>JAWWMK010000032.1:6909773-6935783 GCA_035047105.1 Galeopsomyia nigrocyanea | reverse complement strand
AACACTGGATCATATTTTTTGTATAAAAAAATATGCTCCAGTGTTTTACAAAAAATATGATCCAGTGTTTTTCTTTTTTGTGAAAAACTACACCTTTAGCCCTCTTCAGATCGCTTTAAACCTACAACTTAATACGTTATTTATTTTTATACGCCTAGCTATGTTACTATTTTTACTTATTTTGGCGAGAAATAAAAGCATTTCTTGAAAGAAAATAATGGATAATGTACGTTAGAATTGTGTTTCTAACAAGAAATAATTTTTTTAGTAACTATAAAAGTGTTTGAATAACAAGAGCGTGTGTCACGAACATGTGCTTCAATACATCTCGGAATCGAACGTATGTACGTCATTAGTTTTATAATGAATTGGTGACCACGTAATATGCATTGAAACATGAGATTGCATTGAATTGAAAAATTCTCAATACTCGAAGAAAACAATGTTGCTTTAAAAAAACGTTAGAATATTCATATAAACTTTTTAATTTTTTCATGAATAAAATAACTATACGTGAAAGTTTTACCGTAAATTAAAATATACATTTTTGTGAGTGAGAAAAAAAAAACTCACCATATCGCTCATAGAAGTAGACTCGAGTGCCAGTTTAGCCAGTCTCGGCGCATGATATTTCCTAATGGCAATCCTTTGCTCTTCGGTTCTCTCCAATTTGCCCGAGTAATGATTCTCCAGTGATCTGAGCGCCGATTGGAAAGTGTCGTGCGAAGCCTTGAGCTTATCCCTAAACTGAGTTGAAATAGCTCGAGCCAGTCGAGCAGCACTTAAAGAATTCAGTACGTCGATGATGACTTTTCGCCTCCAAGAAGCATTGAGAATGGGCGTTGGCGACCAAGGCATTGGCATTGATTTGAATAATTGGCGAAGTCGTTCTAGGAATGAATGCACGAGTGACGGTGACGAGTTGTGCAGTTCGACGTTGTAGGCGGCGGAGAGAATCTGCTTAAGGGCGTCGCTTGCTGAAAATATTTTCAAATTAAATATTGCAAATGATGAAATTAAAAATAAAAATTCCAAAAATTTACCCGTAAGACTAGTCTCCCCCTCGTAACTCTTCTCCAAGCTAAGTAAGCACCTCTGCAATGTCCCCAAGAACGTATCCCTAAGGCAATTAACCGAATTAACCAACTGCTTGGCAACTCTTTCGCCAAGCCTCGTGAGTACGACTCTTTGTACTTCAATGGTAGCAGCCCTAACAGTAGCCGACCATTCACCCTCGGCGCATGGCACATTTTGATAAAGACTTGCACTTTCGCTTTGTACATTGACCTCGTCCTTCATCTCTTGGATAGTACATTGTATGAGTTCGGTTAATTCTTCTTGCTTCGCGTTCACAACGTTCATGAGGTTCGAGTAGAGTTCAGATTCTTTTTGCTGGGCATATTGAATTCGTTTAGGTGTTATCTGAATCTCGCGGGCCATATCGAAGGCGCTTAGAATGAATTTGCGAAGACTTGTCGTGTGCACATCGTTCAGTTCGTTGCTTACGTTTACGAGGTAGGTTTGAAGGCAACCTCGCACAAAGTACAGAATTCGATCTGGAAGTAGAATTTTTGTTGAGTTACTGTTATAAAAAATGTAATAATTATTCCAGAAAAAATGATTAAAAAATGATTGTGGAAACTCAGAATGTTATTGCGACAATTTCACGTCTTTGAAGATTAAAATATATCTTTGAACTCAGAAAAAAAGCGTTAATGGTGATAAAGTTTAACTCTCAAAGCCTTGATAGTATACTTCAATATTAGAAAGTCCATTCAAAAAAATGATAAGAACACAAAGATAAGCCGAATAAGTGAAAGTAAAATGAACGACGCAATCAATGTTTTTGGCTATTAATTGGATTATTTTAATGATTTGCAAAATTTCTTACCTAATTTTTTACAAGAGTCCAAAAGATCGCTCGAATTATTGGATCGTCCATTCGACGTCCAAGAATTATTATCCGACTCGGTAGATTCGCTAAGAAAACCCAAGTCCGTGAGTTGATCGAGCCAAGTAATACCGAGAGAGTTAACTTTATCGTAATCGCAATCCTTATCGAGTTCTTTCGAAGAATTCATCTTAATAGAGTTCGACTTTATCGAGTCATCCTGAGTGGACGTGGACGTTAAAGAAACCGAATCTTCTCTTGTGCAGCTCGACTCGCTCGACTCATTTTTGCTTTGTGACCTACGCCGATCTGATAAACTGAAATCTCCGTCGAGACTGTCAAGACTGATGTGAGTCAATGCCGAGACAAACAACACTGGACTGTAAGGATATGTTTCTTTTAGGTTTCTCAGCTCCTCTAAATTCTCGTTTGACAGTGGTTGCTCGCCGAGTGCGTAGAGGAAGATCGGCAGGATTTTGAACACACCTTTGGCTAGTATTTGTACAGCACCTAAGAATTATTCAATTAATTAACAATTTACATTTTACACGCATGTGTTATTTAAAGAAAATTTTATATACCTGAATCTGGCACAATAAATATTTGTACACCATCTTTCAAAGTTGGCTGATTCAGCTTTACTTCGAGTACTGTTGGGCAGTTGACATCTATACTCTCTGATTCCATCAAATCTTCGGCAGGAATGGTAATCCATGGTTTCTCATTTGCTTTCAAATTTTCTACAACTTCATACTCTAATCCAAGAGTGAGATTCACGTGATTTGTAGATCCACAACCAATTTTTACCCATCTCCATTGACCAAGACATTCCGGTAAAATTTCTGTTGAGAGCAGGTGATTGACTAGCGAGGCTTTTGCTTTTGTATTTTGACCAAAGACAACTATGGCAGGACAATTTTCCAGAACATGTGTGACTTTATTGAAGGTCAGTGTTGGTAGCAATTCATCAATGATGTTTTCTGTAAAAAAATAAAAATGTTTTAGCCATGAAATATAACAAGCAATAAAAAGTTTTAATAACATGTTTCAATGCAGTTTCTGGATAAATTGTCATTGTAATCACCCTTGGCGAATAAAAAAAACTTTAAATTGTAAAGTGTTTATCACAGCTCATATATAATCATTATCAATGACTAATAATAGTTTTAAGGCAAGTGCTTGTTCGAGACCCATGTCTCTGCCAAGTGTTTTCCCCTCATTGAAATATTCCATTGAACCAATAAGTCAGCGGTAATTAATCTTTGCAGATACAATAATAATTTCTTAATCCCCATTTTAATCGACTGACATACCTCCTGGAAAGAAATTCTCAAGATTAATAACCTCAAGAACCCTTTGAGTTTCCTTGAATATGTGCCTCAATTGATTTCTATTTCTATTGTATCTTCTGAACTCCTGCGGCAGTTTGCTAACCATTTTAATCGGCTGGCTATGATACAGGAAAGTGCCAAGTGTTTCTCATAACCTGAAACAACAACGTAATTAATTTTTTTCCCTTTCTCTGGCAGCAGCAGCAGCCTAAGAGAACTCAATTTATAATCAACTCTCTTCTAGAGTGATAAACCCCCAATCACATAAATCATGCACTGTGGATCCAAAGTTAAAAGTCCACCAAATTATTTTGTCTCTTGCACACACACATACACACTCAAGTAACCTATTAATAAACTTATGATAATATGAATACTTTATAGATAATCACAAGAAGTGTCATCACACTTTATAATTATCAGTTTACTATATGCACACCACACTCTCACTCATGCTACAACTCTTTCATCAGGCATATTAAACTCTACCTCTAACTGATAACGTCCAGTCTAAAATTATCTCATTTTAAATTAAAGTGTGTCTGATGTCTGCCACCGGAACTTCTTATATTTGTCGAGAGAAAAAAATAAAGCTTTCTGAGAGATTGTAACAATCTTTGCGGCGATTAAACAAAACGCGGTTTGCACAACACTCACTCTGACGAAGATCCACACCAAAACTCTCTCTCTCTCTCTCTCTCTTCATCCGCTCACGCACATGCAGCCTTGGGAGTTTTCTTATCGCGCACGTGATTATAAGGATTTTTTGTTGTTGATCGCAACCGAGGATTGCATATTATAGAACGACAGAGCTGCAAGTTTATTACGTAAGGAGATCCTGCAACAACACCAGCAGACTACGCACTGCACACTGTCCCGCCATCCGCCATCCGTCTGGAGCTTTGTTGACGGCAGTTGACGGCTGTCCGCCGAGAGAGAGAGCGTCGCAGATGATGATTGCACTTTTAGATTGGCAGTTTTATCGTGTTTCAGCCAAGAGTAAATATATACCTATACATGCATACAAGATTGCTTGTAATAGTTTATGTGTGGCTTTATATATACACGCTTATATCTTAATTTAATACTGTGTTGATTTAGATGAGTTGTTATCTTTTAAAATGCTTTGCGAGAAGATGATTTGCTGCAAAACCATTACCGAGCCATTTCCAGAAAAAATTCCTCTCTCACTTTTAACGCCAAAGACAATTTCTTTTATTCACGTAAAATTTATCATTTATCAGTTAGTTCGGTTCGGCATTTTAATGCCGCTATATCGTAAAGCGTATTTATGAAATTTTTGAAAAAATGACTTCATTTATTTTCAACCATTCAATGCGCGGCGCGTGCATGTGTTCGAAGTAAACATGTGTAAATGAGAGGTACTTACCTATAGTTAGTACAGGTTGTGTATACTTAGTGTAGCTTGGTGTAGCTTTTGCATTACCCTGCGAATGTGTGTACGGCAAGCCGGCGTAAAGTCTTTATTTTTTTCAAGTTCCAAGTAGTTAATTAGCAATAAACTATGGCATCGGCTGTGGAATCGATGGTTGTCGATGACAAACAAGTTCCTGACAAACCCGTTGATAGGGAAAAGGTGAGTTTTCCTGCGTAAATTCGGGGCGGAGTTTTTCTAACCTATAAGCGTCGTTTGTCGGCGTACAAAAATTTGTTTTAGGGTAAACAATGTATTTTTCGTTATTTTCTCGTAAACTTATTGATTTGTTTTGATTTTCAGACTTGTCCCCTTCTTTTGAGGGTGTTTTGTAATACTGGACGGCATCATAACATCTCTGAATACACCAGAGGAAATGTTCCTTCTAACGAGCTCCAAATTTATACTTGGTAATTAATTACTTTTTCACACTGGAATTGAGATTATTCTAGAAATATTTAACAAATTTGAAGTATTCGTATCTTGCACGGTTTTGAGACTGTTTTAAACAATTCTTTATTGAAAATATTTGTATGAAATTGCAAGTATAATTAGTGATGAAATGTTTGTGATTCAGGATGGATGCTACTCTACGTGAAATAACTGCCCTAGTAAAAGAAGTCAATCCAGATGCTAGAAATAAAGGAACATACTTTGAGTTTTCTTTGGTTACTCCAGATCTAAGGTCTACAGGATATCGAATGCGAGAGATTGGTGTGACTTGTTCTGGTCAAAAAGGTGCTGATGACAACAAAACTTTGGCTCAAGCAAGGTTAGTATTTAGCTATTTTTTTACTTCAAAATAATCATTAATAATTAAAATTCTACACTATTTTTTAATACAATTTCGAATTATCTATAGACTCAATTATAAGAACCTACTACTTGATTGTCTTTATATATATATATATATATTTAAGAGTTTTCTAAATAAGAATTTTTATAAATTTTAAGCAAAAGTAAATTTAAAAAAAAATTAATAATAATAATTTGAAGTATAAAAAACCATCAAACCCCAAATTTACTCTTTTGTCATTACCTTGTAGGTTTACAATAGGAGATTATTTAGATATTTCAATTACCCCACCGAACCGTATGCAGCCAGTTGTGCGACGAGGAAATTTTAGACAATACTGACCCAGAAGAATGAAAATCACTGCATAAATTCTTATTTATATTTAAGTTCGTAAACTATTCAACTTAATATCGATATAAGCGACTATGATAATCCATCAATTTTGCTAAATGTCACATTCATGTCATTTTAATCTCAATATTTTAGATGATGATTAAATGAACGTTACTTGTGTAAGAATGTAAGCATAAGTTTTATAATTTACAATGTCAAAGTTAGTTAAATAATATTAGCTCTTTAATAATCATCAGAAAGTGTTTATTATTTCATGAGCACATCCTTAATTAAAAAGAAAATTATAGTTCAGTAAGTTTAAGCTTTGTAGATGCATTGATTTCTTTGTAAATGTAAAATTTTTAAGGAAGGTAAAGAAAAGAAAATGACAACTCGATATCATTCGTAAATCGTATATTTAGGTGAATACCTAATGCCTCGTCAATTAACTATTTACAGAAAAGTCTTCTATGTGTCGAATCCTTATTATTCATTTTACACAATACATAGACTTAAAAGTAGGAGCATTGCGATACACGTGAAATAGGGCCAAAAAATGGCACTTAATCGTCACCTTGTAACAACGTAAACTGTCGATATAACATAGTTTCTTTTTTTTTCTCTCAACATTTTTCTTTCGTCTCTCGACTCATCAACTTCCTTTGATACTATGCGAGATGTGCATTGTTGCTTCGATAGTCAGCACAGTTAAAGTGTATGATGGATGCTAATGCAACGTGTGTATAAAAGATTATTTAATTACAAAAATATGCATCGTAGAACGAGGAATACAGGATATACATACACGTTTATTCCGGACAGTAGCTAAGTTCAGCGGATGGAAAAATGCAGACAGTTATATCATCGGTAAAAAAGAGAAAAAAAAAAACTGTGTCACATTAACATCCATCAAGAACATGGTGAATGGATAAAATCTATTATCATTTTGTTAAAAATCTTGCGGTGAGATAAAAGTCAAAGCACGAAAACAGCAATCCGTCGGTGAACTAGAAGCGTAAATATATTATCGTAAAAACCATTTTTTTTTTTGTATTTTCGTACTTCGACCGATTGATATACACAGAGTAGGAGATTGCAGAGTATACAAGTATCACACTTTGCGTAGTCGAAGCATGACATCGACAGATCCTTTTCGCAAAATCAATAATCAAGGATCTTGATCCGTAATTTTCGCGCCTTTGTTTTTATTTTAAACTAATAACGCAAGCAAGTATTAGGTACAGAACGAATATCTATATACAATCGTTTTTTATCTTTCAATCAAGTTTCGAATTACACGTAAGGCTGATAAAAATCATTTATATATACAAACGCACGTGCGTGGCAAAAAACTATTCTACGTCGTAATAACAGTATAACAACAATAAATTTTTTTTCCTCAACATCGATAAAAATAAAAGAGAAGAAATAATATGGAGAGAGAGAGAAAGAGAGACAGACAGATAATGAAGTAATGTACAATTTGTCCAGCACGCGGATCAAGACCCCTGGGATCAAAAATAAAAGTCTCGAATCATACATTTCCGTATCATATAAAAACGGGCGGGTATGGGTTTAGGATTTAAAAACTAGAAGTTACAAATGACCGTGAAAAAATACTTCGTCTCCATTCTTCGTACTTTTTTTTTTAGCAATGCCTTATCACCATAAATAACAAACGAACGAACGAAAAAAAAAAATTCAATAAATTACATTGCGCGTTGACACATATTATCGTACCTTTCCGTAACAGATCGTCCGCGACGATCAAAAAATCATCATACATTTGTGGAATGTGTGTTTTGTGTTTTTCTTTTTTTACTATTTGTTTCTTTTATAATTACTCCTGCGACTTCGACTACGACATTCCCGTACATTTCATGTACCTCGGTGTGTGTTTTTGTGTGTCTGTGTGTCTGTGTGTGTGTGTGTGGCTTCGCACGCGTATGTATATTTATATAATAATCGAGAGAAGGTTTTCGTATCGCTTACAAAAATTTCTTTTTGATTTAAATTTTCGCAAACAATCGCTTCACGCTTTCTCACATATTTTCTTATTTTTTTTGGCAGAAATTTGATTTTTGCCGTGTTGCGCTTGCCCTTGCTAATTAATTTAATACTACGGAAAAATCCAGCTCGATGATGATTTCCTTATATCTTCGTCCCCTGTACAGGAGAGTACATGATCATCGGTTAACTCTTCGTTTTTTTTCTTCTGCAAGCGTATACTTAAATAGAGTTTCTTCGAAGCCAGACGAGGATTGTAAAGGGGCGGGGGAGGGAAAGTGGGGACAGTGAAGTTTTTTTTTTCCATTACGATTTTTTTTTATCTTTTGTCCTTGACTGCTAAATTTCTTATATGCCTATACGTATACGTATATATGTGTATTTATGTAGGGGTGCATACGTAGTGAATTTTTTTTTCCTTTAGGTTTACTCGTTTATAAGTTTGTTTACCATTCATTTGAAAATTCGAAAGTTAAATAGTCGCGCCCTGGCTCGCTTCTCTCTCTGTTTTTTTTCTTTCTTTCGTTCAATTCTTCCACTATATCGCGCGGAAAAAATGCAATTTTCGCGCGCACGCGAATTTCTCATGTATACGCAATATACGTATCGTACTTCGTACGAACGAATACGAAAACTACGCGGTTTTCCTTTTCTTTTTGTTTTATTTAATAATAACTACGAAAGAACAGGCGCACGCGCGCGTTTGAAAAGAACGCAATTTTGATTGGACTTTAGAATTCCTAGGTTCGTCGAGTTACTTTTATTAGTCTTTATATGTGCTTTATCAAAAATGCATTCATATGTTAGAGATCGTTAGAAGCTTGAATGAAGATTTTTCTTTTATTTATTTATTTTTTGCTTAATAAAATGCTTTGGTTTAACCTAGTAATTCTAAAAATGCCACGATCAACTCAATCGAGGTATTATAAAATAGATTTAGTTAATTTTAGCCGCGACGAATTAAATAAGGGCCGTTGCAAACAAGTCGAAATTATTTCTCGGTGGAAAGAGCCTTTTATAAATAGTTCAGTTACTAATAAAAATAAATGCAATACGATACGTATTAAAATACGTAATTTTGAAGTAAAAAAAAAAAGATTCACGACTACTTCACAGTATTATAATAAAATTTTTCTCTCTCGAAAAGTACGAATAATCATACAGAATAATTCTTCTCACGAAAGAATAACGTCGACTTGTTTCAACGATGATCTTATTTCTCACGCAAAAATTTCCTCGTACAAAAAGTTCATTTTGATTATCAATTTTCAAAAATTTTGATCCCATCAAGCTCGCTCCGAATTTTTTAATATTATCCGAATTCTTAAAAAATGTTATCCTTTCCTTTTTTTTTTTGTTTTCCTCCGTTTTATTCTTCATAAAAAACTACAAAAATTATCGATATCTAGCCAATGTTTATATTAAAAATGGTCGATTCAGTCAAACACGCTCGCGATCGCGCGCCTCGTTTATTTATTTACTTATTTTTTTCATCTTAAACGCATCGTTGCTACAACGTTCTTTGGATAAAACTCGTCTTGCATACCCTACCGAAAACACTTATCTACAATTCGTATGCTTATGTATAACACGCACGTCAAACACACACACTCGTACATACGCGCGAGCACGCAGAGGGAAAAAAAACAGAAACGAAAAAAAAAAAGATGAAAAAAAAAAAACTAGTAAAAGCTTTCGCGCGCTTTCACATACACACTCGACACACGCGCTCAATGTACACGAGAGAACGAGGCTCCTCTAAATTGTCGAATATACATCGTTGTTTCGCTTAATTGCTTGGTTAAGGATATGGATCGGTGCGCCGTTTTCATTACCCCCTGGCCGACGATATGGCAAATTCCAAAATAAGCTTGGAATTTTTTTCTTTCTTCTTTTCATTGTGTGCTTTCTTCCAAGGCCTTCTACGTGATTTGGCGTATTCTTCGCTGCGATGGACTTTTTTTTTTAATTATTATTATTATGAGCCTTAGACGATATACTGATTCTTGCGACCAGGGGAATGCTGGTGCTATTCTTTTTTTTTTTCTCTCTCTTCTTCCGATGCTGATGAGCATTACTGAAATAATAAATTGTTCTGGTTAAAAATCTTTTGAACGACACCTTATGAAATAAATTTTATTTCCGAATGTAACGCAAGGTCCGTTGAAATAAATCAATTTTTACTCTCGAAACATCGGTTGCAATCTCTTGAATAATTAATGCTGCTAAGTTTAACGTGTCACTTATGAATAAATAAAATTGTTGTGTACTAGTTTAGGCGCAGACCACAGAATCGATTAAGAATAACTAAATTATTAAATGAAATTCACTTCGAGGTTTTAGCACGTCTACGTACCCCGCAGAAATAAAATATATTTAAAAAGAAAATACCTGTGCAGCTTGAACGAGCATCTTCAATCGCTCCGTCGTCGTCTGTGCGAAATCGAAGCGCGACTACGCATCATCGGGTGGTAATATGTCGGGTGCCATCGACAAATCCTCGGCCATGTCTTCGTCGGCTTGTGACTCGGGCCGATGATGATGATGATGATGCTGATGCTGCTGCTGCTGCTGAATGTGATGGCTCGACGGATGATGATGATGATGATCGTCGACGTAGTCGCGCTCGTCGATCGCGCAATTGTCCTCGTGCTCGGAGTTGCCGCCGCCGCTGTTGTTGTCATCGCGCTCGCCCGGCGCCTCCATCATCTCGCGCTTTATCAGCCTCGACAATTTGCCACCCTCGGGACTTTGACCCTCTTGCTTCACGTGCATCGGCGAGTCGTCCAACGGCGACCTTTCGAGGATATTAAGACTTTTACATCGATATTAATTATTGATTGTCTATAGAGTCGATGCGTTATATTTTGTATTTTTGTTTTTTTTTTAATATAAATTTTCACGATATGTGATACTCACATTAAATCATTGTGCGTCAAGTTGTGCTCTTTGTCGGGACTCGTTGCTGTCGACGTGCACATGGAGTTGTTAAGAAATCCCATGTTCGACTCGCCGAGAGCTGCCTGAAAATACTTCAATAGCAAACAAATCATTAGTTGTCGCGCAATTAACACTATTATTCTGTACAAAAAGGAAGCGTCGACTCCGAACTTTAAATTCAAAATTAAAAAAACTTAAAAAAAAAAAAACAAAACGTTACCTGAAGGTTCGCATTGAGAGCATCGCCATACATGGTAGGACTGTGCGTGAGCGTCGGACTCTTGGAAGGTACACCCCTGGACGACCAGAAAAAGAAAGCAGACAAAAAGTCGCTGATAAGTTAAACTTCTGTCTGTTCCACTTTCATACATGTATACAAATCTATGATATTTATGGAAAAAAAGTATGTGTGTGTTCGTGTGTGAACATGATGTGTGCTCATTTATATAGAAACGTGTCTTTTTATCGTGTGAATAAGAAATCTTAAAATTAGATATATGTAATATTTAAAAAAGTATACATAATATAGTTTTAAAAAGGGGGGTTTGAAGAAGAGTATATTTATATAAAACGTATTGGAAAGCGACGTGTTTTTTTAACGCTATTCTACGTTAGTAATATACATAATAATGAATATAAAGAGATATATATTTAAAAAAGAGAAAGAGATAGAGAAAGATAGATTGAAAAGAGAAAGCATGAAAAAGTTATAGTGATAGATTGAAAGAGATATGAAAGATAGTTGATAATGAGAAAAAGAGAGAAAGAGAGAGAAAAATTCTAATGAAAACTAGTAGTAGAAAAAACGTGAAAAAATTGACAACACCAAGAAAGTTATAAAAATTGTAAAAAAAGGTTCTTGAAAATCTCCTGAAAACTGTTTACCTATTCCACCAGTTATAAGACTGCCTTGGAAGTGTCATAGTCAGCGGCGCATCGAGTGAAGATTTTTTTTTAAATTGAAAAATAGAAAAGAGTTTGATACTCCGATGCTTCGAGTTTGTATAAATATGTTTCGCATTAATGATATGTGAGCAAACTCGAAGCAAATTTGTCGTTTATAAACGGTCTTGGATTACCTTTCAGTCGATGATTTGATTCACTTGGGGTAAAAAAAGACCGAGCATTTAATTCATATCATCATTGTAAGAAATATAAATGATGACACGTATGTGACGCTTCGTTTCCCACAAACAAAACTGTATTATTAAAAAAACTCAATTGTAAAAAGATATTTGTTTGCAAGATGCGTCATAAAAGAAATTCGGCAAGCGAGGAATAAAAATTTTTCCCAGTGACCGTTTATGAAACTGACATACGGAGTAAATAGAAAGGTAAAGCAGAAGAAGTGAGTGATGTGAAAAAGTAGATGTAGAAGATCAAAAAGTTGAATATAAGTAAAAAAAAAATCTAACTACTTATATATAGAAAAAATTGATAAAAGTGAAAAGACATTTAAAACTTATAATTAGTAGTTGTAAACTTTTACACAGAAATAGTAAAAAAAGTATATGACCTGATGTGATACCTCGAACGATGAAAAAGTCGGAGACATCGATTTCACGCCGCATCTCTCTCTCGCTCTATCTGTCGAAGGACTTTTCGACCACAACATTTACACACACGCGTGATAAGCTGATAAGCCCCGACATGCGACAGCCGCGATATTGCAAAGCGTTCACTCACTCACACGTTCACTCATGTTGTTGTAATTTTGAAAAAATCTTTTGTAAAAATAGAATACATCAAAAATCTTGTTTGTCAAAATCAATTAAAAAAAACTCTGTTAAAATGAAAATACCATTTTCAGACAACTGAATAATCAAAAAAAATAATTCTGTTGTCTTACAAAATTCAGAAACAAGGTCAACAAAAACTCGTGACTCACACACTTGTACTCGCAAAAGCAGCAGTTGCCATGCGAAAAAAGCGAAATCACTACGGAAGGACCAAAAAAAAAGAGAAACGAGGAAAGTCAAGTTTCTCCATTGATAGAATAAACATGCAAGCGACTAACAGGATTGAAAAGACTAACGCAAGCGGTTTATTATTATTTTTTTTTGGAACCCGATCAACATATGGGCTTTCGAAGTCCTAATTGTCATTCGAGCGAAGCCTACGATTCTCGTCTATACACTACGCAGATTAGAGACAAGCAAATTAATATGCAAGCAAGTAATATACCTAAAGGTAGACACGCTCGATTGTTTATTTATTTTTTGTTGTTGTTTTTTTGCGCTTTGGCGGTACTATGATCTAAGGGAGTTTTGGGGGTTTATTTTGCAGCTCTACTTTGATTAGCTTGGCTGGAGAGTCGTTGACAAATCAATTGGTACAGCATATTTTGAAAAAAATTCAGTTTACTTTTCTAAAAAAAATATCCAGGGCAACTCCGCAACGTATTGTTGTGTGTTCTATTCGTACATGACAAACACTATTTTATTTCATGTTTTCTCTAGACGAAAGGTGTCCAAGTGAGTTGTCTCAAGCCTCTCCGAGGAAAAAAAAACTTCAGAGACACTGAGGGGGCAACGAAATAAGGGCGGAGGAGCACAGTAAAACGAAAGAAAACAGAGAAACTGAAAAATGTTGAAAGAAGGAGGAAACAAAAAGGGTTGCGGCATGTAAAACAAAAAAAACTGAGGACGTCAGAAACGGAATTTCTTATTACGAGCATAACGACGTAAATAAAGAGAAGTATAAATAGACAAAAAAAATTTTTTTTTCTTTTTCAAGCTGCATCTTGGTAAAAGACTGTTTGTTTAAGTAATTTTGAATACTGAATGCAATATCGAGAAAGACTTACTAAAAAATAATTAATTATTTTGACACAAATTATAAAAAAATCTTTGAAAAAGATTCATTAATAATTGAAGTGTCAACTTTCAAATTGGCAAAAAAAGTTTTTGAAAAAAGCTTCCGTGAAAAGAACTAAAAAGTAGCCTGGGGATACGGAATAACAAAAAAATAAATAATAGATAGAATGCAGAAACAGAGAGTGAGAGAGAGAAAGAGACAGTGAAAGCAAGGCAGACAAAGACAGCAAGACGGACTACGTCGGGTACACGTCATATTCGTTTCTCTCAAATCAAGATCTCTCTTTTGTTTTTTTTTTTAATGGCAAAACATCGTAATCGGACTGAATTCTCATTTAGAAAAAAAAAATTTCAACAGTAAATCGTTTTTTTTTTGTCAGACAGCAGCGCAGAGAAGACAGTTGTTGTATTTTTTTTGTCTTTTTTTTTTCATTTTTTTTTTTGCTAAAATAGTGGTAGTGCTTACTGTGCGGAGAGGTGGGGTGGAGTGGGTGATGGGGTTGGGTCATATTTCCTGGGGCGGCCACGCGACAGATGCCGCCGCTTTACGAACTCGGCGTCGTCCACCATCCAGAATGACCCGAAGTCGTCCTCATAGCGCACAAAACACTTGTGCAACGAGAGATTGGTGCGGATCGCGTTCTGTATGACACAGATAAAAAAATACCACCAAGAAATAGAAAAATAGAGAATACACAAAAAAACACAGGTTTTTGTTTTTTTTTCTTTCAGGTTGCTTTTCTTTTTTCAAAATTTCTATTTTTGGCTCGTCGCTAATGCTGCAAAGAGAAATTCAATTGACGCACACGCTTTCTGAGGGTGATGCTGTTTCTTTTTTTGTTGTTGTTGCGTTGTCATTGTTTTTTTTTTTCGATGAGAAAGTCGTTTCTTGTACGATTAATGATAAAAGTGAGTTCAACTTCGCATCGGGATCAACACCGACCATTGCTGGATAATTAAAAAACTGTAGATATAACGTCGAGAAACGACTTTCTCATTTTGTTTAATGGTTAACACTTAACCCTCAATAATTTCTCCAACAAAAACTAAACTCCCTCGCTATATTATTGACAGACGTCGCTCTGACGGTGCGAGTAAGTACGTGCATACATGGCTTCAACGTCAGAGTGATGTAGAGAGAACAAAGAATCCCCAAATAAAAATAAAGAACAAGAACATTTTGCGTCGTACAAGAAAAACGTTTTTAAATCTCTCATGTAGAATAAACTAAGCTATACATGTGCAATTATTCATCTAATCAATAAAAAACGTGCATGTATGCGTTCTAGTTTGAACTTTCGATCGCGACTTACACAATAAATGCATAAATTTCCAAAGTCGAGATAGAAAGAGAAAACAGCTCAACGCCTCGCCTCTACATCAATCAAAACATCCCTCTTCGTCTAGGGATCATTTCACTCCTCTAAATTTCGTATACACAACATAGAGAATCGACAGAGACATTTACAAAGAAAAAAAAAGGAAAATAAAAGAAATTTGAATGAGAACAGACACGCATTTACAGACTGGCACTGTTAGTCGCTGCAAAGCCCGCATGCTCGTTAGGCAAACTCCTGACGGTATCCTTCGCTAAATATTACGCACACTCCCTTCTGAACGTCCTTTATGACACACACACACATACATACAAGCGCATATTTTTTTTCTTGATTTTTTTTTCAAGGGGGAAGAGGTCAGAGGTCGTTCATTTCCCGAGTCGAGTCTATTTTTTTTTGTTGCGGACATTCTTTGATGAAGTGAATACATGCTTTACTGAATAATTAGTAATTTTTAGGATACTTACTGTTTGCGATAACTTTAAAATTGAATATTAAAGATATTGAGAGTTAGATTTAAATTATGTAAATATATATGGAAATAGTGTAGTATTTGAATGAAAGTAAGACTTGTAAGAATATATTTTCATGCATCCGTGAATGAACAGATACGCAACGTAATTATTAAAAAAAAAAGGAATACGGAATATTTGATAAATATTGCCATTGAATGTAGTAAATTTAAGCACGTAAACTGGGAGAAAATTCAAACTGTTTTTAGCAAAATTTTTGAATTAAAATCTAATCGCTTAACGCACAAAAACAAGCAATTCAGTTGTCAAAAACAGCTTTAAATTTCTCAAAAATATCTCGACTCGGAAAATTCACAAACGAAAATACATTAAAAGAAAAATAAACAAGCAATAAGACGGCAGAAAAATTCCCAGTGGTGAAGAAACTTCAGTATTAAAATCTTTGTGACTACAGGAGAGATTAAAAAAAACGCGCTCTTAAAAACTACGATATGTAAGAGATAAAAAAGACAAATATTCTAAACGACAAATAGAGAATTTATGAAAAATTACAACTAGGACACACATAGAAAGATATATAATTTAAAAAAATGGTAAAAAATGTAAAAATTAAGTAGTACAGGTAAATGTAAAGGACGACGTGTGGAGGTAAAATACGCGTATTTGCTTAGAAATCGCGCGTATTTGTACGCACAA
Organism: Galeopsomyia nigrocyanea; assembly: GCA_035047105.1. Lineage (NCBI taxonomy): Eukaryota > Metazoa > Arthropoda > Insecta > Hymenoptera > Eulophidae > Galeopsomyia > Galeopsomyia nigrocyanea. The sequence goes on along the minus strand of JAWWMK010000032.1, from coordinate 6,919,728 downwards.
CGTCATCCACGAAAATATGTACAAAAGACACATAGATATTTCAAAAAGGTGTGAATATATATGAAAAAGCGATAAAAAAAGCTATAAGTGTACAAGATAGTGTAAAGATAAAAAATTTTTAGTAAATAGTCGAAAAAAAAGCTACGGTGATGAAAGTGTTTGCGTGCAGGTGTGTGTAAGCAACGTGTGTAAAAATTTCATAACTAATCTACTAGAGAAAAAAGATTTGACTAGTAATGTAGAAAATAGATCTAAAGATAAAAAGATGAAAAAGCGTATATATAAAAATGTAGATATAAAAAGGGTTCTTAAAAAAAATTGTATCTAAAAGCGGGAGTAAATATCTAGGTAAAAAATTTTCAAAAAATGTGTAAAAGATTGGGTCACTGAAAAATCCAACAGCTTTAAAGATTAAAAAATCCATTTTAATTAAAATTACGAATAACTATTGGATTATTCGACACCATAAATTGTGTAAAGAACTACAAGAGAAATTGAGAAAACTGTTTAAAGAAGAAGAGGAAACGGAGAATGAATATAGGTTTGAAAAGTAGATATAAAATTGTGCACGATCGATAATTAAATTGTCTATTTAGTTCAACGAAATCGTAGTCGATCGTTCATAAAAAGTTAAAAAATCACGGTTGAAGCAGTGAGTATTAAAAAAAATTCAAAGAAGTGTAAAAAAAAAGTCGCGCGAAATTGGTATGTAAAAATTTCGAGAGAAAAATATTACAAGTAGTCTAAGTCGAGAGAATGGGGTCTAGAATATAGTATGAAATAAATAAATTTAAAAAAAAGAAAAGAAAGTATATATAGAAAAAGGTTATTGAATGAGAGGGGGGGTCATAGGGGGCGAACGTACCCAGTGGTGCTGCAAGCGCGCTGAGGGCGTCTCTTGTAAAACTCCACCTCGTCGACCGTCCAGACGGCCCCCTTCACGTTTTCGACTCGCATGAAACATTTGTGGAGAGACAGGTTGTGTCGCACTGCGTTCTATACAAAATAATACACAGACTAAATAAGCAAAAAACGCAACTGAAAAGGCAAAGACAAAGAAAAAAAAAACAAGTTTCTCTTCATTCCTCGAGCTTTTTTTCCAAAATAAAAAAAATAAAAAATTATAAAACTTCGTAAAAGAAACAAAAAAGAACCAGGGGGTCAGAGACAACTGAAAAATGGAAAAAAAATATTGACAAAGCTGCTCTTTCCTCTCTCTCACTGTCCTGGTTGCGTGCGAGTATATGCATCTTTCAACGAGATCGTGAAAGATGTTCTTTTTTTCTTTTAGTGACCTTGAACATAAAAAACGACGACGAAGAAGAAGAAAAAAATATAATGAGAAAGAAAATTTGCTCCGATGGGCTGAGAGTTTGTAGACAGGTTGAGAGAGGTAAATATATATATATAGAGAGGCAACAGTGACGTGCAGTAATTATATACTGGTGACAACCAGCAGCAGCACGCAGTCTATTGTTTATATGGTGTGTGACTGTCTGTAATGTCGGTAAATTGGTGTTTTATATTTGTCTCTATATGCAAGAAAATACTATCTAATTGTACAATCGTCTATTTGTGACAATGTACAGGATAAGTAACATTTATTGTACACTATGTATGAAACAAATAAAAAAAAATTATATAAGTGCGTATACAATGACTGTCTAATAGATACTTGTGAATGGTCGCATGTATTTAATAAAAAAAATTGTAGGGTTGAGAATGAGAAAGTGTGTTTGGTGAAAGAAACAAAAATAATAAAGATACTAAAAAACTGTTGTTGAAAGACATAGGCAATGATGTATGTGGCATTCTCATGTCAATAAAAAATGCACAGCTAGGTGACTAAAACTAAAGGGCAACGACAACAAATTCATGCCGCAGGGCTGATAAATATCAATGTTTGAAAAAAAAGAGGTAATTAGTGACTTTTTTGTTTGACGATCAACTGAAACAAAAATTATACGAAAAAGAAAGAACTAATCGTTCGAAATAAAAAGTAAAAAACAACAAAGACTTCTGGCATTCCGCTTCTGGATGATTGTCGGCTCTGCTGCTGTTGCGTCGATGACCTGTTACGCTTTTTTTTTTTTGGTTCGTTGATCATTAAGGTGAGAATTTCAACACAAATCCATGCGAGGCGAAGCTTTCTGGCAAACGTCGAGAGGAGATATTTCGCTCTTTTAGAGGAGCACACACGTTGCAATCGACAAAGGAGACCTATTTTCGATGTTCTTTTTTCTTTCGTTATTACGATATGGTTGCTGTATGCTAAATGATATGTTTTACTTTTTTTGTTTCAAGTGAATACACTTTACGAATAAAACGAACTGAAAAATGATTGCATTATACTTTGATTATTTTTTCAAAGATATCATTTAGTATTGCAAAATATTTACAAGAAATGCTTCAGACAACTTTCAAATTCGATATTATTTTTACAACGTAGACTTATAACTTTTTTTTTTCAGCAGCTTTTAACGAACGTGATCTAACTCTGTTTGTATTTTCGAAAATTCGTATTCATTTCCCACTTTTTCATGTTATTTAATCTCGAATATTCTCAATTTTTTCGAATAAATAATCTAATAATTTAATTTAACGATATAACTTTTTTTTCACATATTTTACTGGCATAAAACGTTTTATCGTACGGAAATAAAAATTTACCGTGAAGTTCATGGAACTCGCGAAAAAAAAAATTAAAAACAGATCATACCTTCCACGTTGCTGCGTTGCGCCGGAAATAGCAGAATGTATTTTGGAACCAGTTGTATATCTCGTTTAGCGTCAATTGCTTGTCCGGAGATTCGATGATGGACTGCAAAAGAAGACGAGTTAGTCAATGGTTCTTTTGTAATGATTTAATAATTTCACGTGATCTGAGGATTAAAAAGGTAACCATTATACTTTTTTTTAAATGTAACGTTATATAATTTTACAGACCTGTAAAAATATATTTAGTTATGAATACAAGTTCATTTTAATATTGAGTGTTTTTTTGTATGAAAAAATTGACGCGCAGTTACTAAAAATGAAAAGAACGTTTCCTCATAGTGTTCAATGAACAAAAATAAAGTTTGTTGCTATAGTATAGAAAACTGATCGACGATAAGAAACGGTAGAGGCGTGTTGTCTGATGTAAATTCACGGCTATAGACGATATTAGGTGCAATAAAAATCAATTACCTGACGTATCAATGATGCGTACGTGAACGGTGGTCTGACGTCTGCGTTTTTGTAGAAATCCCTATTTCGCTGAATTTCTGCAATGAAAACGTAGATTTAGCTTAATATCGATCCACTTTCGAAAATAATAAATTACTTGCAATTTTGCGAGTAATAAAAATTTTTTTTTTCACTAAATTAACAAAATAATGATCGATCGAATTTTCAATCATCATAAATTTTTTTCAACTGCGTTCAGCTTCGTTGGAATTTTTTACGTATTAGAAAGTCGATCGATCATATTCTTGAATAAATACATACATATATCTCGATAAATTCGTGACGTAAATTTACTTAGTAAAGAGAGAAATACAAACAAAAACAGGTGGCTCTGCGGATTTACAAAAGCGAATCAATGTCGCAGTTGATATGGATATTAGACTTGCTATATATACGTTCTCTATGAATGTTTGTTCTTTTTTCACATTAAACGATAACAAAAGCAATTAAAAAAAATTTTCGTTTTCAATGTCAAGTGAATTGGCCAAAATGCAAAAAAAGTGATTACAAAGTTCAGTGAAATCTAAATAATTGAATGTGAAAGTAAGCTGTTCTTTGTTATTTGAATTTGCACACGGGGCCAATATTACAGTCGATTTAGTTAACTAAATAGTTACTCTAGCAGAAGATCCATTTGTTCAATTTATCTCCTCTATTTTGTTGGATTGACTTTGGTTTCATTTACTTTCAAGTTATTTTTTCAATGGATTTAATCCAATTTCACAAATGAATTCAATGTTCATTTAATTTTTGAAATAGATGAAATCGTTATTTAAAAAATCTAGATTTTAACTACTAAAACCACTAAGGTTGCTGATGTACTTACATTCATGTCATATTTATGGCATATCATATATCTCATAAACAAACATTTATAAATTTGTTGATTTGTTTATTCAAACGTAAATGAGAATGCATCGAGATTTTTTTGTAAATAACGTACAATTTGTGAAATAATCTATACTAAAGGGAATCGGTTATTCATTAATTTGAATGCAATGCAAAGAAAATAAATAATAAAAAAAAACATCCATGCAAATGAAAAAAAAAATTGTAAAATGAAAAAAAATAAATAAATTTTCTAACAACGCAATCTACGAGAAATTGAAATATCTACACAGAGACATGTCGAAAAAGTAGACAGTACCTTGTTGGACGTCTAGGCCAGCGCGTTCCAGCATGTAGGGCAGCCCTACACGGGCAGCACAAAGAAACGGACAAATGAGAGAAACGATTCTTCGATCGAATCGCGCGACGACTTTTTTTAAATTATTTTTTTTTTCATAGTCAAACGCGGCTGCAAGTCGACTGAGAAATTGCGACAAATATCAACTGTCGCTGACTTTAAGAAACGACGGGATCACTCTATTCAAATACATTCTGCTATTTCCGGCGCAACGGAGCCACGTGGAAGGTATGACCTGCGGCTATTTTTGACTAATTTTAAGGTTTTTTAACAAGCTTTGTTTGTGTTGATTTTCAATGTGTATTTACAAGTAATTACTTTTTTTCTTGATATTTAGTAAGTCCTTGTAAAACATTCAAATAGAGTTTGTTGGATACAGCTAAATTTTCATAAATTCAATTTTTTTTCAGTAATAATCAACAAGAAGCTCATTTAAAAAACAGTAAAATTACAAAAATATCGTTTGACCGTCGCTTAAAATCAGAAACAACGGATTCTGCCGATTTCTTTGATCGGCTTGCAGCCTTGACTTTCGATGAATATACGTATAATTAACACACACAAAAAAAAATGAATGATAATACATCTTTTTTATCTGAATTTGTCTCATTTATATTGCGTTGATGCACTGAACTGCGCCAACAAGGTGTCGACACTAGTTAATATACGTTCTCATTAATAATGCTCGAAAATTACTGTTTTTGCATGGATATAATGACAAAGTTAGTGCTGTTACTTTGCTGTCACAAAAACACACGGGACAATTACACAAAAATATAATAGTAGACAGAGATTAAGAGAGGACCGTAAAGAGCATTCAACTACAGGGCGGAAGAAAAAGTCTTTCCTCCTTGATCTATTCGATTTCTTTGAGCTGTTGAAAATGCTTCAAACTTTATTTGAATTTTTTTTTCAATTATTCTTAAATTGTACATATCGTTTTATAATTTGATTGCAGTTTAGTGCATTTTGTCAGCTTAAAGATCGCAGGATCGAATTTTTCCATGTTTTAATTTTTGTTTTCTTGTTTTGCTTTCTCATGGAACTCAAAATTACCTTCGTTAATATCTAATCCAGATCTATCGACGGATACTCTGCGCCTTACAGTGCCCTCGTCATACAGTCCTACGAATAGTATTTTTTGGTTTCAATTTTGATAAGAAATTAACGTTTTTTTTTGTTTTTTTTTTGGCTCAATTTTCAGTGTTAATTTACAAATTCTGATAGAAAAGACAGACAAGTTATCTTTTGAAATTCAGCATTATGATAAAATTTAGAAATACAAATGAAATTTATGTTTACATAGTTCTGAATTCGATGTCAGAAATATATAGGAGACGACGTTTGTTAGGGTATATCTGTACATGAGAATGTTAATTAGAGATGAATACATAATTAAAGTTGAATAGAGACTTACAACGCTAAGCACGAATTCGAATGAAAAAAAAAATTGTCAAGTCAAACATAAAAAATTTTGCGATAAGATACACGGACGACACGACTCGTGATTTTTTTTTCGGTAAATAATAAATGAAACACCTGCGCGCGATTCCAGACGACGCTATTTCTCCTGAACAGCAGCTGTACAAAGTTGAACTAACTTTCATTCAATTACTAAACGACACGTGTAGACGATTCTTCAAAATTCCACCAATTCGTCCGTTACCGATCATTAACTACAAACAATCGAGAAGATTAATCGCGCGTCGACTTTCGAAAAAAACATCAAAATGTAAATGACAAACGTAGGTAGATACGCGCATGTTAAAACAGAAAAAAAAAGATCAGTCTCTCGCGAAAAATCCGCGCGATCAGGATGGAAAAATTGAAAAACAGCCCACTCACCTCCGGCGAGCGACAGCGTGGATTTGTCGCTGATCCGCCTACGAATGGGTCCGGCCATGTTGGTCATACTTGGCATACTCGGCATACCACCAGGCATATTAGGCATAGGTGGCATACCCGACATATTCGGTAAACCTGGTGGCATTCCCGGTGCACCCGATGATGGTGGCAATTGACCACCCGCCGGTGATCTCACTGCCGAGACGAGTGCCGACATCGATACCGGTGACACTTGCGAGAAAGCTGGTGGTGGTTGATTCATCAACGCCGACGATAGACTCAGTTTCGGCATGTTCGACGTGTTCTGGAAAAGAGTGAGGTTGGGAAGGGTGGTTTTTTGGGTTATTTTTGGGAGAGTATAGATTGTCAAAGATGAACATGAACGGAGGATGAAAGTGTTTTATATTTATGTGAAATGAAGAATTTCAGGATTGAGTTACCGATGATTCCGATGATTTTGGTGGCTCGGGCGAGGCCATCTGCTTGGCCATGTGTAAGTGATGCATCATGGCCGTTAACCTGTCGCGTTCCTTTTGCAGCTGGATCTCCAACTGCGAGACGACCTGCATCTGCACTCGCGCCTGTGCCGTCGACCTGTCGTCCAGTGTGTGCTCAGTATTTAAATGTCTAAAATCACGACAAACAATTGAGTTGTATACGATTTTATAAAAAAGAGAAAGAAACCACAGTTGATCGCGTATTTTTTTTATAATCCACCACTCTTTTTTGCGTTCGGATTGTTCTCGCGCGAAGGAATAACGGGAGACAGAGAAAAGTTGAGAGATGAGTTTTCCGGAAGCGTAACGATGCGATCGAGTGTCGTGAATATTAATGAGACAAAGGTTAAAATTAACTTCTCTGTCCCTTCTTTTTTATTCTAAGCATAACGATGATGTCTCGCGAACTCTCCGACTAAAACTTACTTGAGAAATGCCTGATAATCGTCGCAGACAGTTTCGCATCCGGGCCACTTGCAAACGCCATGGCCATACAACGGATGCTGTACCTTCTCGCTGCAACTGGCGTCGAGAGGCTTCTCGTCCAGCTGCGTCGTGCCGTTGATTTCGCGACGACTCGACACTAAGGAATTAAGAAGGCCTGCGATAAGATCGCCGCGAGCCGGTGTAAAGTAAACGCAAAAATCCAAAAATAAAAAGCAAAAAATAATCAATAAAAGCTTTTTCCCAAATCGTAAAAAAATTTCCAAAAATTTACCGTTTAAACCAGAACTAGATTTCGAAACATTGGAATTAGCGTGCGATTCCGAGCTTTCCGACGATTCGGCTTTCCATCCGGGCAACTGTTCGGTCGGTTGCATACTCGACGAGTGATTGTGTCCCTGCAGGCCCAAACCCTGTTGCAGCAAGTACTGACGCTGCGTGATTTGCAATTGTTGAATGAGCTGCTGCTGTTGCAAGGCCAGCTGCTGAAGCGGCGCCGATGCTTTCTTCTTGTCGGCCGTCTGCAGCAGATGCGTCTGCTGTATGAGATTGAGCTGCAATTGCTCCTGCAACTGTTGCATCGCTTGCTCCAGCTGCTTTCGTCCCAGTTCGGCGAGTTGATGATGATGCTGACGAACCCAAAAAAAGAGAAAAAAAAAGAAGAAATTTAATTCACGAAAGTTCGACAATATTTTTTGGCATAAACTTACGTTCTTGAGGGACGAGAAATAATTGAATCTGTCTTGAGTGGATGCATGTTCGGGCGTGGTGTCCTGATGATGCTGCTGTTGTTGTTGCTGCTGCTGCTGTTGCTGCATGTAGAGCGAGTGCTGCTGCATGAGCGATTGTAATTGAGTGGGATTGAGTATGTGCTGCTGGAGGATCTGTTGCATCTGGTGGAGGCCGCTGTTGGGACTGAGCATCATCTGTGCCGCCGCGGTCGCGGACGACGGCGGCACCACCGGCGGTCCTCCCGGTGGACCTTGAGATAGGTCGGGCGGTGATGCCCTGTTGCGAAAAGAAAACAAACGAATTTCTAAATTATGATGTTTCACTTCAAACAATTTTTCTTAAATTTGCTGCATTCTTAAAAAATTTTTCTTAAATTTGGAAAATTTTACTGAATTTTAGAAAAAAATTTCTTAAAATTTTAGAAAAAAAAAATGCTTACAATAAGTAAATTTTTTTGTGGAAAATTCAATGGTGAAACTTACCGCTGCGGTGCTTGAGGACTCTGATGCGGACTCGGCTGTGGTCCCGGTGCACCGGAACTCGGCTGCTGCGACTGCTGCGTGATGATCGGCTGCTTTTGCTGGGTCATGGGTGCTAATGCTGCTGATGATGCTACTGCTGCTGCTGCTGCTGCTGTTGCCGCTGATGCCGACGTCACTGAGTGCTGCTGACCGATGCTGCCGCTGCTTGGACTGAGCTTTCCATTGCTCTGGTACTCGATGCTTACTTCGGGTTGTTGCTGCTGTTGCTGTTGTTGTTGTTGTTGTTGTTGTTGTTGTTGTTGTTGGCGTTCGACGCTTGAGCTTCTACCTTCAAAGCAGCGGCTCGCGCGTGTGTCGCACTGCTGTTGCTGCTGCTGTTGTTGTTGTTGCTGCTGTTGCTGATGTTGCTGTTGTTGCTTTAGTGCTGCGTATAAACTGCTTGCCTGTTGAGGTGACGGAGAAGGTGAATTTCGAGTTTTACTGTGGTGGAGATAATTTTGCGTGATAGAAATTGTGTCGAATAATTTTTGACATATCATGGTGATTATTAAAAAAGCTACTTTTTAAAATAGCCATGTGAAGTAAGGAATATGAAATCGAACTGGGGTGCTCGTGAAGTTGAACAAACTGAAGTTCAGCTCGAGTATTTTATTGAAAAATATTTCGTTTTTGAAGTGTGTTTGTTCAAAAAATGTGTATTACGAGTAAAAAAAAAACTAAAACGGAGAAATTTTGCAAAACTTCGCCGTTTCTAACGAGTTGTTGATTTTTTTTCCCGAAGGTATATATGTTTTTTTCTCTGCGGCAACAATGCATTCTTATTGTTTGAATAATAAATGAAACGAGGCTCACTCTCTCTTATCTTCGGGTACATACTTTCTCAAAGTTGAAGGTTATCAAGTTTACAATTAAATGATGCGTGCTTATCGATAATCATTTATCACTACATACGCGCTGTTTGCACAAGCTTCTTGCACCTGCAATAACAGGATATCGCGCGCCTTTTTTTTTGTTGGTTACGTGACAATTGAATCCAAGCAAAGCGTTGTTGAGTAAATCTTCGAATTTTAAAGTAGTGATTGAATTTGCTTATCGACCGACTAAAGATTGATTCATAAACTATACATGTAAAGTAATCGCTTGAAATTAATTCTCTCTTAAATATTTAGCTTACACTAATGCAAAAATTTCCTGTTCGACCAGATTCGAAACTTTCCACGTGCCAATCCTGAATCCTCAAATATCCATTGAAAAGGAAAAAGAAAAAAATAAAACCACAGCTCGATATAAATCAAGTGACTCGTCATCGTATGTAAAAGAAAACCCTGTAGGAATAAGAGGAAGATTCAAATCAAAAAAAAAAAAAGAAGTAGTAGGAGGGCTATATACGCGGTTCGATATGTATATAACGCAGTGGAAAATCTGAACAGCCAACAACAGCCTCTTTATTTAACCTTTCCTTTTTGGAGAAAGAGAGAGAGAGAGAGAGAGAGAGAGAGAGAGAGAGAGAGAGAGAGAGAGAGAGAGAGAGAGAGAGAGAG
>JAWWMK010000032.1:6869364-6909673 GCA_035047105.1 Galeopsomyia nigrocyanea | reverse complement strand
TATATATAGAGCCCCTCTCCCCGATACATCGTGGTCATTTCCTTTTCTACTCTCTCCTGCATATCAAATTATGGACTTCCGAATGGGTCGCCACCCGTGCCGCCTGCTGCCGTGATATATTTGGATATATTAAATTTTTTTTCTCTCTCTCACTCGTGCTTTTTATTTCTGTAAGGAAATCGATAGCGCAGGCGCATATTACGATTTTTCGGACACGCTGCTTTTAGGGGGATGCATTATTATTATTATACGTGAAAGTTATTTTTTTTTATTTACCGACTGAAGATTAAGCGTTGAACGATTATTCGAGGTTATGTGCATTTTCAAATATATAACTTCCATTAGCGAAGAGATATCTATCTCATCCAGTACGAAATTAACTATCCAAAGAAGAAGCCTCGAGTAAACATCCATATCAAAGAAATTTCACCGTGAAGCGTAATAGCCGCGCGAGCGCGGCAACATGAAATAGCGATCCTTCAAAAACCTAACCTCAAACATCATTCGGACTCTGAGCGTCTGTGAGAGTACCTATTTGAAAATTCAAAAACGAAATCGCACTAACACACACAAAAACACACAAGAGCCATTAATCAGCGTGTAGTTCCGTGGATAAAAAAAAAAACGCGTTTTATTTGCTCGCTGAATTTTCCATCAGCCGGCGGACCAGCAGATCAAAAAGCTCAACCGCCGCCGACGCCGCCAGCAAACGGACTCGAAACGGAGGCAAAAGAAAGAGAAGTCATTTCCGTCTTTGCATGCATAAACCTCGCGACACCTTGCCTATCCATTACCCTAAACTGTCTCTCTCTCTTTCTCTCCACCCTTCATTTTCCAAGTAGTGTATGTGTGTGTGTTGGGTGCGAGAGAGTGAGTGTCTCGTGTGTGCGTATGGGACACACGTGCGTCTAATGGAAATCGTTGGACCGGACATATACACATTTTTGCCAAAGAGAAAGAGACCTCGATAATGTGTGTTGAGAGAGTGTCAGCTGCGTATACATATTTTTGGGGGGTGCTATTCTCGTTTGTGCAATCGCGAAAATCGAATCAAATTTAAGATTCTAAAATACATTTATTTTACGAGACTTTCTTTTTTTCTAAGAAACTCGCACTATCAACAAAGTGCAAAAATACGACGAAAGTGGCTAAGTGCCTTTGCCATACCTGCATCCTTTTTCTCTTACTCTCTTTCTCATACCCACACCCCCGTATAAACGTTCGTGGCGTTTATACTGCGCGACAATCCACTTGGAAATCCATTGGTCAGTCGGTCGTGTGGGTGGGAAATCCTGGTAGAAAATCGACCTAAGCTACTTTCCGCGTTAAAGCCCAAAGGGTCGCGCAGACACGCACGACTGGATAGAGAGAGAAACGCGAGCAGCTACTACCGTTTTGTTTATCGCTCTACGTTTCGTTAAAGTAGCGAATTGGACGTTGTACCTTTTTTTGCTCTATAGTCCTCTCTTTTAAATTCATGGGGGTTTCATCGGATACGATTTCAGTTTTCGATGCGTTGGATTGAGTTTATCGATATTTCAAAAATATTATTCGAGTTGAATGTAAAGTTTCTTCATGAAGTTGATTGGATGGTTGAATGTAATAAATTCGATTGTTTGGATTTGAAAATACATGTGCACACTTGTAAAATTTTGTTTCTTAACTAAAGTACAAAATTTTTTATTTTAAAAACAATGTACTCAATTTAAGAGAACTTTCTTTGGAAGTGCAGAGAATTAAATTTTTTTTTTTGCATTCTAAAGTAACGTGCAAGTAATTTCGCAGAATCTTTGAGTAGTAGAACGCAGTTTTGTCATCGACCATTCCCGAAACCCTAAAAATAACCTCGTGAAACATATACAAGCCCCGAAGAAAAACTAAAAGGCCCCGAAAGCAGAAGAGGAAGAAGCATGCCTATAACCCTATCAAGCTCAGCAATCCAAGCATGCAAGTTTAAAGATGTTTCCCGCGCGTTTTGAAAAGCGGCCGAGGTGGCTAGTCTTTAGAAGTTAAAAAAGAAAAAAAAACACAGCTACCGAGAAATTTTTTCTTTCCCTTGTCTCGCACGCGCTCGTTGCTGGTGGTGCTGCTGCTGCTTGCGCGCCTTTTCAGCCGCGTGACTCGCATGTATTCTTAATCAAACGCGCATGCAAGGACGCGCGGCGCAAAGCTTGCGCGCGCGAGTTGTCTCAAGTGAGGAATCCCAAGAGGCAGAAGCAAAAAAAAAAAGAGAGAAGCTTACTTTAACTAGAACGCGAGACGACGCGTCTTGATGAATAGAGGTCGTGTAGGTTCGATGTTCTCTTTTCTCGTACACATACACACAGTGAATTGCTGCTGCTTCTTTAAAAAAAAAAAGAGCTAAAAATCTGTGCAGAATATCGATGGGACCGTAGTTGTTTGTTTCGAAAACGCGCGCGCGTGCACTCGATTGTCGAGTATGTCCGCCTCTCTTGTCATACTTTTCCGGGATGAAAAGCTTCGATATCGGTATTTAGCTTTCTAGCATTCGTCGTTCTCGTGTGCCTCATTTGTACATAGATGAGATTCCGATGAATCGTATATTGTGCTTTATTTTCCGAGGTTGACTAGTCCGTTTTTAAGCTTTGCCAGATTTTTTTTTTTTAAGATTCGATTGATTTTTTTACACGAATGGGGAGATTAACGTTACATCGTTCTTATACGCGATTTGGATTTGATGCGATTAGAATTATTTTTCAAATACTATTTAGCAATGAAAATTTATTTATTCACGATAATCTATGGATTATATTGTACTATCTGAAAGAAAAAAAGTTACGTTACAATCTCGCTGAATTCTCACAGATCAATAATTAACATTCGACGTATAATACACCCACACACGCGAACGAGCATATCGAATCACGACGGCAGTAAGTCACGATAGAAGCTCTCTCTCCCCTCTCTCTCTCTCTCACTCCCCGCTTTCTTCATCTGTCTCGACGCGAGAGTACGGATTATATCCTTCTACCCCTGCTCTCTTTCTTTTTTTCTTTCTCTCTCTCTCTCGTCACAAACTCAACTCGTGACAAATGGCCCGATACTTCATACGAGTCCTTCTTGCTCTGTGTGTACACGCTTTCCATCTGCGAGATGTTCCAATACGTCGCACGAGAGAGAAAGAAAAAGGCCTCGAGTGCTTTTTATTGGGGATGTGTATGCAGATAACTGGAATTTTTTTTTCTTTTGACGGTTTAAATATGTTTATTGTGCGAGTTGATTTGATTTGTTTTCTTTTTGACGTGGAGTTTTAAATTCGAGATTATGTTTGAGTTTTTTTTTAAGAGATGCAATAAGAGTTTTATAAAGATTTTTTAAAAAAGAAATATCAAGAGTTTTATGAAGAATGCAAGTTTTATAGAAAGTGAATCGATAATTCTATGAAGGTCTTGAGGAATCGACGAATAATTAGAAGTGTGTTTGATGAAACTTATGTAAAATATTTTACTTTAGGAAGTACTTGCAGTCAATATAAATCGCAAACATATTATAGCTATATATGAACAAAATTCGCAATAAACGAAAGGAATTTCTCAATTGAAAAAACTAAAACAATTAATTCATCGCAACATCTTTACATTTCCACAATTTTTTCACTACAACTTTCAACTGGATCCCAAATATTCGCGTGTAAAAAAAAAATAAAAATAAAAATCAGCAACACAGAAAGAAAAAAAAATACACCGGAAGCCAAAATAAACAGGCGAGTTTCCGTGGAGCATTTTGTTTGTTTACAAGTAGCCAATTATAAAGCTGTAAATACCCTAAGAATTTTCTGCCTACGGTGTAAATTAAACGTTCGGAGGAAAAATGCCGAGGCAAGCTATCGTTTTCTAGCCCTAACGAGCACAATTAGTACCTGAGATGTCGGGTCGCTAATTCTTTTCTTTTTGTTTGTTAGTGTTGTTCGACTGCGCGTAAGACTTATATTTCGTTTCGTCGAGCTTGCGAATCTTTATCCGACTAAAGTTATGATTTTTTGATTGAGTGAAGTGACCTCAGTTGCAATTGATTGATTGGTCTTTAATAATTCATTCCAAGTGCTACGTAGGCACGCGAAAAAAATATGAAATTTGATTTTCGAAAACTAAATGTATCTAAATAGAATGTTTCCCCTCAAAAATCATTCAAATTAAAAAAAGTATTGTATTATTAAAAGAAAAACATCTATTGATTGACATCCTCCGCAAAAAATTTTCTCCGGTAATCACATTCGTTCGCATCCGCCAAAAAAATTCAACGTTGCAACCCCTCACGAAAATCGAAAAAAAAAAACGTTTACACACAACACGAAAAACGGAGGGATGCGTACGCTGGCGCGTCGGATGCGCGACTGCCGGCTGTTTAGCTTTCGGCCTACGTGTATATATATTTCGTTTCACGCATCGTCTACACAGCGGAGTTCGAGGGGGCTTTTTTTTTTTCAAAAATATCGACTCTCCACCGACGGAGCGCTCGTGCGCCTCGACAGTGGCGCGTTTTATTCTGTGAATTTTACAAAACGCTCGCGCGTCGGATCAACATCATTGTCTCACTTATCTCGGCGCGACGGACAAATTCGATTTTGGCTTTGTGTGATTATCATTGCGCTCGATTGACGCAAATTTCCAACTAAATGTTTTAAGAGTCGGCGGCGTATTGTTTTTCCTTTTCATTCGTGAGATGAAGCTACCGTCGGATACTTTATTTAAATTTAATTTATTGAATTTTTACCGTTCGGTCACGTACCACCGATCAAAACAATTTTACACAGCCAGAAATGTTAAAAATTTGAATACCAATAATAATTTCCACTTTATCTTATTTAAACTTCTTCTCGCCGAAAAACGCGCGCGCGCGTGGTTTCGTAATTGTTTGTTCGACTCGTCGCACTCGCACGCGTGTGTGTATAGAAATACATACGCCGCGAACTCGACAAACAAACATAGTTTGGCTTTTCTGACTCAAATGTAACACGCGCCGCGCGTTCTCTCGCGTTATCACTCGTGACATATCCGTTATTTACGTCGTCGTCGTTTTTTTTTTTTTTTTTTTTTTTTTTTTTTGAAAAGGCCCTCGCGCATCCAGGTTAAGCCAACTGACGTACACACGCGCGAGAAGAAGAAGAAGAACTGTTTTTCTCCATGTGTGTATATGTTTTCCTCGGCTATGGCGTAACGTACCCACACACGTTCTTTCTTTTCTTTTCACGAGAAAAACCTGCCGGATGTTTGTTCTCTAAGCGCGATTCATTTCACGTTCGACGTTTTGTTATAAGACACACGCCGCTACTTTCTTTTTCAACCGGGATATTTTTTTTTAATAAAAGCTCGACACTCACTTTTCGTTGAAATAATCTTTCGCTGCACACTATTCTTATAGAGCCCTCGACAATTAATTACACTTCACTTCGTCCGTCTTTCACTTTTTATTTCTTCACACTTGTACCACAGAGTTTTTTTTTTCATCTTCAGAATTAACAGTCACTTGAATACTCCATATACAATCTTTTTTTCAAAGCTTCTTAGTTTACAACGCAAAAGTCGCACTCGTTGAGCACACCAGCTAACATCACAACCCTAGTCGATCAAAAAAACCAAACTCCAAGAAAAAAAAGGTGAGTAACCAATGCAGAATGGCATTGCACGAAATAATAAAAGAGAGGGAAAAATGCAAAAAAAAAAAAAAACCAATTCGATGGAAGGGGTAAAGGATAAATGGCAGTAGAGAGGGGGGTAACGATATTTCACTCACTCCTTCGGGCACTTTGGTAAAAGTAGGGGGAGGAGGAGGAGGTAGGTAGGAGGTAGGTGGGGTGGGAGGGTTTCGAAGAATCAAGAGAGGGCGCGTGCGTAAAAGTAGTGGGGGAGTTGGAAGCTTATACGTGGAGACAAGGATCGGGGCAATCAAATTAGACGTTGCAAGTCCAAAGTGGAAAGGGTCAAGATGGGGTCAGACATTTTGACTTTCGAATATAGATATATACACACATCGTATTACTTACGTAGTAGTAGGGTCGCGCTGAGTGTGATATGAGAAAGCCGCCGTCGCCGCCGTCGCCGCCGCCGTCGCGAGTTGCAAGCAGAGGCACAGGCGCAGAGAGAAGCGTCGTAGTTGGGAGTTGAGCTGTTGGCGCGTTGCCGCGTGCAACGCGAATGAGCGAGGCAACGAGCAAAGCAGCAGCAAGCCGGCTAAAAGCACCACGGCGGTGGCGGTGGCGGGTAAAGGGGAGGGGAGGCAGCGCGAAACATGCAGCATGCGCGGGAGAGACTAAACAGCGCGCAACAAAGAGAGAGAGAGAGAGAGGCATTTTGTAGGTTAGGCAGGTGTTGGGGCGGGTGTTGCCTTGCCTGCCCGCCACCGCCGCTCTGCTGTTGTTGAGAGAGAGAGAGAGATGCCGAGAGGAGTGGGGAGAAAACTTGTGCACGGAGGAGAGAGATAAGGATGGATGTGCCGCACGACTACGATGACGACGAGTGTGGGAGGTCGAGCAAGCAAAAGCTTCGCTATAGAGCTTTTACTGTAGTGGCGGTGGTGGTGGTGCTGCTGCTGCTGGTGGTGGGGACACACCCGCGCCTCGCTCACGACGAGCCGTACTACTACGATGCAGTAGCGAACTGACGCTTTAGCCAGACGCTTCGATTTTCGCGCGTTGGCTGTTAGCTGCTGATGCTTGTATTTTTGGATTGTTTTCGGATAAATATGTTTGTTTTGTTTTGTTTTCTTTGTTTGTTTGTTTGTGGATAAATAAATAAACAAACAAACAAATAAATAAATAAATCGATGGTTTTTTTGACGTAAATTTTCGAAAATTCGAGATGTTGTTTTCGTACGCGCTGAATGAGCAATCGACAGAGAGAGAGAGAGAGAGAGAGAGCAAATGAAAGTTAATGGCTGTAAGATAATCGAATAACATTGCGATAGTAAATCTTTGTTTAACCATATGTCCGATCGATTTATTTATGATCATTTTTCGCGCGGATCTCGCGCGGAAGATTCCACTCGCTTTGGATTTGCGATCGTTGAAGAGAAAAATTTTTCCAACACACAACATAGTCAGAGATAAACAAAAACGAGAAAATAAGAGAATTAGCGTTTTTAATTGATTTCAATGAATATCGCTCGAATGATCGTTCGTTCGCTGTTATCTGAATCGAAAAAAAAATCTCCCCCCCCCCCCCTGTCGCTTTCGAATTCGTAGAAAGGTCAATCGTGCACTTCTAAAAGGTCATTCACCCAGTTACGCAATGATTCTATAACCCCCTCGAAACTATCAAAATCAGAGAAAGAGAGAGAGAAAGAAAAAAGAAAACGTACCTTCGATATGTATAATTTTCCTTTCGAAACGACGACGAAGCGCGCGCGACACTATACGCCTGTTGTCCTCGACGTCCAGCTAAAGACAACAATGCAATATTTAAGCGTATACAAAAAAGGGGGAGGATAGGCATTGCAAGCTGCGCGCGCAAACTCGCTCTCTCGCTGCGCGGGGCGGCAGATAAGGAGAGAGAGGAGAGAGAGAGAGAGAGAGAGAGAGAGAGAGAGAGAGAGAGAGAGAGAGAGAGAGAGAGAGAGGACGCGAAAAGGGGGCTGCTGCTACCGAGCCGCGCACCGACAGAGACAACGCAGATATATATGTATACTCCCTCCCCCTCGTTTTAGTTTTCCAGCCGGGGCTACTGCTGCTGCTGCTGCTGCCTTGCATTCCCTTGTTGCGAAAGCTGAAGCTGTGCGATCTTGCCGTCGCGGCCATCTTTGAAAACGAGGGCTTTTCCAGGCGAAACCGTTGGCTTTCGCGCGGTTTTAACTGTACTGATGCGGTGTTTGAATGGAAAAAATTTTTTTTTGACCAAAAGTTTCTCCTCGGGAAAGGACGTACTGAATGGTCATGAGATTCGAAAGAACTTTGGGTGAGATGAGCTTTTCGTTTTTTTTTTTGCTGGAGCTCAATTTTTGGAGGAAAGAATTAAGTTAAGAAAAAAAAAAACGATAATTGAATTAGACATATATGAGTTGTCTTTTCGTTTATACGATTAGAATAATAACTTCGGACTATTCTTGTAATGGCAATAATTCGAATAATCTATTACAACATTACATTCCTATGTCTGTCGATTGAATAAGTGATCGTTTAAAAGACTTCTACCATCAATTTCAAAAAGGAATCTTTTCTATGAATAATTCTCCAATAAAACACTTCATTCCCCTGAAATACAATAAAAAAACTACATAAATCGGTAATAATTCTTCGCAGATCCCTAACAACGCACACACCAAACTTTTTCCAAAAGCAGGTCACGGTATCAAACGAAGAAAATTCAAAAGCATCGCAAACGTAAAAAAAAAATGAAAAAAAGCTCCTTTTCCAACAAGCATCATCGCGAGCTTTCGAGGCAAGGGCGTGAGCCAGCATCTCAGTAAAGAGCCGCTGCTGCTGGTCCCTGGCTTTGGCTTGCAACGGAGAACCGCAATACAGCAGGAGAGGGAGGTTTATGGGTTGGGCGGTTTACGGGTGGGGAGATCGGCCTCAACGCAACGCCCTCCTCCTCCTCCTCCTCTTTCTGTACACCGATAGGAGAGAGAGGACTGCTTCTGCTTCTGCTGCTGTGTATCCTGAGAGAGGTGGGAGACTGCGAGGCAGCTGCTCCTTTTTCTTCTTTTTTTTTCTCTCTTCTTTCTTGCCTTTCTCCGCGCGCGTCCTGACGTTCGTCTTTATGTTCCTTTACTTGCTGCCTTGAGGATGGTCGTGCTGTTGGAAATATTGCGTTGTGGTGGTATGGAAATTTCGTACGATGGATAAGACTTTTTCTTTTGTATTTTGGTTTTCATTGATGAAATATTGACGGGAGGTACGGATGTTAAATTTTTGGTACCGCATTTAGAATTTAAATATTGATATTTCAACAATAAAGTATTGATGTTTTAAATTTTGGGAAAGGAAATGGAAACAAGAAACTAAGAATGTACACAACAAATGAAAAAAAAAAGAAAATGATGACGAACAAGAAAAAAATGAAGATGCGGAAAAGGATGCTGCAGATGAAGCTGAAGCTGACAGATCGGATTTTCTGACAGATTTAGCAGAGTATGTCCATCAACAGTCAATGCTTCAGAGACTCGTTGTCATATCTGAACAGTCAGTGTACATTTCGATGAGTACATCTGCGTGTAAAGGCCCGATGCTATTCTAATATTGTCGCTGCCTCGAGTTACTGCCCACTCCCATTCCAGTTTCTAATGAATTTTAATACTGTTCAGTGTAGACACACTAAGTTTCATTGAAATTTATCTTTGCATTCCGAAATTACGAGTCGGTAATGTAACTCATCGCGGCTCTCGCGTATGGCTATTCGATCTGTCAGCTTCAGCTTCATTGCTGTAGCACTTCACAAAAACACAAGTATCTTTCACAAAGTCCATTCAATCAATTCAAAATCGTTCTCTATCTACAATTCAATCAATTTCCTTTCGAAACCAGAATTTCGCGACATCTTTTTCAGAGAAATGCGCATGTCTATCTTATCTTTCGTCGATTTCGCTACGGTGCACATACACGGAAGATTCCCTCTTGGCGCGGTGCAAAGACAACATTTGTGTTGCCGCTGGACGTCGTCGTCGTCGTCGTTTGCTCTATGAAGCGGTGGCGGCGGTGTGTGTCGCTTTCAGAAGGTTTCTCTCTTTCCCCCTTTGAGCGGCGCCGAGGTACATTACCGACGCTTTTTCTTCGCTTTTGTACGACTGTCAGCGAGTTTGTACAACTTCGTCGTCCTGTGTGTGTTCACGATGTTGAGAGTATAAAAAAAAAGAAGGAGAGAATGATCGGTCGCTAAAAAGAGTGATGCTCTCTCTCTCTCTCTTTTGGTGTTTTAAGATCGAGAGAAGTGGGTAGTTGTGTGGTGTTCTTAGTACCGGTTTAATGTTTCTTATGCGGTACTTGTTTTTTTTTAATGAAGTTTGAGTTTATATGGCTAGCATAACAATTACCAAAAATCACTGTACGTCATAAAATCTTGAAGCATGATGTACGTGAGAATAGAGTCATAAAATAAACACGATACATTTCGAACCTAATTGAATACGAGCTTGCAAGCACAAACGCAATAAATTCATTATATCATCGACGGCATTTAAACGTATTAAAACGCAGAGGCAAATCGCGTTGGTAGATTGAACAGTTCGGGCATCATTTATAAGCGTAGAAGATATAATTCGAGCAAACGTAAAAATTCGGAGTGAAAAATTCAGTGACTTTCATTAAGCGCGGTTGAATGTTTTAGCGATCGACTTGCAAGGTAGTTTGAATTTTTAAATCGTTCGAATGAAAGTTTTTAAAAAGCTTTTCTCGTATAATTTACGAGAGAGATTTTTTAAATTTTTCGGGGCTGATTAACGGCTAATTATCTCTGTTCCATTATTCAAGTTATCGAACGATTGCTAATCTTTCACCTTGTCTCGAGCGAGCCGCACGTGTCACTCGAAAAAAATCTTTTAACAGCTGTATTTGCAAAGGTAAATAGAGACAAATTAATGCCAATTGCTGAGTCGAGCAAACTCTCAATGATTTACAATTGGTGCAGACGGTTCATGAATGATTTTTTTTGTGAAGATTTTAATGAAGTCGACGCATGTAATCTTGTCGTCGTTTTTCATTCAGCGAATTAATTTTAGCTCATAAATTCATGTATACGATACCAGATCAGAATTTTTTAAAAGATCGCTGCGATAATGATGAGAGGCTCACCTGGAACAGAAAGAACAATGAATTTTTAATGCAAGTATTCCCAAAAAGCCAATTAAAATATCATCTGCTCAAATCCGAGGGTATATGAATTATTCTATAGACTTCGAGTGAGAGAGATTAAATGGCGAAGTCAATCGCCGAGAATTATCATAATTGAAAATTAAAATTGCCTAATTGATGGATCGCTACCTAAATTTGATTTTGCTCTCTTATCGCGCTGCTCAGTTGTTAGTTCAATATTCGTCAGGCCTATTTTAAGAATAATATCCATGTTGTATTCGGGGAAACATTTTTCAGTCGCGTGATTTGATTAGAGTGTGTTGATTTAGTTGCGGCTATGTTAATTTTTTTTTCCCATAAACATTGTATGCGAATTGATATCATGGTGCGAGTGAAAGTAAATTTAAAGAACGTGTGCAAAATACTAACGAACTTTTCCTCGAAACTTTCGTTGTTTCGATAAATTGGTATGTAAATGTTATTCTTTCACAACATTTACTGTCTCTCTTGTATAAAATTGCTTGTTTGGCTATTATTTATTCAGATTATCTTTCATAATGAATTTTACAGGGTTTATAGTCTGGAATTTTCATTTCCATTGACTTTTGTTGTTGTAAGCTTCACCTTACAATAAAAAAATGCCTTAAACATTGTTGCATTCTTACAAATAATTTCTCAGACGTCCAAAATTTCTATTAATTTCGGAAAAAATAGTTCTCAATTGACCACAATTCGTGAAACTAATCTCTTATTTTAAGAAATATATTTTTATTGATCAAAAACATTTTTTTTAAGAATGCATCAACCTTCAAGAAAGATTTTTTATAGTGCTCCAATAAAGAAAAAACATTCATTCTCCACCTCTCTGGTAAATGCAATTTTTCATTAAAGAATAAAATCCTCGCGTTGCAATATATCTCAAGTCTCTCTCTCTCTCCCGCACAATCGAATCCTGAAAAAAAAAATCCCAGAAAATAAAAAGAAAATCGTCTTTTCGCGCTTGCCATTATATTTTCCTCTCTTCGTTTCCCGCAAAAAACCGCACAAAAGCTCGTGCAGGGCAAGAAAGAGCTTTTTCCCCGCTCTCTCTCTCTGTCTGTCTGTACACTAGTGTCAGTGGATGTATACACATGCAGCAGTAGTAGCAGTAGCGACGACGGTTGAAGCCCCGGGAAAGCAGCTTTCACGATGAAAGGGGAGGTAGTTGCTGCGCGCGCTTTTGCGCCGGGAAAACGCTGGCTGCTGCTGCTGCTACTGCTACTGCTGCTACTGCTGCTGCTACTGCTGCTGCGGGGGTGGATACCGAAAGGTAGGCGGCATCGGCCAATAAGGACGCTTGCCAGCCAAGCGACAATTCCGAATGCCGCCCAATAACAAACGTCTTTTGTTGTTGCCCTCCCTTCGCTGACTGAAGGTGGAGTTCCTTTTCGTTTATTTTTTTTTTTATTCTCATTCTCTCTCTCTCTCTCTCTCCCTCTCTCTTCGTTCACTGTGTGCGTATATGTATACCCGAGTGCTATATAACATCGAAGCGAGAGCTTGGTACCGATGATGCCTTTTTTTTTCACTCAACCAGGGACGTTCGATTTTTTTTTTTTCAGAGTGAGATGCCCGGGCAAGGACTGTTTGCTTGGCTGTTAAGTGTAATCGCTGATGGCGAACGCGCGTGGCAAATCGAAGGTTTTTTTTTAGTTTGCTGCTCTGGGTTGGAAATTCTGTTGATCGA
Organism: Galeopsomyia nigrocyanea; assembly: GCA_035047105.1. Taxonomy (NCBI): domain Eukaryota; kingdom Metazoa; phylum Arthropoda; class Insecta; order Hymenoptera; family Eulophidae; genus Galeopsomyia; species Galeopsomyia nigrocyanea. Next base: position 6,897,206 of record JAWWMK010000032.1, on the reverse strand, counting down.
TATTAAAGTCGTGGCCTAGTAATATATTCATTTCAAGTACGAATTCTTTTTTTTTACGTAATACATTCTCACAACAGGACGTTAAAAAAATCAAAGCGAGAGAAAAAGGGATGTACACAGTATTAAAAAGACCACATTGGAATTCCAATGTACTTTATACTACTAAAAGTCGGCGCTTTAAAGTCGAGCTTCGAAATAAAAGAGCAGTATACCACAGAGAGAAAGTCCGTAAGACGCGCGAAATGAAGCTCTCGCGGATAAATATTCATTGACGTCTTCATCAGGACTTTTATGACTCCTATAGGGCGGTAGAAAGGGGTGTGCGCGAAAGGAGAAGGATAAGAGAGAGAGTTTCTTAGGTGTCGTTCTTCATTCCTTCGCTCTCGCTTCTACTTCTTCGTCTTCTTTTTTTACGAGTAATTGCATTTTACATTGAAAAGGTTAGCTCTTGAATAAATTTGTTTATTTTGTCGAGCTCTTCAATTTTTTCTTCTTCGAGTATTATGTTGCTGATGTATTAAAACAAATTATTGGTGTAATAAGGAAATCGCGAATTTCAATTTATTACAACATTCGATGTATTTTCAGTAGTAAAGCCTAAGGATAGTGCGCCCTTATATCAATCTTCCATATCAATACACTCCACATATCGATTACCTAAAATCCGATTTCTATACATATCTTCTTAATCATAATTTACAAAAAAAAAACTTCTCAGCTCGCAATAAGTGAAAAAAAAGCGACGTGTTCTTATCGAGCACGCATCTTACACGCCTAATAGACGCGCTGTTAATTGTGTGCAAAGACAGTGGTGAAAATACATGAAATTGAGCATCGCCCGATCGTAATTTTATCTATCGGTGTGTTTGATTAGTTTGCACGACGAGATAACGAGTTTATGTCAATATATTGTTTGCCGAGTGAAAGAGAGAGAGAGAGAGAGAGAGAGAGAGAGAGAGAGAGAGAGAGGCGAGAGCGAAAAAAGAAAAAAAAAGCCAATTGTGTATCACTCTCGAAAAGTGATCCGTTCTGTTTTATCTCGATTGAAATGCTCGACGGCAAATATTGAATGACCGACTTTATTGCTGCGGATTTCATTGATACTTTTTACGTAAATGATTTTGAAAAAAAAAAACAAAATATTGCATTGTAGAAATCCGACGTAACAGATTAATGAGAACTGAAAGAATAGCTTTCTCGAGAAGAGGAAGAAGAAGCAATCAAAGGTTCGTACAAAACAAACGACAGCAGGCCGCTAAACGCGGTGGCACTATTTAAGGAGGGCGTCAAAGGGCGCGCGCAAAGAAAGACAAAAGTAGAAAAGCGTCGCCGCCCGTCGCCGCGGCAAAATTGAAATTTGCTCCGCTCGGGCGGACGACGAGCGCCAACTCATAAAAAGTTTAAGCGACGCTCTCTCTTTTCCAATATAAACTCTCTCTCTCTCTCTCTCTCTCTCTCTCTCTCTCTCTCTCTCGAAGGCAGCCGATTGACTTCCCATTGCTTTGCCGCGCAGCTTCGGAATTTATTTTTCTTTTTTCTGTTTTGGATATTAAGTGTAAGCTTTACGTCGATTCGTTAAGAAATAACACATTTTATTATTTGTACAACGAAAACATCATTCTTACTTTTTTTTTCATCCCTTATAAAAGAATCGAAGCCACGAGAAATTAGAGGCTTACAAATTCTATGTATATACTATACATCCTACACTTTCCGGTGTGTGTGTATGTGTGTGCAAGCCTGATCCGACGATATCAAACCACACCACTTGGAGAATCTTTCTCTCTCCCTCTCTCTCTCCCTTTTCTTCGCTGCTTCTTTAGCACTGTACAGCGAGCCTCGAGAGTACTTTGCGTGTGTCGTTAGGGTCGATTGCGGCTTTACTGTGACTTTCAAGTTTCGTTCTTTTTTTTTTCATTTTTGGTTTCCACTTTATCCCTTGCAGGATCAAGTTGTAAAAGAAAACAAGTATTGGGCAAACTCTCTTTTGAATATTTACGATTATTTAAATGATAAATTTCGTGACTTAGTTATATGTTACTATAAAATAAATTTCGGAAATGTTGTTACATTAGAAACAAATAAGAAATTTCTTTCATCGGTTATCTAAATTAAGAATTTTTATATCCTTAAAAAGAATTTCATTTAAGACATTTTTTTTTAAGATTGCAAAATATTCACGAATTTTTTTTTTCAACTACGACGACTCACTCACGTCAAGTAAAATAAATGACAAAGCGAGCGATTATCACTCGCGATAAAAAAGTCATTTTTCAAGATTTAAATGACGACCGTTTCGCGCGTGAAACTTTTAACAATCAATTCGCATTAAGCTCGAAAATCCAACGTGTATGTGTGTATATAGTAAATGAGGTGAGCTGCACGCACGGGAGCTTCCTCGATGACGCAACGATAATCTACGATAATCCAAGTGGTGAAAAGCCTATATACCATCACATAAACGTTGCCGTTGCGCGCACGTATACAAGCTAATAATAAACCTGTTGCGCTTGTTGCAGTATACCGGAATGTACAATCAGCCACATATGTACGTCTGACGAGTTTGGTGTTACGTACTATAACAGTTATGACGTTGGCTGTTGCAGTGTATAAAACTAATTTTTTTTTTGCGATCGTGTTGTACAAAAAATCAATGATGTCTGACAAAACTCGGACTTACTCTACTTACTTTGATATTAATTAATTTTTGTATTACAATTTAAAATAGCAAATAAAGCTTTTATGCATAAATACTCGCCGCATGAACTTTCAGCGAACATTCGCTCTTACGCATTTAATTCCCGAAAACTCACAGCCAGTTTCACCCCGAGACAGAAGCGAGGGATGGGAGGAGGCGACGCTGACTCGCTTTGTTTGTCGATATGCTGATGTAATTATTATATTGCTTTGCTACGTGTGCCTCGTCGAGTGTTTATAGCGAATGCTTTTAATTCGATTACGCCGGGCTTGCTAAAGTCAACGCTTTTTTTTTATATACTGTGGAAAGGAAGTTGCCCACATTTATTGAATTCATTGACTGTTCGTGTCTGCAAGTTATTCCGAGATGAATGGAAATTATTTGATTTCCGATTAAGTGTTGAATTTTTAATTTTCGACTTAATAATTTTTCTCGCAAAGTAATTCGATGAGAAGAATTTCCGTTACACTTGAATATTCTTCAGACTTCGTGATCAATTCATTACGCTTGCGCATACGGAAATTTTAATTGTGTAAAAAGATTGATTTATCTGATTTCATCGCGTAATAAAAATGTTTGATTCATTTATTACATCTTCATTTATTATATTACAAAAAATTATTTCTATTCAACGAAGTCAAACATCGAAGAAAAACAAAATTCTCATTTATACAAAATCGGGGCTCACGACAACGACAGCAGTGTCGCGGCTGTTCCTGATTAGCATTGCGCACTGCTTCGATGATCAATAGTGAAAACGTCTCTCTCTCTCTCTCTCTCTCTTTCCCCTCGTTTTCATTCTCAAGGCGCCCTTATCTCTTCAACACTCGCGCATCTATATACGCAGAAAGCTCTCGCCCGGTTGAGCTTTATCTCGACGCGACGGAAGCTCTCGTTCTTTTATTGCTCAGCTGAGAATTTCGGTTTTTCCTCGCGAGGTGTTTCTTTTGATTGGACGAATGAGTTATCGAGACACGTGATTTGTTTTTTTTTCTCTTCGAGTTGCTAAGATCGCGGATTTTTTTTTTAGCAATGACGCTGCGTTATATTAACTTTTCTATACCGAATAAAGCAAATTCAGCAAGCAATTTAATTTTCTGAAATATTTAAGGAAACTCGACGTTTCTAGAGATTAATTCGAGATGAATTTTATCTGAAGCCCGACGTATATTTCGAGAGCTCTAAGATATAATAGCAATTATATCTAGAACAAACTTTAAGTCGCTTCACCACTGCACTTCAATTACAGTAAAATCTCATTACACGTGAGGACGTTTAATATTGAAAATTCTTCGTTCGAAATATATACATAACAAATGAGCGTACAGATTTCACGTCTTTATTGAACGTTTAGACGCCCGCAGCAGACATAAAGAAAAAAAAAGAGAGAAGATCCGGCGGAATGACTGGAGTCGTGCAAAGTTTTTCCCTCTTGTATTTATTGCCAACACTTCGGAGCGAGGGTGCCGGCGAAAAAAAAAGTGCAGAGTCAGCCGGATTGGCGAACCCAGAACGCCGATATATCTGGATACGTGTTTAGCGCTTCTTCTTTTTTTTTCGCAATCCACCTACGCATTTAGCGTTTTGCCTTACTTCGACTATTTTATTCTCTTGTTTTCCGTACAACTTTTATTTTATGTTCGATAAAAATGCAAATGTTATTGATAAATTTAAACAGTAGCGAGAAGTACGCAGAATAAATAATGTTGATGGGAGTATTGAGTTTGATTCTTAAGTAAGATTTTTTGAAACTTTAAAAATTATTCACGGTAACAAAATTTATTTCAAAATGTACTTATGCACGATAAAAAATGTTTCTTAAATCTCTTTTATTATTTAAAATGCTTTTTGAAGTTTAGAAAATTCAGTTTCAATTTAAGAAAATCAATGTTCGATAAATATATACTAAATTTTAGACATTTTTTACTGAGCTGTTATACTAGAATAAAAGAGACAAGGTATTTTTGAACACCAGCTGCGCTGCACGTCGCCCGATTCATTATTGAAATGCAAGGAGTTCAAAATCAACAAAACCTAAACCAACCGACCGACCGACCGACCAACCCGCGCGAGCTTAGCAAAAACAATCAATTGAGTTTACTTTATATTTTCTTTTTTGTGCACCAACTCGCTTTGGACCCTTGATGTATTCACACGCTCATACAGTCCTCTAAACCTTGCGGGGTATGTTTTATTCGGCGGCGTCAGCAGCAGCAGCAGAAAGCGCGCTCCGTAGGTATTAAGCTGGCGTGGGAATTAAGTACGTGGGCGCAACGAGGAGGATTTGACTTCGTTTTTTTTTCTTTGCTGGGTAAAGAATTGAAAAAAAAACTAGCTTGGCGAATTTACTGTAAAATGCATTCGAATAAGATTGCTCTTTTTTTTTATCCAAGGTTTATGTAGAAGATTTACGAAAGTTCCGAAAATATAAGTTAGAATTATGAAACGCGAGTTATTATGAAACGCGAAAAAACTTTCGCAGCTAAAATATTCTTGAAATCGTCGCAGGGACACTCGATCGACTTTGAAGAAAACACAATTATGAGCAATAATTGCAAGACAATCGTGTTCTCACTCTCTTTTTCTCTCTTTTTTTTTGCAAGCGTCGTCGTCGCTCCTTTTCTTTTGACGATTTCTTTTATCGAGTCTCTCTCGGCTCATTTGACGCGTCGATTCGTCTTCGGTACTTTAATGGCCGGTCCACTCGTCCTTATTGCCGACTTAATTACTGTCGCTCCAAGCTCGAGTTATAATGGCACCTCGTTTTTGCAGCACTTTCAGAGTGCCTCCCCCCCCCCTATCTCCCTTCTCCTCCACTCCCCTCAGCGATAGACGTTTTCTGAGTGCAGATTAACGCGAGTATGTATATAGAAATCTTTTTTACTTTTCTTAATATTATACATGCACGCGCGCGACCACAGAAAATTTTGTCTATATATAACGAGTTTCTTGAACTTTCTAAATTTACCGGTTAATTTCGAATGTTTTATTCAAGCATTTTGTCAATTTTGTAAGAAAATCTCGTTGAACAGGCTGCATTAAGGTTTCAGCGGGACAATCAAATTTGCCGACGTTCGCGTTAAAAATGCACGCGTACACCAGATTTAAACGTTATATACGGATATAAATATAGAAGCAAAAATAACTTTGTGTCCGATATGCGTTGTAAATTCCATACATCATCTGTCAAACATTATACACTGCGCAGGCACAAGGGAAAAAAGAGCCACGCGGAAACCCAAGGGATACATTTGCCATATAGCCGTCCAATATTTAACGAGAGTCAACAAAAAGATACTTGCTCTCTGCCGCCCTCTCACACACATATGTATATACATATACATGGGATCCTTTTTCTCCGAGAATTCTCTAAAACCCTTTCTTTTTCTTGTGCGAGAGAGACTCGATCCGTTAATAGAATAATAAATAGCCGCGCTATGATTTTTCTTCTTCTTTGTTTGATCGTCTGTTATTGTGTCTTCGTCCTCTGCAAACTTTGTGTGCTGGAGGTATGTATGTATATCGTTTGACGTTTAGACGAAGAGGATGAATTGATTATTTTCTCGAGAATTTTTTTTTATAGAAATGATATCATTGACGCATTGTATTGATGAAAAAGAAATTTATTGACGGAAACTATATGGATTTTTACTTTTCATTCGTTATCTAATTTATCGCTCGAACGATTTCAAATGAGATACAACAGTAATCCGATGACAAATAATAACTCAACCGAACAATACCGAACGCTATAAATAACGACAAAACGCGGTTTTGCACATCAATGGCCGCGACATTACGAAATAATTCTTATCTCAACTTTCTAAGAAACTTGTTGCCCCTTTTCCTCGCGCGTGTGTGTATGATCTCACGAACAAGATATAATAAAAGCAAAGGGGGGGAGATCACACACACACACACATACAAAAGCCTAAACAATATCTCGCGGCGATATAAGCGTATTGGCCCATTACCGGGCCGCCGCCACACACCGAAAACCTCTTTGCTGCGTCAGCGTAACTGGCCGCCACCTTCTAGATACTCTTCTTGCTTTTTTCCGTTTTCTTCTTTTATTGCCTCTACAGTGTCTGCGTTGCTTGCGTGTTCGATTTTGTTTAACAAAAAAAAAAATAAAAATTAAATGGTTTTTTTTTTCAATTCTACGTTTTCTCGAATATATAAAACTCGATACAGACTCTCTTTTCTTTTCATTCTTTGACTTCCTTTTTCATTCGGAATTTCTCCTTTTTACTACCCATTTGTGTTTCTCGAACGCCTTTTTTACGCGGCACACTCTCTCATTCTTCGCGGTCGAGTTGCGGGGATTTTTCCTTTTTTTTTTGCTTCTTACTTTTACGATTTCTCGCTGCTGCTACTGCTGCTGCGAATAAAATTGCCAGAGTTTTTCGGTTGTGTCGCGATGTTTACGATGCGAATTGTAGTCTCGAGATTTTCATTCACGAGTGATCGTCCTACCGTATCGTTTTGCGATTGGGTTACTCAAGATTTTTATTACATCGTACTTCTCGAAGTTGAGGAGCTGTTTCTAATTATTTTTCGAAAGGGAATTACGACTTGTTATCAAACTCGTGTGTCTCGACGGAGCGCGCACGAGTTCGGACGCCAAAGCAGTTTATTAAAACTTCTTATCTGTTCTTTAAAATACGAGATATATCTCGATTGGAAAGCAAGAGTAAAAAGGAGAAATGATTTAAAAGTTTGACAAAATAAAAAAAATAAAATGTGTATACCTGTATCCCTTGAAGAGGTTTCGTTGGAGAATTTATTGTCGCATGCAATAAAAAAGAGATTTCTTAAAAAAGAGCAAGCGCGAGTTTAAACTACCCCGCGGCACGCGAATTATATATGTATCTCGAGTTACTTTTTCTCTTATTGACATTACAACAATTTGCAACTTTTTCGGCAAGACAATTTCCGAGTGAAAGCGATATTTTTTTATATAAGTTTTTTTTTCTGTTTCACGCAACGATGACCAAATACAACGGAAATTGCATTTCTGATCCATCGCGTTGATTTTTTTTTTCAAGACTATATAACACGTTTCTCGAGAGTTGAGAAAACTTTTTTTTCCACGGCGATATGGTCTCGTCGATGATATATGGCCGTCTATAAAGTCAAGACACTGAAAGCCGCGCGATCGATTCTCTTTCCATTTGCCTCCACCGCTGATTCTTACGCTACGAGTATCCTTTTTTTTTTCATATGTATATATGTAGACAGTTGTTACGATAGTTCGATCGATTTTTTTTTCAACAGGCAAATGGAAGCCAATTACACGTGTAATGACTTTTGTGACATTGGTCGCACATACGTTTGTTTGTTCTGGATATGTGTCAATTTTTTTTTCAAAGGGAGATGGTTTTAGTTCATGGTCAGACAATATTGATTTTTTTCCTGTAAAAAAAAAGTTCGATTTCCAAAGCAGTATAAGAGAATGTAATCAAAATTAAACGACCAAAAATACAAACTAAAGCCACGGCAAAATCACGCGGTTTCTCGGCATCGTCGCCCAAGAAGTTTAACAAGAGTGCGCCTGTGGTGGTTTTGGATGGCAATCAGCAAGCATAACACACATACACGTACACTTGGTAAAACGCAAGGAAACGGGTGCGCGCGGGATTTTCGTCTTGGGAATTCCGGCAAGAGAAAGTCTCCTGCGCGAAATAACGTTAAATATTTACCTTCCGCGGGAAGTAGGAAACGACTGTTGCGCGATTGTTCCTCTGCGACGATAAACATCATTATGTAATGCTGTGTGTTTACGCGACTATATGTATATACTTTTTTTTTCGAATTCATTGATTAAAGACTTTTATTTTATTTTGAAATATTCAACGTGATATACATTCATCTCCAGTGCGATGTCAGTGTCCCTTTTCTTATCGGCAAACGACGACGGCGACGCGTTGGATAAACATATACAAGAGAAGAGAGAGAGAGAGAGAGGGGCGATGATATAGAAGCTTCCAAGCCTCCTTTGTCTTCGTCTCATCGACGACGCACGGCGGACCAGCCGTCAGTGTTTTATTGAAATTTCCTCCGGGGGGCTTGTTTGTTTATTTGATTTGTCCATCCACCGTCGCCAGCGAAATTGTGTTTGTTATTTTGATAATGCTTGAAGGACAGCGACAATATTAGTTTGTGATTCTCTCGAAACTTCCTATCGCGTTTATATATTATTATATTTCGTTTGATTGCGCGGTTTAATAAATTTTTTTTTATATCGCGATGATAATTTGATATATTCAATTTGGTATTAAATCAATTCGGATTCATTCTCAACCCTTCCGAAAATCTTGAAATCATTTTTCAATCTTCATAAAATCTATTAATCGTAACGCGAGTCCGTCAAAGTAAAACAGGTCAAACTACGACTGCACAGCTGTAAAAAAAAAAAAGAAGGGAAAAGAAGCACAGATATCTTCCGTCCGCGTTTCATTGCAAAAAGAAGCGCAAGCAAGCGGCACAAGACGGTTAAGTCTGGGGCGTCGCGCTAGACGAGGCTCGCGTAATAATTGATGGCCAAGAGCAGCCAAGAGGGACAGCTTTGCTGCTTTGGAGGAGAGGGAGATCGTCTCAATGGCGCGCGTGAGAGATGTTGTGCGAATGCACCCTCGAGCAGCGCGAGTGGCTGTTTTTTTTTTTTTTTTTGCTTCAAAAACGCGATAATGCACAGCTTAATAGTTGATAAATCCACCGTCTAGACGAGCGACAGGACAAGTATGGTAGTCTCTCTCTCTCCTTGTATCTTTGTTCTATACCGTATAGGGGGGACAGCGTGGGAAAGTGTAGATTTTCTTTCATATTGAAAAGTATATTATACCCAGGATTGGTTCGATGATAGTATACTTACGTGTCATGTAGGTTTCTATTGTAAAAACGATTCGAAACTCACTTGTAACAGAAAAGAGGAGATCGATTAGAAGCGTTTTGAAATATTCATATGTTGAATCCTCGAAGAGACTTGTTGCAAAACTTTTTCAGTTAAAAAACAAAGAAATTCGATTTAAAAAAAGTACAGCGACATCGTATCCTCGCGCAAAACAGGTAAAAGCCGAATTGCGCGCGGCACCATAAATCCTAGGTAGCCGATAAGACGCGTGCGTTTTTCCCATATTGATCGACGAGCCGATCTGATACTTGGGATTAACGAGAAGGTCGACGGTACCCTACATGTCAATCACATTACACACACGTTGGAAAAGCCGATTCTTCTTTATGCTTTGTTTTGTCTGTCTTTACAAGTGACTGATACTATAACTAAATTTTAAAAGTTCATTCGAGTTCGAATATTATTTTATGCAGAACGAGAGTTTAATTTATTCAAGCCTCGGATATTTTGAATTATTGATCATCGCGCGGAAGTTTATAATGCGATATCTTTTCCACAATTCGATAATTAATTTCCTCATTATAACTACCACAGCGACGACGAAGAAAAATAAAAATCCAATTAAAAACCTTCGCTTACTGCCTCATCGAAAATTCCACACGAGAATAATACATCTCTCGAAACCATTCCGCGTTGTCGCGAGTCGCGCGCGCACTCAACAATATAACGTTTTATAGTTTGTAATCTCGCGCAGGCAGAAGCAGAAGCAGCAGCAGCTATATGATAATCGTGCAACTTTAGCTACACCCCAAGGAGGTAGAGAGAAAGACAGAGAGACAGAGAAGAAAGCGCCTCGGGTATAGAAGCGTCTCATAACCCGAGGACTAACAAGATTTCGCACGTGTAATTGGTCGAGTATTAAATTGCGTATTCCGCTGGAAATCTTGGGAGAGAGAGAGGATAATAGCAGGGGCTGCTGCCGGGATCATTTAGTAACATACTGCACTGCCGTGAGACGCTTAACTTTGCCGAAGAGAGAGAGGGACACTTTCTTACATGTATCCGCGCTAGGGTTAATGGCGCAAGCTCTACACTCGCGATGGTTAATGAGAGACTTACGCCAAGGGAAGGATGCGTATATGTATGTTTTTGCTAGTGTTCTTGCTGTGCGTGTGGATGTATGATTTTTGTTTGTGAGGATTTATTCAAAATTTAATTAAGCGTGTCTACAAAAAAAAAATAATGCTACGAAATTGTCTACAAAAACAACAACAACGAGCTTCGATCCAAACACAATCAAAAGCCAATGAGGCCGATATAAGTGGCAGTAGTGTGTCCCTTGAACATCGTCGTCCCGAAACGCGTCTACGAGCTTGTCTTGAGAGCTTAATTAAATGCTCGTACGGGGCGCGTATAAAGGAGTTTCTCTCGGCCGCTGGCGTCGGTTGCCTCGAGTTTAAGGAACGTCAACGCGCCCCGCGCGCAGTTGCCCAAAGTGTCGGCCGTTTATTGGCCACTCGTGACGTCCATACCCAAAGATTGGCTTGAGTAAACGGCGCGAGGGATCAGACTCTGAACTTTACTTTCACGCGAGACCTAGGCGATATTTTTGGAGAGGTGACTTCCTTATAGTTTCGAAGGGATTGATAGATGATTTCGAAAACGATTGTTAACTTTAATTATTTCGAATTCAGATGTTTGCGTGACGTAATATTCAATGGAATTGGCAGTGAAAAATATTTCTCGAATGATGTTCTTGATTTAAAACATTTTTTTTTAAGTAAAACAACAACATTTGTATTGTAATATTATCGTTGCCATCAGCTCGGAAAAATTCAAACACACTGTAAATTTAATTTTTAACCAATTTTTCACCGTAGCCGAACATACATTTGGCCTTTTCGTGCACTAAGATCCACATACGTACGCGCGCGCGCGACCACTTCAAGCTTATGCACTACAAAGTTCTTTCTTTTCTTTTTTTTTTCCTTTTTTGCTCTCTCTATGCGCTTTCTTCTTCGATAAAAGGCAATAATGAACAAACTTGCCGAGCATCGAGATATAAAAGAAGCCTAAGAGAGATCGCTTCTTACCGATAAAAACTTGGCCTCATGATTATATGATCGCGTCTCGTCGGGGAGTCGGCGGCTGTTTGTTTCGCGGCGCGCGCGAGCGAGAGCGAGCGGCTTTTGCCTTTCAAGGCCTCAAGGAGAAACAAGATGAAGCGAGAGCAGCAGCAGCAGCAGCATTGAACGCAAAAGCCGCGGGCTAAGTAGAATGCCTTGTTTAACTAGCCTTTTAATTAGTAACGCTTAAAAATTTAACACCCCACCTACTTCATCCAACGGATGAAGGATGTACGTCTGCGGGGGCCTTGTTTCCTTGTTAGTATCGTGATTATATATAATGTTTCTATGTAGCGAGCTCTATGAAAGATAAGTATGGCTTGTAGGAAAAAAAAAAAATGACGATGAAAAGTTGCTGAAAATAAATAGCGTCGCGTTTACTCGAATTTAAAATAAATATTGTAGAAATTTGGAAAATAGTAAAGTGGAATGGAGTATTAACCGGATAAGTATTGAATACATTATCTTCGACCACTCAACAATCATGACAAGCAAAAACTCGTAACAGGTTACTTAGCAAACATTGTTGGTTTTGTACCAGGAGTGCTGTAGAATTCTTAATTTTCAATTTACGTCAAGTTATGAGACAATTTTTAGAATACTCCGTGTACATTCGAAAGAGAAGAAGATAAAAATTTAAAATAACTCAATAAAAGTTTCAATTATTATTCAGACATTACTGGGAAAATATGCAGATACACGCCATGTAGACGACGATAAAAATGAGTAATAAAAATTTGTTTACTTATCCGATTCTTACGGAAAGCAAACGTTAAACTGATATCGAAAAAGTAAATGTAAGCATAAAGTTTATTGACGATATTTTTGAGAATTGGAAAGCTACCGGATGCCAACGCACAACTAGACCAAAGAACGTTTGTATGCTCGCGCATATAAATAGAACATCAGAAAATTTTTACTATTTCGAAGCGTGCAAAGTAAGCTTTTCAAATTTAATCAATAAACATTTCGATATCGAACAATATAAAACAATTGTCGTCAATATTAGTATCGACAAACCTCATTTTATACAAATATTCCCCATAAAAAATCGCCTCACAGTAATAGCTCATTATATATACGAACGACTCGATATTAGTAGGACGGGAGTATCGCGTAATCCACCCTGTCTATATATGTGTGTGTGCGAGTGCGAGGGGGGTGCAAAACTCGCAATTCGTCAGGCAGGGCGCGAAAGCAAAAAAAAAAAAAAAAAAGAAGAAGAAGTGAGAGTACGATGGGGGACGCGGCGCGTCATCTCGTGCTTATACTTCGACGACCTCCCCTAGATTTCTTTCGCTGCTTTTTTTTTTTATTATTTGGCCAGCCGATATACGCGTGTCACTGCAACATGGTCAAGGCAATTTTTTATTGTTTTCGTAATAAATGCGCCACCGTTCGCTCTCGCTCGCTCGCTCGGTCTTCGTAGTAATGAGTTCGTCTAATGCTCAGTCATTAGGACTACTGCTACGGCTGTTTTGCCTAAATTAATTCCGATGATAAATTTTCCGAGAGAGAGAGAGAGAGAGAGAGCAAAATGTTCGTTCGTGCAAGCAGAGTCAAATAACATTTCGGGTTTTTGGAGATGATATTGAAGTTTTGTGAATATAATATAACGGTAAATTACTTTTTTTATTTTTTATTTGCCTGACCGTACGCTTGTTTGCTTCACTTGGCCGAAAAAAAATTTCGCTTGGCCAAACTTCGAGCGCTAGCTCATTTTTTTTTTTTTTTTTTGCCAACTCCGACTATACGTATGTACAAAACGCGCGCGCTACATAACAATACAAGCGAGCTTTACTTGTTATTTACGCTCTTGCCGTGTTCTCGGAAACGCGTAATTTCGAAGAGTGAAAATACAATGGCGTTGCGCAAACGTTTGAATGTATACTGGAAAGAAAACACCGTTTTTACATCAACATCTCTGATAACATTCGACTTCGCGAATTTTCTCACTAATCAAATTCCGACATACTTGAGCGTAAAAATCGTTAATCTACTTTCAATCAACGACAGAGTCACTAATTGAAAAGTTTTTCAAACCTCCTTGATATAAAAGGGTTGCGAGCGTAAAATCCCCACTATGGAGAGAAGGAAAAAAAAACAAGAGAATCGCGTCAAAAGCTATGCTCGTCTCGGGTGCCAGATTTCATTCGAATATCTTCGGCTTGCAATATCGGATTTAGTCAGAGGGTTACTCTCCTCTCTCTCTCTCTCTTTCTCTCAGCCACACCAAGAAAAAAAACTTGGCCCCTAAATAAAAAGGGTTGTCACACCTCGTGCCCTTCGTCTCTTAGCCATTTTTCTCGCTGACTTATACTGCCTCGAGACTTTATGCTATAGCTTCTCGAAGGTTTATCTGTGTCAGAGACTCGACGCTGAGATTTGAGAAATATTTATTCTTTTTTTTCGGGTACGCTTTTTTTTTTAAATTCCGAGTGAAATATGAATTTCCCTTAATTCATGCATCAGTTTTACGTACGAGCCAAGGATCGCTATGATAATAATAATAATTTCATTGAAAGAATTACAATCGCTCCGTCCCCATGCACTTTCGAACTAATTAAATTCAGCCCCCGAAAAAAAACTTGCTAATTAATTATTCCCCAATCAAACAAGCCAAACCGCGGCGCAAACTTTTCAGCGGCAGGATCTCCCTGCCAAAAAAAAGAGATGAATAAAAACGGCGCACTCGACTAAAATCAATGACATCCCAGAGAGAATAAAAAAAAAAAACGAACGAGCGAAGCTCGAAGAATCCCTTGAATTCCTTGGATGCATTCTCGTGCGGATCGTGTCCGCAAGCATTCGCCCCTTCTCTGCAAGCCTTTTTTCCGGGGAGGAAGAGGTCGAACTCTACTCCGTACGGGGGTTGAACTTTGACGGCCAAAAATACCGGAGACATTATTAAATATGATTACCCGGCGCCGCTATTAAAACTAAAAAGTTGCCGAAGGCGAGAATCAACGCGCGCGGCTCGCTTGGGTATACATATATAAAAGAGTTCAGCCGGCCGTTTCGGGCTTCACTCGAAACTTTGATGCGATTAAGACGGAACGAATTAATCTTCATCCCTCTCGAACGCCGCGCGCGAGGAAAATTTTTCTCTCCGCGAGAGAGTTAGAGAGCAGAGAAGAGGGAGAGAAAAATAACCCCGTGGTTTTCGACTACGATATAACAAAAGAAAGGGTTAAGCTTGGCGACGTTAATTAGGACACGAGGCCCCGACGCAGCGAGAAATGCTTTTAAAAAGGGTGGGCGACTTTGCTGCCTGTCGATGGAAATTCAATGTCGCGACTTATTGCGTGGATCGTTAATTTTTAAGACTGATGATAATTGTCACTTTACGGTTAGTTTGTGTTTAGCCGTTTTTCTCTACGTTTTCTCCTACGTATACATATTTTGGTAATATATATTTTTATAGAATTTTTCATACGCTAGTTTTATCAAATAAATTTGAAAGTCGCGAAAATGGATTTTTTCTGCCATATTGGATTCGGCATTTTGAATTTTTAAAACTTGATTTCACAATCGTAACAGGCGACCCCGGAAAATTCTTATTTGGATTCGAGTAGATAAAAATGTTATCGAAAGCTCTATAGAACTCAGAAATATCTAAAATAAATATTTTAATCCAACAAAAAAATCTAGTAACTTTCCTAGTGAAATTTTTCATCTTAAAAAACATTCTTCACCAACAAACCATATCGTCGAAATCATAGTCGTTATAGAACAATGACGTCGAGCGCGCGACAACTTTATCCCACACACACATATAGAGACTGCTGCTCTTAGCCGCTGGTGCACACTGAAATAAGGGATGAGATAGAATAGGAAGAGGAAAGAGAGAGAGAGAGAGAGAGAGAGAGAGACAGCGACAGGAACCGGAGGCTGGAGTTTGGCTGCAACGTCGCGCACGGTCAGCAGCAGCAGCAGTGGTCTAACCCTGCGCCTTTTTTAAATCCCATTGTGAGCAAGACTTAATTGCCGAGGAGGAAGGCTTACACTCCCCCACCTACCTTCCTCCATACGATAAAGGCGTCTGGACGACAACGACGACGACGACGACGACGACGACGACTGCAGCGGGAATGCTGAATTCGTGTATTTTCGGGTTAGACGGGGCGAATGTTATATAACTTTTTTTTTTCTTGTGAGGTTTTTTTTTCTTTGGTCGATAAGTAATTAAGGTTGCTAATTGCGTTGGCAGTGTTTTCGTCAAAACTAGTTTTGTTAGATAGGATTGGATTATTATTGAATTTCAATCGGTGACGAAAAGCATAACGATCGATTGATTGAAATTGCTTGCATTCTTAAAAAAAGGAACCTTGTAATAGCTAAAAGAATTGATTAAGATTGATCCATTGGAGTTTACCGAGCACTTTTAGCTTTATATTCTCGCGCTTTCTCGATTTAATTAGAGATGGAGGAGAAATTACAAGCCACTTTTCCTGCGAGTAACAATGGCATTAGAGTCTACACGTGCCGCTATTTTAGAAAAATCTCTTAGAGAAACGTTCGTATTAAAAAAATCCATCTTTCTACTATATTTCAAGTGACTAATATTGGATAATCCAATACGAGAGTTATTTGAGACGACAATTTTCATTCGGCGATATCTTTAGTTTTTGCATATATCACTCGTCAAATAATACATCAACATCGGCTTTCAGCAAAATTAGCTTTCGAAATTACCTTAATCAGCGATAAATTCGTATATATTTCGAGAAGAAAAGAGGGACACATACAACACGAAAAGGGTCCGCAGAAGCAGCAGCGGCAGTGCGAATTTGCTGATCGACTGGTATTTAGCAATAAAGTTTGATTTTGGTCCGAGGTTCTGCGGCCGAAACCGAAAGAAGCGTCGCTGATTTTGCGTCGGTGGCTCTCGTGAGCAAAGGCCGAAATTACGGCGACGTACAAGAGAAGGGAGGGTCCCAGAGCAAAGTTGGCGGCATTTAGCGCTGATCGCGTGTATTGCGTCGAGAGGGAGTCCGAAAATCGTATAACTGGACCTTGTAATGGTCGAAAGGGACGTTTGTGTCACTCTTTTTTTTTTTTTGCTTTGCTTTTATCTGAAACATTCCTAATATCGTTAACTAAACATTCCCATTATTCAACGTAAATTGATTTAACCTTAAAAAAAATGAATAAGATGAATTTTATTCTCGCACACACATTCTGTCTGTCGGCACTTGCGCAAAAACCAGATACACAAAAGGCTGTTCATGCAGCGGACTGGCTAAAGCTGAGCTGGTCACTTCTCTCTCGGGGGTATCGTCGTCGTCGTCGGGCGGCGTTGGGGATGATAAAAAAGAAGCACACATACGCGGTTCTATCTCGCTCGTTTCTGCATCGAATGGCCTTCGCTTACGCTTTCCTCGTGGCTGGCCAATGACCACTACTATATATAGTATGCTTTGCCTCTCCCCTCCCCTTCCCCCTACATCGTAATGGCCTATACGAGCTTCCTTATTCTGTCTGTGACGTTGCGCCGAATGAAAGATTCGATTTGGTGGCAAAGCGTCTGCGTGGCATTGGATATTCTACGTGTTTGATGTGTGCGATTTACTGCGAAATTTTTTCAAATTTTCAACGGAAAAATTGCGTCTACATGGATTAAAAGTTATTTAGTAACTTCAATCAATTAATCGACTTATTTTTTAGGTTTGCCTTTTTAATGAAGAAATCATAATTAGAACACAGCAAAGACTTTAAAAACTTATAGTAAGAAACTATTTTTCTTATAATGGAATGCAAGAAGAATAAGAACTCAAAAGTGCTTTTAAAAAAAGATATTTTCTCATAATTAGTGCATTTTTTCTTATTTAAGTATTTTCCCCCCAAAATAAGAATAAAATCGTATTTTAAGATATATTGAAATTAACGTAAACAAAAAAAAATAGCAGAACCAAATTGGATACGACGTACAAGCATCAGCCTGAGTACTATCAAAAATTTATACAATACTTCATCAGTGTATGATTGAATGCGAAAATCCACAAGTCTTGAATTGTTGTGAACAATCATCTCTCAATGTTTGTTAAAAAAAGCACGAGCGAAAATTTTAATCACTGCGACTTTATCTGTTCATAATTTCCGAACGCAAAATAGAATCCCGACAAAACTTGCTGAACACCTTGTGTATAGCATTAGAACACGATAGAAAGACGAATCAGTTGGACGAATATCGAGAGGGCAGTAATGTCAAAAAATCCCAAACAAACTTGCTGAGCCCTTTTTAGATAGTATTAAATTGCTATAGAAAGCTGAATCAGACATTTAATAATACGCTAAAAGGTGTAAAATGATTGTTTACAAAAATTCAAGGCTTGTGAATTTTCATATTCGATTATAAACTGATGATATATTGTGTAAAATCTTAATAGTACTCAGGATGATACTTATACGCTGTGTCCAATTTGATTATGCAAGTTTTGGCGTGCAATAAATTTGCCAGTGATCGATTTGTCCCTTGAGTAGAATCTGAACTGTGTAATAAATAGTCTACACTTAAAAGTCGTTACTAATTTCAAGCAACTCAAAATAAAAATTCCGTCTAAAATAAGAAATTTTCTCTTGTAATTTGGATTAACGACGCCGAAAATTAAGAACGCAACAGAAGTATTTATTTGTTAGAATATATTTCTAGAAAATTATTAATGCTCATCATTTGATTCTAGAAAATAATTTTAAAAAATTGTCAAGAAACAAGAATTTTAATCCTTTTCCATTCCAGTAAAGCTGAAACAAATATGTATGTAACTCGCGAGACGTTTCCATTTCGCTTACAGAGAAAGAAGAGAAAAAAAACATATACAAAGAAAGTAAGCGTATTTGCCCAATCGGTCTCTCTATATACGCGAAGTTAAAAGTATGGAATATTTAGCGTGCAGCGAGCTATAAAAGCAATTATATGGGATCCATTGTTTGGTCGGGGAGTGCGCCTCAGCGATATGAAGCAGCAGGCAGTAGTAGCAGCAGCATATAACGGTTGAGGGGGAGAGAGAAATCGTCGAACTTGACGGCAAGTCGCGAAAGAGAGAGAAGAGAGAGAAGCAATAAATACGAACGAGTCAATTCGTTCCCACTCACTTTATCGAGGCTCTTCCCGTTCATTACGCGCTTGACAAGTTCTCCGCCGGCTTTTCCTCCTCGATGCCTGTTGTTCTTTCCTTCTTGATTGGATTGAGCATTCTTTTGCCGAGGCAATCAGCTATACTACGGGAATATTCAAACTTTCTTTCTTTCTTTTTTTTTTGTTTTCTTACTCGAAGCTTCGATTAAGATTTCTTACCGCGAGCTTTAATTACTTTTGTACGGCTGTCGATGAATAATAATCGCGATGAAAAAATATTGGAGAACGATTTGCATTTGGATAAACTTTCTCGGGTAATAAGCGTCTCGTCTGAATATTCAAATGACAGCTGATCGTCGTTTGGCAAGCTCTCGAGAGAGCGAATCAATATAAAACTTCATTAAATTACAAAGTGTGACACAATTGCGAACCGAGTAATAAATCATTCGAGTTCTCAATATACCTTGCTAATTAGCATGCGATCCGTCGAGAAGAAAGAAAAAAAAAGCAGCCTCGCCACATCAAAAATCGCACGTGTCAAAATTAATGAAAGCGCGCGCCTCGGCGATCGAAGAAACTCTCTCGCGCGCTCACAGGGCGGCGGCGGGAACAGATGGCTGATCAGATACCAGAAATTAAGGGCGCGCGAGAGCCCAGAGAAATGTGTATTAATTTTTCAAGTTTTTTAATTAGCGAATGTCTCGCGCGCCCCGGGGACATTTATATTGGAGAAACTCTTGTCCTGCTTTTCTCTCCACTCTTTCATTCCCTCGCGTCTTACTTCTTTTCTTCGTCGGTGATTTTTTTTTCGTGCGAAGTAGTTTCTACCGGGAGGTTCGTCTTCGTCTTACTTTCTTTTTTTTTTTTTTTTGGTCTCGTTCCCTCTCCCTACTTTCGAGAGCGTGATTTTTCTACTCTGCGCGCGCGATGACGGGTGAGCCTCAATTTGTTATCTCCTAATTATGTATTAAATGATGATTAGGCATTGTGATGAAGCTGAGGGCGCGTTGAGTTGGCGTTGACTTTTAATCACTGTTATTTGTTTTATTTTGTGTATTATGAAAAAAGAAAATTTCTGTAATGGAGAAAATGATTTGTTTCATCTTGATAGCAAAAGATTGAAGTGGTTATATTGACATTTCAAGAAATAATTAAAAATTAAAGTTCGATTTCTAATTTATTCATTTATTTATACAGAAAAATGGATTATGAAATTTCCTGAACGTAAATAATAAAATATTACAGTGCGGAAATTTAATTCTAATGAAATTTCAACTCAGCACGGTCGTTAATACGATCAATAATGTAACTATAGATCTTAACTATTCACGATAGGATCGGAAGAACCTTTTTTAACATAAAATTAAAAATTATATCTCGTCTTTGCTAAACGAATTGAAATTTTTTGAATAAATTTTTTTTCATCGTCTCAACAACTAAATCACGAATATACACTTTCGCATTGTTTAACCAAACAATCGGACAAACCTCTAGCAAAAAGAAATCAGGTCAGCAAAGCCTCACGGCATTGGCCGAAGAAGAAGAAGAAGCTGTTCGCACACACACAGACAATGGCGTTTTAACCTGTTTATGCCCTTTTTCGAAAGTAGTAGTAGGATAGCTCTCGCCCGCGAACTAATTAGACCATCTTTCTCTCCTTCTTCTGTGTGTTCCTTGCAGCAAGCAGTAGGATGGAAGAGACGAGCCTCCAAGGAGATCTTATGCCTTTCGCCGCTACGGACAATGAGAGCGAGAAAGCGCCGTAATGCAGAGGGAAGAGAGAGGCATCTCAGCTTCTCCCATTGTGGCCAGTTAAGTGTCTTTTTTTTTTTGCGCACCCTTTTCACGCGCGACAAAAGGCTTCTTCTTCTCTTTTTTTTTTCCTTCTTCTCCGCATTGCGGATGAAGGCAGGTAATGCGACGACAATGCTAAGGTAATGAGCCGCGAAGCTGATTTTTTTTTTTTTTTTTTTTTTGCTTCGAAAGTGTGGTAGGATAAATAGCAAGAGGAACGATGTTATTGCTCAATTAGGAAAATCTCAAGAGAGAGATCTGCGCGAGTTTCTTTGGGTTTCTAAGATTGCTATGGTAATTGAGATTTACGTGCAGACTGTTTTGTTCCGAGAAAGGGGTGAAACGCTGAGATTTTTATTCTTTGCGATTTGTTTGATTGAGAGAGTGATTTGATAGAAATATTTATGGACTTACGCTGACTTTGAGAGATGATATGATTGTTTGATTTACTATACCTGTAACACAAAAAGATTTCGTTAAATATAGTTAGCAAATATTAAATACACATTGGATGAATTTTCAATGCATTTTAAAAAAAATATCGAAAACAATTAAAATTCATAAATTTAAACCAAACCACCACCGCTATCTAAAAGCCAAACTCATTAAAATTTTTTGTTCCTCGCGCTTGCAGAACGTATATAAATCACGTTAAAATCACCGGCGGAAAAGGCAAGCAAAAAAAAAAAATTTGCATCCACTCGTGACTAACCAAAACAAAGGAGCGCCCTTGCGCTGTGCGCGTTAAATAAGAATTCCGCGGCTGCGTCGGCAAGAAAGAAAAAAAAAAGAAGAAGCTGAAAAGAAGCCGAGCGAGCGCGTCGCGAGACGCCTTGATGATAGATAGCTCTTGGGCGGAAAGCAGCAGTAACAGAGAGGGTGGACTCTCTCTCTCTCTTCTTTCAGGCTAGCCGCTCGACCGGAAGTAAAATGAATTTAAGATCCGCGCCCGGAAAAACTTTTCCTAATTTAGCACAATAATGGATAGCGTCGCGCAAAGGACGACGTTTTATAGTTTCGTATATATGTATAGCTAACGCCGCTAAGACTTGATTGAGTTAATTTTACATGAATAAGCATTGCTTGTTATACGCGGATCCTCGTATCTTTTTTAAAGCTTTTCCGAATCTTTTAAAAAGCTTAAAAGAGCAAACAATGTTTTTCAATCTACGCTCGTGTTTAGTTTTTTTTTCTTTTCCTAAGTGTATGATTGTAGAACGTGCGTTTGAAGATCACGCAAGAAAAAAAAAATAACGACTCATACAACGCAGATTAGGCACGTAGACGCGCAAGTCGCAGTTTACAGAACTACAGCATCATCATCGTCGTCTCTTGGAAAAGAGCGTAAGTATAAGCCGTTGTGTGTAATGTTTAGAGTCTTTCTTTTTCTCTTCTCTCTATACAGACGAGAATCGTGCGACTTGGTGTGTTCCACGTATGAATTTTTCATCAAGTCTTCACTCGCGCGTATATCAAAAAGGTATATTTTAACGAAGAAGCATGAAAGAGAGAAAGAGCTACTACTCTGCTGCCGATCTCCACTCTCCCGTAATTTCGTTTACGAGCACCTATCAAAAGTATAAAAGAGTGAGCTTCTCGCTGTTTCATTGAGGGAGAGAAATTTCCCGCGGTGAGAGAGAGAGCAAGGAATTCATTTATAATCCTGCGGCGAAAATTTTTGTGCGCTTAAGTCGCGACTTTTCCCTTTTTACACATACACACGAGCATGCGCCAACATAGGATATGTGAAGAAGGTTTTGTACGAGAGTTATATCTCTCGTTTTCGGTTCAAGAATTGAATGAATTTTTTCCCGCCGATTATTTCGGCACAAGTACGCCCGCGCGCGCCTCGCCTGTATGTGTATTTTTTTCTTTTTTTTTTGCGAAGTTGAAAAGGAGATTCACTTGTTATTTTTTTTTCTGTCCGTACATAGGAGAGTTGGGATCTCTGTAAACGTTAACTTCCGACTGGGCATTCAAACGCGAATAATCGTATGTGAGATTTCTTCGTTTGAAAAAAATTCTTATTATATGTTAAAAATACCTTACACTGCCGATTTTAGTAGAGAAAATTACGAGTATACTTCACGGTTTGCAATCTCATTGAAATGCAGTTTTTTCTGATTTTAATTAGCATTGAAAAGATTTTTCTTTGTTAATTGAAAGATTACTTTGTACATGTGAAAATTTTCACATTACTGCCTAATTGTAATTTCAATTTTAATAAAACAAATATAGAAAAATAATTTATAGAAGGTTCTCGCCAGCATAATATTTTGTAAAAATTGAGTTGATGTTCATTCACGGCATTATACACAGCCACGAAAATTTGGCAAATCGTAAGAAAAAAGATATTTCCTGGTAAATGAGCTTCCGTTTGACTTCTCAAATGGCAGAGAGTGGACACTGGAGAAGTTTAATTAAATAGTAAACGAAAAGTCAACGCGCGCATGTGTCCTGTATATGTCCCGCGCGCGCGGCAGGTAACTGAACTCCGACAACTTGTGACGGCGCGGCGCGGCTCTCACGGATCATGGCGCCTGCTCGCTATACCTGGAATCAAACGTTTGCAATCAAACTTTCCCACGCATAACCAACAAATTCGTTATTGTCGCAGGACAGAAATTCGAGTAACGGAGTACGTTGACTCGCTCGCGAAAAAAAAAAAAAATCGTTTGCTAAGCAACTGACGCAACGCAGACAACCTGAATCATATTTTTTTTATTTTATTTTTTTTTATTATTTTCGTCGGAGTTAAATCTTCTTTAAAAATGAAAAAAAAAAGAAGAATACAGCTTGAGATGCGCGCGCGGAAAAAAAGTTATCTCGCGAACAAATACATAATCCCTTCGTACAGTTAATCTGTTCCCGCGCGGAGTTTCTCTTTTAACGCTGATATACCTGTACAACCGAGCTGACCCTCTTTCTCTCCCTTTCGCGCTTGTGTGTGTATATGTACGTACTTGAAGCCCTCCGTCATCCGAATGAAGTTGCCGCTCGCGTTTTTTATTCTCTCTCTCTCTCTCTCTCTCTCTCTTTCATTTGGCCTTCTTTTCTACGTTACGTAATGCGATGTACTAAGAGTATTACGAAGCTTATGTTTCACAGATTTTTTATAGCTGAACGATTTTTCAATGAATCTTAGATAAATCTTGAAATAATATTCAAACAATTTAATTTCCAATTTTTTTTAATGTAAATTTATTCTCTAAACGTGTACTTCCAACGTACTCGCAACCTACGCACGACGCGCTTTCAAGAATCCGTAAGCAGCACAGACACGTTAATAAATGTTCGACACTGAACGGCCTGTAAAAATATTACGCGACTCATGCGCGCAGCTTTGGGAGCCTGGTGGCAAACAACGCTTATAGGTACTATACTTTGCTCTCCCGCCCCCGCGTCTATACCGAATATATCTACTATAACCGAGGGGCAGATGGCGAGAAAGAGAGAGAGAGAGAGCAAGGCACGTGTATTTATTTTCGAGCAAACAAACACTTTAATGATGAGATCATGCGAGGCGCGTGCACGCATACATACATATATACAATATATACGCTCTCCCTAACGATGATCGCGTTTTTTTACGTTTTTTTTTTATTTTGGAGCGACTTGCCTGCTTTTACGTAAAATGTTGTTTTGTTTGAGATCAAAATTTATTTAATTGTGAGTTATTTTGTAAAGATTGATTAAAACATTTTTTAAAGATTTTTTTAAGATTGATTCGTATTTACGGGTGTAAAAAAAATTGTAATCGCTTAATTAATGAGTTTGTTCAGCGTACATTATACAACGCGCCAACGTCGAAATGAATCTAGCAGAGCGAGCATTTAATATCGAGGTAAGTATCGAAGAAAAAAAGCCATACACACACATATATATGGAGATGACGAGTAGCCGTTTCCTCTTTCTCATCGGCACTCGCGCACTCGGAATATAAAAGCATGTGTACACGCGCATTATTTGCTTGGCTTAATATACATATTGTGAATGTGAGAGAGAAAGAGAGAGAGAGAGAGAGAGAGAGAGAGAGAACAAAAAAAAAAACGCTAATGTATATTACGGCAATCGCTTCCGAGCCTGTTTTTCTTTCTCTCTCTCTCTCTCTCTCTCTCTCTCTCTCTCTCTCTCTCTTTGTACATCCTTTCTTATATTGGAGCCTACGAAAAAATATCGTCGGACAAACATGTTGGCGATAAAGCAACGCGCGCGCAGCAGCAGCAAGCAGCACGTGGATTTATTTCTGTTGGTTTATATTTTCTGCCTGTTTTCATTGACGCCGCCTCTCTTGCCGAGCGAGCGCGTCTGCTAGGAAATCGACTGATTGCTTTTCTTTGGCCTTGTGTCGGGTTGGTTTCTCCCGGACGATGCAAAATAATTTTGAGATTATTACGTGCAATTTTTTTTTTCATTCAAATAAATCTTGAAAAAATCTCAGAAAAATCGATGTCAACGAGTCATTTGAATATGGAGACAAAATAATAAAACCAAATACCAGTGAATTCCGAAAATAATCGTTCGACCGTAAATCCATAAACCAGTCAAAAAAAAAGTTGAAAAAAAGACCATTCCACGAAGCAAACATTGACATTTCCGGGGCACAAACGGCACGACCCCATCGGCCACTTACAGTCGTAGCCGCACGCGAGTATGTATAGTACAGAAAGAAATCGAAAAGTCCGCGCGCTCAAACATTGTGTTTGTGTGTGTGTGTGTGTGTCCAAAAAAAAGTCCATAAAAATGACCGCACCCATGTCCAAAAAAAAGGGAGCCTGCATACATTTTTCGAGTGCATCGCGAAGCAAACACACACACACACACACACACACATACACACGTATGCCTTAAAAGCCTTTTTCGTACGTATATAAGCCGCTGCTGCTGTGGCGGCGGTGGCGGCAAAGGGGGCCAAATTGAATTTGGTCTCTGGGCTGTTTAGATACCTCGGCGTTGTTTAGTTTAGAGGAACAAAGAAAACATCTATGTGTTTATTCTAGCCGCGGCAGTGAGAGCCGTAGTCGAACGACTTCCTCCCCCTCTCTCTCTTCTCTTCTCTTGAGCTTCAACTTTTGCTCTCTCGCAATGCTGTGTGTTGTATAGTGAACCTTTTCATTGTCTTCATTCGCTCTCCCTTATATGTCTTTTTGGTGACTTGGATCGTCAAAAGTTTTTTTCCAGTTTAACCTCTTTCAGACGACTATTTCATTCTTTTTTTTTTGAGGGTGGTTTTATCCGTGTATAGAGTCGATTGTGTGTCTGCCCTTACTGCTGATCGTTGCATTAGAGTTTGAATGCTCTTTCGCTGTGCCGGATGTATTGAGTATCAAGGCTAAGGAACTTGCAAGAATCGGATGATGTTTTATCGAAATTCAATCCAAGTAATTAGACTATAGTTTTTTTTTTCTAAAGTTGTTATACATATAGATATTCAAAAAATTCCATCAAGGCCCTTCCGATATTTCAACGTGACGAACCAAAAAAAAGTAGGTTATCAATTGTTAAATATTTTTAATCAGTCGCGTGTGTAACATAATGTGTCGTTATCTCTGGCTTTTATACCGGATAGAGAGAAACATGCGAGTCGAAACCTGTTGTCGCTGCGCGCGTGTGTGTCTAACAGCTGCAACCCAAGTGTTTTACGATTTTGACGAGTGCACGTCAAGTCGCAAACATTTCTTCTTTGGTGGTGTGGTGAATGTCGTTTGTGCACATTCTTGACTTTTGGATGATTAAAGAATGGTAATATTTTAACGATCTTTGTAGAATGTTTTGGAGCATCATTTGATATTTTGGAGTAATGTGATTTCGAAGCTTTGGTCTATATCAATCGAGTAGAATGAAAAGTATCCTTTGTACTATAAGTTAAAGGCAAGTATATGTTAGATAGGAAATTTAGAAACGACTCAAGTGGCTAAGGGCGAGACAAAGTCTGGAATTTGTCAAGCATATGTCTTGAGAGTTATAGAACTCGAAGAAGAGTGTTCGAGCCCTTTAAACCCCTCTATACCCGTCAATCAACATAATCACTGTCACACATTTAAAACCTCCTATAAACACTTAAAAACACAATACAAAAAAAAAATTACCCAATCAGCTTCATACCCAAAAACACAAAAGTTATTCGAATTAACATCCATGCATACAGTTGGTCAAAGGTGATGTGCAACAGTCCTAAACCAACAGAGTTCATCGTCAATTCGCCGCAGAGCGCGCGCGCGAAACAAACGTTACGACGCTAGCAAGACAATGCCGCAGTATAGCGCGATGGAAAGGAGAAGCAAGAAAAGCGAGTCCGAGAGGGACACACGCAATTTCCAAAATAAACGAGGACGCGGCGCTCGGCAAATAATCATCTCTCTCTCTCTCTCTCTCTCTCTCTCTCTCTCTCTCTCGCGTGCTTTTAATTAAGTTGCCCTTTCTTCGGTGGATCCTATTTGTTTGAGGAAATTACCGGAGTTTCCGTTTTTTTTTCTTCTTCGTACACTCTTCCCAAAAAAAAAAATCAACCGGAGTGTAATATGTAAATGACGATTATCTCTTCTGGAAGAGTGATAAGAAGTGTGTCGGAGAGATAAGAAGGTATAGACAAGTGCCATCCGTGGAATGCAATATCTCACGAAACTCTCTCTGTCGAGTGTCGTTAATGATCAATTATTGGTTTTATTCGCGCTATAATGTATAATAAATGACGACAATACTGTGACCTTCATTATCGTAGAAATAAAGTTACATCCGCGCGAGCTAAAAACAATTCTCATTTGACTGTCGAGTATATGCAATCGTATATAACACACGCGCGGCAAAGGGACGATTATTACACGCGCGTATATAAGTCGTGGAATTTACGAGGCGCGCGCAGTAAACAGCCTCGCGCGCCGTTTAATTAGTCTGAAAGCATTGTTAAAAGAAAAAACTTGTAGCCGCGCGCGTTGCGACGCGTGGGAAGGAAATTATAAAATACTCTTTGAGCGCGAATGATGTTTAACAAATTGATCGCGTGACAGTTGTTCCAGGTGTCGTGCCTCGAGATTTTTTTTTTTTTGTGGCGCGAAAATAGTTGTTTCAGGTGCGCGCGCGTATTGTGAGAATGTGGGTGTTACGTATTTTCTTCTTTCTTTTTTTTTCTCGTGAATGATGACGATGATGAATGTTGCGAAATTCACGTACGTGTGTTTGATTTTTACTTATATTCATGTGTATGACGAAATCTATGAAAAAAAATGCCGATTCTTGAAGCCTAAAATGGCAAAAATACATTGTAACGCTAGAGCTTCCGGAATTTTTTCTTCT
>JAWWMK010000032.1:6853525-6868008 GCA_035047105.1 Galeopsomyia nigrocyanea | reverse complement strand
GACTTTTCTAATGTTCACGAGCATTTTCCGGCACTATATACCTCAAGGAAGAAGAAGAAAAAATTCCGGAAGCTCTAACCTTACAATGTATTTTTGCCATTTTAGGCTTCAAGAATCGACATTTTTTTTATCTCAAGTTATAGAATACAATTTTGAAATTCATTCATAAACACGTCATAAGCAGCCATTCGTTCATTCGATATCCAAACGTCATGTCAATTCGATGAAAAATCCAATCAAATCCAATCAACTTTGCAGTGCTTGCGAATTTCTTAATCGATATATAGGAGAGCTCCTTGACTTGCATATATAGTACAAAGTCTCGCGCGGTGTTCCCCAATGGCAGCGGCGGCGGCGGCACGGGGTTTGGTTGCATTATTGAATCTCAGGAAATCTCTCACGGCTATGTACGAGCGCAAATCCAATTTGGACTGTGTTTCTCCCTTCCCTTTCCATGCCGCTGAGAAACTGATACTGTATCTTAAGCTGCCTCTGGCGCCGCGCGAGAGGAGAGAGAGAGAGGACGATTAGCTTTCATTATTCAAAGGCGCGACTAACTTCGTCAACTATGAAAGCTTGTTGCTTCTGGATATTATTACGATTGTTTTTGGCTTTTGTTTTTTTTCATTTGTCAATGCTGATTTATTAAACGTGAGACTTCGAACTGGACATTGATTTTAATTTTTTCTTTATCGTAATTATTTAGTCGAATGGTTTTAAAAAGTATTTTGTTCAAATTGATATGCACGTTGAAATTTTTTTTAAATATAATTTGTAAATTCATTTCCGCCTCTGGTAAATTTCCAAACGCAATAAATTACTCTAAATATTGCGACAGAGCACAGTAACATCTGTTGTTCGTCGCGTCGAATATCGCAAGCAAGACGCAGCATACATTCACGTAAACGTCTATTTATCTTATTACGAAAACTTTTTTTTTCCCTTTTGCCATACCCAGCAGCGAATTCGTAATGCGAAATCGGATTAAAACTCGCGCGTAAAAAAGCCCTCGCCGAAAGAAAAACAAGAGAGAAAGAGAGAGAGAGAGAGAGAGAAAGAGAGAGAGAGAGAGAGAGAGAGAGAGAGAGAGATCGTGCAAAACCGAGAAAAGGAGAATGTATATATACATATCCGCGCACGCGCGCGATTTTTATGTTTCAACCAGCAGCCACCGCCGCTTGAAATTTTTTTCAATTAGGTAAGCGCTTCAGGCCGGCTGCTGCTGCTATACTAATGACGAGAGATTTTTGGGGAAGAGTCGAATTTTCTTTATTCTCTTTTTTCGAGAGAAAGAGAGAGAGAGACAAACGTCATTCGTTATTGCTCGCGAGGGTTTGCTGAATTGTAGAGTGGAATTTGTTACGAACGATTCTGTGATGAGCTTCATTTTAGGAATCTTTATAGAAGAAGATCTTTAATTTTTACTGGTTGGTTAGATTTTTTGTAAATTAAAATGATTGTTATGTTGAACACAATGAAATGAATCTTTTTTATATGTTCCAAGGAGCTTTCAGTTCATTCGAATTAAAAATTTATCAATAATAAAAATTATTCTCCAGTAGTTTATTCAACTTATCAAAAAAGGACTATTCCACAAAAAAAAAAACATCAATAGCATACAAGCCAAAAAGACAAACCTAAGAAATAGGCCTCTCCACCCTAACACACATATACACCCATGCAGACGTCTCAGTCGAGTCACAAGTGGCTTGTAGACAAGCCCCGAAGGAGAGATCGCGATGTCTTATATACTCGCTCTCCCCGTCGTCTTGCGGGGGTATACGCGCGCGCGCGTGTAAATTATAAACAGGGCCGAAACTAGTCCGTTGTTACCGCCATTCAGCACGGCGCGCAGGCAGCCTCCCTGTGGATTGTTTCCGTAAGTTACACGACGCAAAGCTAATGTTATAGTTCGGGCCTGGCTGAGTGTCTTTCAGCGATGTAGAAGCTCTGAATACAAAGCTTTGATTTTTTAATGTTATACATTGAGGATTTTTAAGGTAGCGCACTATACAAAAAAAATATGAAACGATGTTACAGTTATTGAAAAAATTTTCTTGAATCAAGAAAATTTTACTTAAAATTAACTAATTTGTTCATATTGAATATGACATTAAACATAGATGTATTAAAAGTTATTTTAAGTCTTATAACAAAGTATCCTTTAAAATTCATTAAGTATACTAATCTATAACTTAATTAAACTAATTCATCAATTTTACTCAAAAATCATTAACCTTACGCGATCAGCGATATTATAATAATGCAACCATCTTAAATTCTCAGAAATTAAAATCCAAAGAATTGTTATCCCATGTATGACATTCACACTCGGCTAAACAGTAAATTCTCGTTTCAGTGCGGTAGCATCATTTCGAGAAATGTATTAATTTCCCCTTGCTTTTTACGGCTAATCAACGGATCAGCAAACATTTAGTTTAATCTACGTCACAACACGAGAGAGAAACAATATCCGTATAACATGCGTTGATCATTGATATACCCACAATGAGCGTGCGAGTGCAAGTAGCGATCAGCTGACTGAGAGAGAGACTCTGATAATCGCTCTACCGAGCGCGTCGTCCGCTATTTTTAGACGATAACGCTTTTAAACGTGTCTACACGTGCTTGTATGCTTCCGATTTCTGGCATGCATGTTCAGGTAAATTTTAGAAGATTTTTTAAATCTTATTGGAACATTGTTTTAAGTTTATTGGAACGGTTTTTTTAATCTTATTAAAACATTTTTTTCTCTTATTGGAAGACTATTTTAATCCAATTATAATTCATTTTTAATTTTATTGGAAATTTTGTTAAATCTTATGGGCAGATTTATAGTAACATTTTTTAATATTATTGGAAGATTTTTTAAATCTTATAAAAATATTTTTTAATTTTATTGAAAGATTTGTTATTTTCCAAGAGTAAACATAGAATCAAGTTTAGTTTTTCACCTGCGTATCGGTAAAAAAAAGAGGTGTCGTAAATCGATAATCGACGTGCTTTTCCTCTCGAAACTTTCGCGACCGTAAAATCGGAGCGCCGCCCGCGCGCCGCGCGATTCCGAATTCAATTCCCGAGGAAACGCAATATGAAAGCCTAGAGGGGGTGGTTAGAAACAAATGTTTTTACGGCTTTTCCTCTCACTCTCTCTCTCTCTCTCCCTTTCTTTTTTTTCGCGCGTGAAAAAAAAAGCCGCGAATGCACCGACCGAAATCGAGTCGTAATACGCGTTGGGTTTACATTATCCCTCGCGCAACATACATCCTTTATTTTCGGCCCATATGACGAAAAGATTTTCATTTAAAATAGGAGGGGTGGGTTGAGCCAGTTTTATGGGCCGCTTGCTAGCGAATGACCCTTTTTTTTCCTCTCTTTCTTTCTTATATGGCTTGGAAATATGCTGTGCAGTGTGTTTCGGCACCTTGCCGCATAAATTTAATTCGGATTTGGACTGTAACGAGGTAATTAAAATATACGTAAACTACGGTTTGATTGATGGTGGCCGCGTTCGCTCTTCAAAATTTTTTTATGCAGCATATTTTATTACAAAATTTGTTTATTCTAATCCAATAATTTTTCTGACAGACGAATGTCATAAAGAAATTTAAAAAAAAGTCTCACGGGAAAAAATTCAATCGTACACCACACAAAAAAAGAAGAAACGAAAAACCAGTGAATTTCTCGCAGTAATAAAAATATCAACTGCGGCGTCGAAGAGCATGCCAATGCACACATAGAGAGAGAGGGAGAGAGAGAGAGAGAGGAGAAGCATGCGCTCGCGTGAATTAGTAATTCAAAGCTCGCGGATGCGATTGTTTGTATTATTGATAGAATATTGAATGGCGCGAAGTCGCTTTAGCCGCGCGCGCCGCAGCTCGTCGATCAATCGTTTCTAATAAAATCTATCGCGCAGCCAGAAAATCGCTCGACTATTATTTTTTATTTATAAACTCAACCGAGAGATATTGATAGATATTGATTTATTAATGTACATTTTGTTGTACATATGAAAAAAAGAATATACAGAAAAAGAGAGAGAGAGCACCGCGCGCGCACGTCGATGGTAATTAATTTACACAAAACTTTTGCTAATCGAGTTTATATCAAACGGGTGCGACAAAATTTTTCGTCGATATCGAATTTATGTTTTTTTTTTTGGGACTTCAGTTTCACAAGTGAATCCAAATGAAAAATTGAATTTAATCAAGCTAAATTAGAAGGGTCTCTCTCTCACCTGATCGTTTTCCTGCTGATCCTGTCCGTAAGTGGGAGGTGTGTCATCATTCGGGGTAGTCGATGCGGAGGGTCGCTGAGACGTTGATAAGTTGATCGCTCCGTCGCCGTCCGTGTCATGATCCATTATGCCATCGTCCTGCAAATGAAAATCACGCAAAATTTTCACTCTTCTTGCGCGCACAGAAAAATAAAAATGAAAATAACGTGATGCAATATCTTTTTTTTCGCTCGTAATAGTTCGTTTTAAATTAAGCGCGCGCGCGCGAGCGATGTTGTTTGACTTATGACGCGTTTGTGTATACACAAGCGAGCGCAGGCTCCCAATCGATGTTTTTTAGAAACTTTCCGCGGAGGCCTTCTTCTTTATCTTTCTAATTTGAATGTTTGAAAGGTTGAAGATGAAGAGAGAGAGAGAGAGAGAGAGAGAGAGAAAAAAATGCACGTATTGACGACGACTGCCTGTATGACTATATACCGCATGAACTATGCTTAAGCAAATATTTGACGCTATTCGTGAATCACTCTCGCGATTGTGTGTGCCAAGAAAAATTCGTGAGAAAAGAGTAAAAAAAAAATATTTCCTCCCACTCGTAGAAAAAGTAGAAGAAGAAAACGTACTCCAAAATTATAGATTATAGATCCACCACGGTCCCGAAGAATCACCAAAAAAAAAAGTCAAATTTTCACCAAATCAAAATAAACCTCGCACAAACACAAACTTCACAATAATAAACTTCAAATTAAATCCTGCGGAGGGTTGCGTGTGCGCGATTAGTACCGAATTGCGCCGCCCGTGTTATATATATATTTGTTCGTGAGAACGGTGCGTGCACGTGAGCGCGCTGCACGGCGAGGACTAAAAGCGGCTTCGAAACGTCTCGCAAGCGAACGCGAGTTATACTGCGAGAGAGAGAGAGAGAGAGGAGGGGCTCTGTCTGTGTTGCTTATTGTGTAAATATAAACAAATATCGTTGAAGCCGACCAACAGGCCTGCTTTTAGCTGTTCCCCTCTCTCTCTCTCTCTCTCTCTCTCTCTCTCTCTCTCTCTCTCTCTCTCCGACGAGTGCTTGTGTACACACGCATACACCCATATACACACACACACGTATAGCTCGTCTTATTTCTTACATACACACACACACACACACGTTTGAATATCAAGGGGGGAGAGAAGAATTGCGCCATTCTAAAACTCTTTTTTTTATTTTATTTCCTTCTTTTTTTCTTGTTCGATTCTAGATCCTTTTGTCGCGAGCGCGAGGGTGAACCCTTTCATTATGTATACACTTGCTCCGAAAATCTTTTGAAGGTCTCGTATGGGTGGGTGTATGCGTTGTATGTTGATTCGGAATCGAATTTGGAGCAATGATGAATGAATATTTGCAGCGGCTATCAATTTGAATTTTCTTTGCAATATGCTTATTTTATCGTATATAGTAGTACGTACATTCGTATATATACGTTGATTTGTGGTACGGGACAGCTGATCGACTGTAAAGACAGCAGATGTGTGCGAGAGAGAGAGAGAGACTCGTTGTTTACACATACGCGCATATAGAAAAGGGGGACACGCGCGCGCGTGAGGCATACACACTCGCGATATCGTTAGAAAATAGAAGTTTTACGATTCTATATGGTTTTGTCATTTGTACGGATGATGGGTTTATTAAAAAGAGATTTTTTAAAGATTTTTTTTTTGTTCGTTGAGATAAAAAGAAACACATTAAAAAATTTCAAAATGTATAGACTTTCCAAGTACAACAACGCGTACGTATATATACTGGCGCGCACACTTGATGCCCTGCTTTGAGATTAAGCAGACGCGCATCTCTCTCGTGCTCGCATCATTTATACCGAGAAACGGCTGTTTATCGAAACAACTTCATTCGCCCGCTCGCTCGCTCGCTCGCTCGCGAGTTATAGAAAAATCAATGTCGAAAAAGTCTTCACGTCACGAGGCGTGCAACCTATATATTTTTTTGTCTCTCTCTATCTCTCTCGAACACAAGTCAAAGGCCTGACAAGGGTGTTGTCTTCTAATGCATGTACATATAGGTACTACGTAGAATACGTCTGTTTATTCACGAAACAGGTTATTTATAACCGCAGCAGTAGCAGCGAGTTGAGGCGTTGTGTACTAGCTCGGTGCGGTGGCATGCTGCGTGTGTTGCATTATTTTGAGCGCGCCTCGTATAGTTGGAGCAGCTTCAGAGTATAACTTTGCTAATTGCTCGATATATTGCTTCGTTAGGGCAATTACCTATTTTTATGTTATTTGTTTGAAGTCCTCCGGGGGGGATTGAAAGTAAATAAAACTGACAAGTGCGTATGCTAAATCATTACTTTCATTCGTTTAAAAATGTCAGTGATTAATTAAAGATTCAAGTAATATTTAAAAAAAAAAACTTGACGAAAGATATAGCAAATATTTTTTAAATATTTTTTGATAATTTCTGCAAAAAATAAATTATTTTTTCACGTAAATTATTTGAATATTCATAAAAAAAGAATGCTTTCCAAGAAAACAACACGAAAAAAAAAAAAGAGTACCACACACGCAGGCAAGTCGTGTATACTCTAAATTTCTCTCTCTCTCTCTCTCTCGGTATCTCGCAGCAGCAGCAGCAGTAGAGAGCGAAGATCAGCGGCAAATAAAGAGGCCTCGAGAAGAACGTTTGCCGAGAAGCGCACACAGACAAACAATATTCTCAGGCCTTTTCGTATTATATGCTACACGGAGAGAGAAAGAGAGAGAGAGAGAGAAAGAGAGCGCGCGAGGCGAGGGTAGTCCTATGACAACACGAACAGAAACCGCGCCGCGCTGCGCGGCAAAAATGGGCGCAGCCGGCCCTCGCGCATATGTACTAAATATGTATTTATTAAACAAACAACCGGCCCGTCAAAGAAGCGCTCTTTCCCTCGTTTCTCAGCAACTCGTCTTTCTCTCTCTCTCTCTCTCTTTCTCTCTCTCTCTCTCTCTCTCTCTCTCTCTCTCTCTATACTCTGCCTGCCACGAGTCCAACTCATTCTCGCGTTTCCTGCTGTTGTATTTCTTCGATGTGAATATGCAGTGATTCAATTTTGAACTTTATGTCAAATGTATTCCTTCTGATTTCGACGCAATTTTTTTTTTCTATAAAAAGTTGAAATAGAGTTCAGAGATATAGTATAAAATGAAGTTTAATCTAATCCACTCTAATGCCTCCAGCAACGTAGCAAATAAATGAAACCAACTAAAATTAAGCCCCAAAAACCCGCACGAACTTCGCTAACGAGGCCGCGTACTCCGACAAAAAAAAAATAATAATCGAGAGATCCACCGAGTGGAAAAATTTTTTGGCCAAACCCAAAGGTTAATCGCGCGTTAAGAAGCTTTTACGTTGCAACGATTAGTTATGCCGGCGAAAAGGAAAGAAAAAAAAATAAAGAAATCTTGCACACCCCGCAAAACAGCATATAGTAGTACAGTTTCGCTAGTTGAGGGAATATAATACATTGTGTGTGGCAACATGTGTATGTATATCCGGACAAAAGGCGCCCCGCTGATAGGTCCCCTAAAGTCGTAATGAGGCGTTGACGCGCCGGAATCAAAACGGAATATATGCGATATATATGTGAAGGGGAAGTAACAATTACATTCGCCCTTACGAAATTCGTAGCCAATTTTTCCTTTTCGTTTTCTTCAACGAATGCCAAACTAATGAGATATTTTTGCAAATAGTATAATTATAATAGTTTACTGAGCATATTGATTTTTTCGAACGAACGAAGTTTCAAATATATTTCACGATAGTCAATTCTCACGTACATGTATACTGTTTAACACGAGAGAGGGAGAAAAAAAAAGTGTAAAGACTTGTGTATACGTAGTAGGCGTATAGTGCCGACGCAGTTCGTCGGCCAACCCCGTGGGGTCTAATTTACTGAGTGCGAAAACGACGGTAGGGAGGCCCGTAAGACACTGCTTATGCGGCAGTCGAAAAACGATAGTGCGCTAACGAGATAAATCGCGTACGCGTTCCGAAACCTTTTTTCCCCCCTCCTTCTTCTACTCATCAGTGTGTGCTTGTATGTATGTGCGGGTGGAGAAAAGCGAGAGACCAAAAAAAAGGGCTACGTTTGGTTTGAACTGCTGCTGCGGAGAAAGTAAGAAGAGATAATACCGCGTGTCACGTGAAAAGGGTAAACGTTATGCTTTTTTTCTCTCTCTGCTCTCTTTATAACATCAGCAAGAGAGAGAGAGAGAGAGAGAGAGAGAGAGAGAGAGAGAGAGAGAGAGTTTCCTTGTCTTCGCGGAACCCCTCTAAATAATAAACGAGAGGATTTAAGCCCCATGTACAAACGTAAAAATACTTGAATCTGAGAAATTAGCGAGAGAGAGAGAGAGAGAGAGAGAGAGAGAGAGAGAGAGAGAGAGAGAGAGAGAGAGAGAGAGAGAGAGAGAGACACCAGTTTTTTGGAGGGGAAAGTAGGAGTAGGCGCCATGACTAAAAGGGTTGAATTAATGTCGCGATAAATATATGATTTAAGGTGGAAACGCGCGAGTTACCCAGCGGCTAATTTTTTATCTGAGGAACTGGCCAAAGCCCCGTCGCCGTTTGTAATTTTCGAGGCGCGCGTAGTACTCGACGACAAGCAACTCTCTCTCTCTCTCTCCGTGTGGACTTGGGGATTGCGAGAGGGATTCTTTTTTTAATGAGACTCTCTCTTTCTCTCTCGGTTCTCTTAGATTAATTGGAAAGCGTTTTATATGCAGGGTTGATGCTTGTTTTCTTTCAGGTTTTTTTTTGTAATTTCTTGTCTAAACACATTTTGGTGATTGTTTGTATGGATGTAAACTAAAGTTTTTGTCAAATGATTAATTAGAATTGTCGCGGAATCATACTGAATAATTCGTTTCCTAGTTTTATATTTTCACTGAAAAATCAATATAATTTCATTTATTCTCAATTTATTACATGATTTAATCATGAAATTTAAATTTTAATAGTCAAAACAAGTCAATAAATCATCTTCAAAATCAACGTTCAACTCTCCAAAAAAAAGGTAAGAAAACGAGCGCATCAAAAGCAACGTATACGTCCGCTTGTTATTGCAACACTTAGCGAGAGATAGCGCGCGGGCAGGAAAGGAGAGAGGAGAATCACAAAAAAAGGAAGTACGAAGTAGGGAGCGAGGGGGCGAACTCGGCGCTTAGCGGACGAAAACTATTTAAAAGAGCGCGCGGCGCCGACTCAAATTTTCGGCGGCACTAAATTACGCGCGAGCATCTAGGAAGAGCACAAAAAAAAAAAAGAAACGTATAGTACCGAGAGAAAAGCCTGCACACCGCAACTTCTCGTTTACTTCCTACTCTCCCTCCCTCTCTCTGGTCTTTCCGCTCTTTTTCACGCGTTATATATCATTTTTTTTAACTCCGCGCCGTTCATCTTTTTTTTTTAATTTTTTTTTAGCGGAACCGCTAGATTAGATGCTCGAGATTTTTTTTTTCCAAGCGCGGTTTGGTTTAATTGGCGATTTATACGAGTGCCTTTACTTCACGTATAGTAGTAAAAAATCAAAGTTGCGAAAAAAAAAAATTCTATCGCTATATGAACATCTGCGTATAACAATCGCGAATGTAGGCATAGCGAAATCAATGGAATATAAAGTACTCGTGGCTCGGATCGATATGAATTATAAAACATTCGAATCGAAACGAGCCAAGGGAAAATGTTTTGAACTCGTATCAAATATATAGACATTTTGCTAGGCAAGAAGAGAGAACAAAAAAGGCTGACGCGATTTTCATCGAATACACAATTGCACTTGAGGAAATCGTCGGGGGCTTATTCGGATTTCGTTAACCAAAGCAACAGCGACAGACGACACCGGCGCTCGTGCGTTTTAGATTAAACTTTCTTTTTTTTTTTATAACACTCACGAGCATACTATACACACTTTTTGCACTGTATTTATACAACGTACGCTATTTGTAGAACACGTATGTGATTCGTGAAAAAAAAATATTGATCGTTTGAAAAAAAAAAAAGAAAAAAAATTGTAAAGCTGACACGACGAGGAGAGAAGCGAGCGACGGTACAACTATGATCAGCAAAGCGAACAATTGGCGCGTGGGATAATACCCTTGTCGTGTCCCGTATATATTCTTCCAATTATCTTCGGGAAGCAGTGCGGCGGCGGCGACGGACCCGCAGCTATATAATCCCCCACCCACCCTCGCTTGCCCTCCACTCCCCCTAAAATCCCGCACGTATCAGCAAGTCGTGCATACGTGACGAGTGCAGGCGTCTTTGTACAGTCGTTATTATCAGGCATCGCGGTTCGCTTTCGGACTCTACTTGGACCCAAATCAAACTTGCGACTCTCGAGGATATATGTGCATGTTTCGAGCTGTACGGGAAAATGAAAAAAAAATTTTTTTCGTCGACGCGACTGATAAATTGCTGAATTTCTTTATTTTTTGGTGGTCAGTGCTTTTAATGATGATACACGATTCCATTTTTTTTTTAATTTTTAGGTCACATTCATAAAAAGATAATGAAAAAATGTTTGGAAAATCTAATTTCACTCCAAAATAAGAAAATACTCAACCAAGCTAAAATTACCATTAATCTTTTCGCATAAAACTTTTACACGTCTACTAACGTATAATATAACTCGTATAAGAAAAACCACGACGGAAAGACGGTGCGTGAATGACATTTTGCCCTCTCTCTCTCTCTGCGTCGTCGACGTCGTCGTCGGACTTGCGGCTACGTTATGGCACGTGACGCTGCAACGTCGGCACTTTTCGAATTAACCTCTCTCTCTCTCTCTCTCTGGACATTAGAATACGACGTTCTGATATATTACACCGGCATACACACACACATAGTGAAGAAAAGAACGTGGTGGAATATATATATATAAGGTCTTCCCCTTTAAACATGACTGCCTACCGTTCGCATCTTTCATCGTATTATCCGTACTCGTAAAACACTTGCAGCCCTTTGTGTGTGCAACGCGCGCTTTTCACCTTTTCCGCTCGGATATTATGGGGTTTTCCTCGGTTGTGGTCAATTTTTATTTGACGCGATATAATATATCTGCACTGCGATGAATGCGAGGGGATAAATTTTTAAAGTAAATAATTAGTTCGAAAAAAGCAATGAAATTTGAAAAACTTTGTTTTGTAATGTTGCTATCACATCTGTAATTACATAACGTGAAACACATTTGCACAGAGATAACAAGGCAAAAGCGGTAAACCAGTAAGTGGACAAATAAGCACTCCAGAGGTATAAGCGTTAAGCCAAGAAAAATAAGAGAAGAAAAGAGAGAGAGATAGAGGGAGAAAGAGAGTGAGCTAATGGTGTCTTTGGTCGTCATTAACATTGGCAGACTTTACGTTCGAACTCAAAAGAGAGACTAACTCGGTTTTAGAAGCCTTTTTATGGGATTCTGCTCCCTTCTCGTTAGCATAATTAGCAGTATCGTCAAATCCACAATTAGAAATTTTTCTTTCCAAATTTTTCCAAAGATGCATCAACTCACGCTACAAAAAATATATTCGAAACGTTAAAAAAAAATAGAAGTGTGAAACGAGAACTTTGACGAGTTAATCGAGGGTCCACGCTGCGTTGCGTCGCGCCGCCGCTGGTGTTGATAATATCGAATCGGGCGTCTTGCGAGAGAGAAAAAAGGGACGATTGGCTGGCTGGCTATTGTCGAGGGCGCGTAATGTTGATTGGATTCGAGCTTGCGACTACGACGCTTCTCTCGCGACATTAATCCGGCGCGTGTCTTTTATTATGGGTATTCTTTCTCTCTCTCTCTCTCTCTCTCGCTTTCTTTAAGAGGGAAGGTGGGAGTAAACCAGCAGCCCTTTGCGAAATGTTGTACAAAAGAGAGAGAGAGAGAGAGAGAGTATCGACAGCATCACCTCCACCCTCCTTCTTCCTCTTCTTCTTCTTCTTCTTCTTCTTCTTTTTGTTTAAAACTGATTGAATTTAATATCGGAAGTTTTTATTGGCACTGATGAATATCAATTCCGCGTTGACGTGTTGATTGCTTTTTGTGAATTATGTCTTTTATCGTATTATTTTTTTTTTCAACACAGACAATAAACAACGAAATGACCAACACACCCAAACAAAGAAAAAGTATAAGCACGCAGAGCCATTAGACCGTATCTCGCTCGGTAAAAAATCGCGGAAGCTTTGTATCGGCGTCCGAAGAAGAAAAGCCGCAGAAAAAAAAAAGAAAGTCTTGAATCCAAGAAACGCCTTCGAATTAGATGGATGATGCGTTTGGCCCGGTGGACAACGGCCGATAAGGAGAGGGCGGCGGCAACGGCGGTGGCCAGCCGGTTGGCGTAAAGAATGGCTAGCTCTTTGTTTAGCCGTTTATAGTGGAAGAGATTTGGCCGGATTGCCACACACACACACACCATCCCCCTCCTGAAGATTTGGACGAGGGTAGTTGTTGACAGCGCGGCCGATAGCCAAAGATGTTCTTGCTAATACGATCCTCGCACGTTTGTTTCCCTGCTTCTTTTTTTTTTCTCGGTGGTGGTGACGATGATAATGATGATCAGCGATTGGTTTCGCTTGTGTAGGGATTTTTGGAAAGATAGTCGCGTATTGTTTTTGTTATTATTTCACCTTGTGGAATGTTGTTAGATAATTCATGATTGAAAATACTCTTATTAAAGTTTTCAACAAGGTTTTATAAAGTCCTTCAAATTTTATGTATAGACTATTTATATAAAGTTTGACAAGTGAAAAACATTTTTTTTTACCAAAAACTGCATGAAAATTTTTCCACGTGAATAATTGTTAAAACACAATTTGCAGCTATTACAAAAAAAAAATACTTTTATCTGATCTCATCTCAACTCTCTCTCTCTCTCTCTTTTTTCTAACCTTCCCAATCGGATCATTCGCATGGTTACGAGCTCATACACGCTTACACAGCTGACAACAGAGGTGTGGACGATTGTCCGAAGAGCGAAAGAAAATACCCTTCGCCCGTGAAAACGAAAAGAAAAAAAAGAGAGCGAGAAGAGAGCGTTCGACGTTTACAGCTTTTTCTCGAAGCAACTCGAGCCACGTTTATGGCCTAAAAGGTTGCTCCTGATCTTAATAAAAATCTCTGACTCTGAACATGCTGCGCTGCTGCTGAGAGAGGGAATCAGATTTGGATAAAGAGTGAGTGAGAGAGAGAGAGAGAGAGAGAGAGAGAGAGAGAGAGAGAGAGAGAGAGAAGTTCAAAGTGGAAAAAGTATTGACGATGACGTTTGTCTTTAAACTACGCATGTCCATTGAAAATAAAAAAAAATATATCGACTAAATGAATTTACCCATATAAAGAACACGACAAAAGAAAAGTCGTCCTTACAGCCAAAGCTTTACACTACATATAAGTATAAACCTCTTAAGCTGGAAAACGATAAAGCGCACCTTTTCCTCGGTAGCTAGTAGAAAGGGGTAGGCATTAGCAGGAGAAACCGAGTTCACCTTTTCAGCGGCCAATTACAAGGAGATTCGGACCTCCACTCTCTCTCTCTCTCTCACTCTGCGCTTCTGCCTAATCCTATTATCTCGACATTAGCTCATTATTGCATATACGTAGTAGCGCAAATCGGTATCCGAAATGTCGTCGAGACGCAAGTTCGTAATCTCTTGAACGCTGCTAACAATGACAACTGGTCGTCCGTTCGCATACGGAACCCTTTTGCTCTGAATGTTTCAAAGGTAGAATTTTCGTTCAAATATATATATATATATATATATATATATATAATGATGATTCTGTTGAATATCGAGCGCGAGTGAAATAAAAAAAAATTTGATGCGATAAAGTGCGCCTCGTAAAAGTATAACGATAATTTAATCGACTGTTGTCCATACACACACACACACGATAAATATTTAACAATATCGCTTTATACCCGCATAAAGCCTCTAATCTGGTTTTCCGGACCCTTCACCGCGGCCCCATAGAATATCAATTATTTATAGGGTGACAAGCACACTGAAATTTGTTACGTTTCGTATTTTCTTCTTCTTCTTCTTCTTTTTACGAGGGTCATCTGAATTTACTACTCTATGCGGATTGAAGTCCATATAAACGTCCGAGGGTTGCAAATCCCGAGTATGATGGACGACCAAAGCGTCGGAGTTTTGACCCGCGTCTTTGTTATACAATATATATGTTCGCGCGAGAGAAGAGAAATTCGAGAACGATTTTTCCCCGATTAA
>JAWWMK010000032.1:6828767-6853139 GCA_035047105.1 Galeopsomyia nigrocyanea | reverse complement strand
AAGAAGGTGCACTTATGCACGTACCTATAAAACCGTACGAGAGAAAAAAAAAAATTAACTGGAAATATTAAAGTGGGTGAATTATTGAATTTTCACCGCTCGAACGATGAAATTCAATTGTTAATTTCGTACATGTAATTTTGAAATGAATTCGATTAAAAGTACAAGTACGAATGTATAATTCGAAACTACCGTAAGTATCCCTTACGTAAATTAAACCCAAAAACTCTCTCGCACAATACACAGAGACAGCAAAATATTTTCCCGAGGAGACTATGAGAATGGACACAGGCGCGCAATTCGGAAAGTATACCCGCTGTAAATTTCGTAAAAATTTACCGAGCGATCGTGAATCAGACCTCGCAAGGGGGGTAGAGAGAGAGAGAGAAAGAGAGAGAGAGAGAGAGAGAGAAGTAGTATAGGCGCCACAGAGAACGAAGAAGAAGAAGAAGAAGAACAGCCACCCTTACGGAATTTTTCTCCCACCTCCCTTCTGCTCGAAAGTTGCAAATCACTCTGCGTATTTACTGTGGGAAAAAACGGTCAGCCTAAAGGTTTTTTCTTTCCTTTCGCGCACGGTCAAGTAAATAAAATATCGTGTACGCGAGGGTTCGCTAATGGTTTTTATATTTCGAGATGTTCTTTACTTTGAAGACACTTTTTAGAGAAACAATTTGTACTCGTATGAAAAAAAAAATAGTAATAAAAGCTGAGCTGGTATATTTTTTTTCACGCTTCTCAATATCCTCCCCTCGAGAAGAAGAAAAAAAAAGAAGAGATATCTCAGCCGCAGAGATATTTGCCAAACTGCTTAGCATTCAGCATATACATTACATACGTATATACGAAAACGGACGTACTGACCAATACGCACACACACACAGACGAGAGGGCGAGAATTTTCGCGGCCGCTTAAGGATCGACACGCCAAATCCCCGACGCTACGTGATTTATGAAGTCTTCTTCTTCTTCTTCTTTCTCACTCCGCATCACCCTCTCGAGAAAAAAAAAAATAAAATAGCAAGAGAGCTCAGGATAAGGAAATCGCGTTATCGGTTTGCGCGCGACTCTTTGAATGTCGATGCAATGTTCTTCGCTTCTTCTTCTTTTTTTTTTGTTTAATACCGAAGTAGATTACGAACGAGGGGTGGCTGCTGTCGATAGTAGTGTCTTTAATGGCTGGGATTTGTTTGTATTTATGGTGAGGCAGGTTGAAGAGGAAAACGAGCTGATAGCGGAGAATCGAGTGGATTGCAATGTACTTTGGAATAAATGGGATTTTTTGTTTTATTTTTACCGATTTATTTCTGGCGCGAGTTTTATCGACGAAACTGACGTTATCGATAATTATTTTATTTGATATATGCTTACGAGTGACTAATCCATTATAGAGCGTGACAGTGAATTCTCTATATTATTACTGATTTCCTTTCCGTGATATTTCCATCGATTTCAATAACTGACGAGCATCTGATGTTTTTCCAATGAAGTGTCATTCAAAAGTTAAAATCATTCCACGCGAGCTGAAATTTCTTCCCAACAAAAAAAAAGGCTCAATTAGTCGAGAGAGTCTTAGCGCACAAAAAAAGATGGAAGGGGGATTGTATATTGTCAATGAATAAAAATTTGCGGTGTCGAAGAAGAAGGGAGAGATCGAGAGAGTTGCGTTTGATGCCGATTTTACAACCCCTCGCGGTATATAAACGTTTCTCTCAGCCGCGCACAATCAACCGCGCGCATTTGAATAAAGTTGCATATGGCAAAAAAAAAGAGAGAGAGACGCCTTAAGTCGAGCTAATATAGCGAAGCTCCAAAGATCTTCATCTCTTCGTGTGGAATTCATTCCAACCCTCCTCGCCGCCA
Organism: Galeopsomyia nigrocyanea; assembly: GCA_035047105.1. Lineage (NCBI taxonomy): Eukaryota > Metazoa > Arthropoda > Insecta > Hymenoptera > Eulophidae > Galeopsomyia > Galeopsomyia nigrocyanea. The sequence continues at coordinate 6,851,276 of JAWWMK010000032.1, read as the reverse complement.
CGATTACTCGCGCGAGCTTTTATAGCGCTGACTCTGAGTAAGATACTTTTGAGTTTCGAGTGTGAGAGATGAATAATGTATCGCTGGTAAAATTCATTTGTTTGTCGGCGTCGTCTCTCGTCTTTTTTTTTTTTCGTTCTCTTGGAAAATTACAGTTTAATGCCGTTTTATAAATGAACGATCGAGAAATTTGTCGCTCGAAAGAACACTTTTGAATTAAAAAAAAAAGAAATTCTTTCCGCGTGATATGATAAACTAAAGGAGCGATATACATAATAAAAGAAAAAAAGAAGAATTTTAAAAGCTGAGCTTTCCTTTCCTTCTTTTTCTTTTTATCGCGCTCGAGCTGAGCTTGCACGCTCATATCGCAGGCAGGTATATATATCGCGACATCTGCGATGCTTTATCGCTTACTCCCTCTTTTCATCCTTCATCCCTTCGCCATATATACGCGAGCGCGGCGTGCTGGTACTATCGACGGATATAAGGCAGATACTTTGCAAGGCATCGGACGACGACGACGACGACGACGCTTTCCTATGAATAATGGCCTGCGCGCTAAAATGCCAGTGTGCTGCTGCTGTTCGACGATCATTTTCTTATTGATGCGTGTCGATGGGCATTTTTTTTCTTTCTTGTGTGTTTTTCCTTTTGGAGAGTTGTGATTGGTTGTTCATCAATGGGTATAAACTAGAGTTTCTGAAGTGTATTGAAATAGAAATTAAAATGTTGTTTACACGCACGCGTCTGATGAAAAATCACACACCAATTTCCCATTTAATTCTTCACATAACATTTTGAAAACATAGTATGAAAATTTTTTCGAAAAAAAAAAAAAATTCTATCATCTAAACGCACGAATAACGGGCTGAAAAGTGGCATACCCCTAACGCCGAAGAAGAAAAAAAAACTCGTCCAATCATTCCCTTATTACGATATCGATACATTATACTCTCTTTTTATCTCCTTCATTCTACCACCGCACACTCTTCGACTCCCTCGTACACTCGCATCTCGAGCCCCTTCACGACCACCACGATGACGACGAGAGCAACTCCTCTCTTTTTTTTTCTTTTCTCTCCCGCGAGAGAGTGAGAGAGAGGTGTATATCGATTCCTCGGGATTAGGTGGCAATTTTTCAAGCCTACGCCGAATAATTACCGAAGCTTCTTTTTCTTTTGTGCGAAAATTCTTGCGCGCGTGTCGCCTTTTTTTTTTTAAATTTAAATTTACATGGAAATAATCTTGAAATCTTCTCATTAATAATCATACGTTTCGTAGTCTGCAATGACAAAGTTGGATTCGTTGAATAATTGAATTTAAGCGATCAATGCCTCGATAGCTATGTAACAATGAATATTGCAAGAATATCGCGGGTATCCAGAAATTCATAACGGGGAGAGAGAGAGAGAAAACTATTTCGAGCTATATACACGAGCTTTTGCGTTAATCCATTATAGATGAAGTTTGTGTATATATAGCCGCGCGTATCTCGATGAAAGAATGATAATACACCGCGCGGGAGAGTTTATAAAGAACGAGAGAAGAGTATTATTCACACTCGACTTGCAAGACGAAGTCAACGGTATAAGAATGTTTCTATTTAGTTTGCCTCCGTTTTTCTTTTTTTATTCCGTCTTGCCAACGTTCGCTCGAGCGCGTAGCTCTTCCTCTTTCTTTCTTTATTAAAAGAGAACCACGGGGATAAGTTTCTCGCTTGGCAGGAGTCCCTGGCTATGATTGCGACGAGGGTTGGAGAGAGAGAGGGATAAAAAAATACACCCGAATGTTGCAACCAAAAAAAAAAAAAAAAACGTTTAATAAAGTGAATTTTTTCCGTCCGTGGAAAAATGCAAATTTTAGTTCCTTCTCGCGTGACTATTGTTTTCCGGAGAGATCAAAGAGTCGCTCTACTAAAAAAGAAGAGGAAGAAAACTCGAGTGAGAGGTTTAAGGGATAAATACGAGGAGATAGCAGCCCCCGACACTCGAGCGCGCGCGAAAAAAGATACAGCCGCCTTCGAGTGTGCCAAAGAAGGGAGGTAAAGTGCCTCCTAAAACCACGTCTGGGGAAAAATTGCGTCAATTACCCGCTGATTTCGGGGGTGGTAAGAGAGAGAGAGAGCATCGAGGATTACCTTACGCTGATCCCCTTTCGCTCGTTTCGTGGCGGCGGCGGCGGCGGCGCGACTCTTAATTCTCAAAATAAGGGCTATAACCAATGAATTCTTGATTTTCCTTTTTTTCTCTCTTTGCGCTCAATCAGCGAATTATTTAATTGTCTTGATTTTTCTTTCCCTGTTCGATTTTTCGCGATTATAATCTCGCTGCTGCGGGCTCGAGACATAAAGTTCCTTAAAAAAAAGAAGAAGAAAAGAAGCGGGATAAACAGACAGTTCGAGAGAGAGAGAGAGAGAGAGAGAGAGAGAGAGAGAGAGAGGGAATGTAAATTTCCCAGCGAGCTGGAAAAGAGAGAAAAGAGAATGAGGGCTCTCCTCTTCGCGAAAGCGTCTTTATATAGATTCGTGACTTCTTTAAATTTCATGTGCCAATTGTGTAAACGCCCTGCCTGCCTCCCTTGCCCGAGCGAAGAAAGAAAGAAAAAAAAATTGTTTGACGGTTATACAAGCCGGTTATGCCTGTGGAGAGAAAAGAAATTTCCGCGCGATTTTTCCAGTGAAATTAAGTGAGCGATATGAAAAAGTTGTGTTTAGTTTTCTTATAGTTGAGTGCACTTGGCGTGAGAGAGAGAGAGAGAGAGAGAGAGAGAGAGAGAGAGAGAGAGAGATAGAGAGAGAGAGTGAGTGAGTGAGAGGAAGACTTGTCGGAGGAGTTAATGAATTTTTTTTTGCGCAGAAACTGCCTAATGAGAATTTTCTCGCCAGTGTTTTATCTTTATATACTCTTGTAGGTGGAAACCTCCGTGGACTACTTCGTTTCGCGAGATCGAATTATTTTAAATTCTTTTTTCAACATTACTAAAAGCTTCCGGCGAGAAAGAGAAACTTATCAATAAAACGCTATACACACCCTCGCACGAACTGAAATATAAAATAAAAAAAAAAAAGAAAGAAAGCGAAAGAAGGCGTGAAATGTCCCAGTCCACTTTGATTCTCGATGGCAGCATACTCACATACACACACACACACACCCTTCTTCGCGTGGAAGTATGCCGAGCACGTATAACGAAAGCCGGCCTCCGTCAAGCATCCACCGCGACCGCCACGGAATCTTTCACTTTATACATCCGATATCCTCATACCCCATACTGGCTGTGTAGTGTGTGTGCGAAAGAGAGAGAAAGAGTCTCTCTTTTTTTTTTCTCGAGGCTCTTATAGCCACCTTCCCCGCAAGTGCGTCCTTGAATTTTTCAACGCGCTTTTCCATGTACTTTCGATTATTTGCAAGGGTATATGTATGTATACGTAATTGCTGGGTTACTACGCGATATATCGATTGACCATAATGAATTGATGAATTTCTTTTCTTTTTTTCTTCACGAGAAAAAGGGTTTATTACTATTTCAACGGATAAGAAAAGCCACTAAATGTTTTATACGCAAGCTTTACAATTATCGAATCAATATTAGCCCTATATACACGGCTACAAATGTCAATTAATAAAGAGGCAATTTGGAAAACGATCGAGAGTTCCGAGTATTATTAGCGAACCCGAAAATCCACGGCAAATTGAAACAATACCACGTGCGTGTGTGTGTGTGTCATCGCAGTCATCGAATTTAATATGCAACAAGCGAACGCGTTGCAGCAGTGTCTGTCATCGAAAATCGAAAGAGGAAGGGGGGGCATTTAATTGGCGACTCGCCAAGCCCATGCGCGTGATGCAGCCGAGTGTAATAAGCACAAATAACCGGGCGCGCGTCGCGTGCGTTATATATACATATAAATGTCGCGGCAGGGGCAGAGTTGAGCGACAAATATTTGCGACACGATGATTCCCGCATCGGTTTTTGTTTGGGTGTATGGCATTTTTTTTTTTCGAGGTTTCGGGAGTTGAGAGATTGGGATATTTATGTGTAAATATGCGCGTAGGATGAAAGCGCAATGTATCTGTTGTTTCATCGGTATATTGAATTGATCGATTTTATTTTGCACAGCAGGAAAAGAAAGAATTTTAAAATGAGAAAATTTTTTTCGAAAAATGGAATGCAATATGGATAAGAACTGTATTACTTATATTAAAAACACTAATAGTGTTAAAATAAGAATAAATAAATATTAATGTAAGAACTTCGTTGAGTCAAGAAACTGACTCTTCAAAAATTAAGTTGTTACTCGATTTGAAAGATATTTTTACTTGATATGAGAAATTTTTTTTAAATAAGATATTTTCGCTTGTTCATTCTTTAAATTGGAAACATTGATAATTAAGAATGCAACGCAAGCAAGAACATTTTTTTTCGCTATTACTTTTTCATATCCAAACACGAAAAAAGTGAAGTTGCTGCAAGCTCGAATCTCCATAGAAAGATAAATAGCTTCAAAAAAAAAAAGAGTTAAAAATTCAACAAGGCACTTTTCTCATCGAAGACAGAACTCACACGCGCCAATGAAAAAACTTGGAACAAAAGACAGCGAAGAGAAAAAAAAAAGAGGAAGGGTAAAAAAGTTTTGGCGTGGCGCGCAAGCTTTGAATTTTGCTTCTCTATACGTGTATAGACCAACGCGGAGATGGGGGAAAGGGAAAGCGCGCGAGTGTGCCCGAGCGAAAAAAAGACGAAGGTGCCGGATCAGACGTTTATTACGACTTCGACTCTGCGCGGAGTTTCTTGTTTATTCAGCGACTACTCGAGAGACACTTTGTTCGAGGGTTAAAGGTACGTTTCTTTCTTTTTTTTTTTCCTTTCGGACTCGCATTTTTTCATTACGACGTCTTTTGGCGAAAGATTAAGGAATTGAGGTTGGATTAATTATCAATAATGAATAGAACAAAATGACTTGGTCATTGACGACCTTGTATGTACACGTCGATGTCAATCAATTTGCTGGCTAAAACTTATTCACCAATGTGATTAACGTCAAAGTTTGAGTGATATCGTTTATTGATATTCACAAAGAAACTATCGCACTGCGATAAGAATATTCTATAACACACTACGAACTCAATTACCATATATCTTTATCATATGCAAACCACAAAAAAACTATCAATCAAATTTTATCATCGTCGTAAAAAAAAACAGATTCGCAAGAAAAGAAGAAAAAAAAACCAAATAATCGAAATTACAGTTAACCCAAGGCAAATATTTCTCCAGCGTATGGAAGAAGAAAAGGGGATGGCTATATAGATCGGTTATTGGCAGTTATTCCGGTGCAGGGTTGACGAGGCTGGTGCGCGCGAGTTTTTCCCCATATAAAAGTCAGTGGCCAGAAGACGCCGATACCCCCCTCCCTATATATATACGTATATAGTATAAGGTGGACCGGCATATTTCTCGTCGTCCCTTCGCGCGCGCGCGCGCGCGAGAAGAATATTTGCATACGCTCGCAGAAAAAGAAGCGACGGGCGAATAGTGTAAAGGACACGCGGATAAAAAGATAATAAAGTAAAAGAAGGACACACACACACACACACACACACACACACACACACACACACATAGAGTGTGAGTTATCTGCCGTGAAATTTTCTGCGATGGTTTTTTAGGTGACACGTGAGATTGTATCGGAAACTTTATTAAAAGTTTTCCGTGCACTGATACTATGTGAGATATATATATAAGATTTAGTACGTGAGCGAGAGATATAGGGCAATAATTTTTTTTTCTTCTTCTTTTCGTTCTCGACTCGTGTGCTGTAAGTGATTTTTATGTTTTGCGCGCGCCAAGTTTTTATCACTTATTTTTTTTTATATACCGATGGGTATGACCATGGTTTCAATGTGGAATTTTTTCATGTGCTATCGTAATATTCATGTTTCAGTGGCAACAAATATCATACTTTGTTCTAACGTTACTTTGAATTACTGCAAATTTGTGAAATAACTTAATTAAAAAATTTATTCAAAGTAATTGAATATTTTTCTTATTGGATGTGTTGATTTTACCCTTAAGATGTACCATTTCTCAATTTCATCAATTTTGTAAATGGAAAATTGTTTGTTTATCTACCATCAAAATACAGTCATAAGTCACTTGTTTCGATCAAAATCGTGAAAATAAATTAATGTCTTAAGAAAAAAAAATCATATTTCAAGCCATCGGTTATTCAAAGAAAACTCACGTTCCTTATAAAATCTAAGTATAACTCGTTCAAATACATATAAGTCACCACCAAAAAAATCGATCTGTAATACCTTTAACCCCGCACACCAGTGAAAAGTGCATCAGAGTCACACCGCCACGCGGCAAATAAGGCAGAAACCGAGCAATTGGGCATAGAAGAAGGACAATGAAGACAAGTCTCTAATTTCCGGCACTCGCGCACAAGAAAGCAATCCCCCTCCCCCCTCCCACGACGGATAGCACAATACCCGAATAAATTATAAAAGAACAGCAGCCGCAGCAGCAGCAGCAGCAGCAGCAGTAGCAGTAGCAGCGGGTGAAAGAAAACGCAAAAAAAAAAGAAAGAAAGAAAGAAAGAAAAAAACAAAAGACTGTGGCGCGCGCGAATGCAAGGGAAAGGAAAAGAAGAAGGGCGTTAGTATTATGCGCGGGCGACTGGCAATCTTGGGGGATTCCGCGGGATACAATGGGATCTCAATACATCACCTCGGCTAACACCACCCCTACGCGCAGATGTCGTAATAGCTTAGGACGCGCGCCACTGTAATAGCCAAACCACCACTACCACTACTACCACAGAGTTATATGTATGCGTTCGAATGCCATAGAGAGAGAGAGAGAGAGAGAATTGAATGTGTCGCATAAGACGACTTGCAAGCTTATGTATATACCTTTTGCTGATTAATGTAAAATTCCAATCGATATATTTTTAGATTTCGTGAATGTCATAGTTGATTCGGCGAGATGCTAAGATTAGAGCAGGTGTACAGTCTTTGAGAATCAAGTGTACAAAAGTGTATCAGGTATTCACGTTGTTTGATCAAGTGTCTGTCTGGATGTAAAAAAAGACTTTTCATTTCGTAACCAGTGGCTTGTACGCGACGGTATTGTTTGTATGTTGATAAGTTTTTTTTTTTTGGTAATTGAAATGAAATAACGAGAAGGGATTCATTGATCCGCATCGAAATTGCTATAAGTTATTTTGTTCTTCATACGTACAAAGTTTTTGATAAGTATATTCTAGTTACAATTCAAGTTATACTATCATATTTCATTTCGACTGGTATGTATAACAACTGGATAGTAGAAACTTTAAAAAAAAATGGTTGAACTTGAAACCTCGTCTATACCAAGACGAAAAGTTTACTTCATTTCAGCGATTAAAACTCTTATACATTGACTTTATACTTTGGAACTTATTGCACACAGCTATAACAGTTGAATTCCACAAAGAAATATCATCCAATCACATTCTCAAAAAAAAAGAAAAGAAGATCATCCAAACAACAAAGTTGCTCACATAATCTCACTCACTCGTCAGCTACTAATTACCAACAAAATCAATAAAGCCCAGAGCCTCTCTCTCTCGCTCTATATATGTAGTTCGGTGGCGCTAGACGACGCAGCAGCAGCAGCTATGTAGCATCTTGCCGATGACAACGATGGCTGACGCTCGCTCTCTCTCTCTCTCTCTCTCTCTCTCTCTCTCTCTTTCGCCTACATACATATATATAGACTCTCTGGTTGCATGAAAATCGCGAGAGCAAGCGAGGACGTTGACACGCCACCCCCGCAGTAGCAACTCTGGAATGTCTTGTAAAGGCGTGGCGCCAGAGCCACCACCGCACTCTCTCTCTCTCTCTCTCTCTCACTCTCTCCTACACACAAAGTGGAGTGGGGAGTCAGAGCGAGAGAGAGAGAGAGAGTGAAGTTGGAACTCACCTTCGCACCTGGCAGACGTAGCTTAAAACGACACGCCCACCAAAGCGGCACCGCCTTCGAAGAAGGAGCGGCGGTGGTGGTGGTGGCGGGCGGTGGTGGCGCACCAAGCGAATTTCACTCCACTTCTTTTTCTTCTTCTTCTTCTTCTTCTTCTTTTTTTTTTCATTTCCATGCGCTTCGCAGACGTGACTGTTGGTACATTAGTTAAAACGATGCGCTGCGCTGTTTTTGTGTGCAAGCTGCGGTGTGGAGAGGGAAGAGCGCGAGAAGTTACGATGTGCGGTGGTGTTGGAGTTTTCATTATAAATTGACGAGGATCTATTGGATTTTCAAGTTAAGGTTGCAACTACAGACGTATACGATTCTTTTCCAACTGAAGTTTCACCGAAGCTCGACATTTCGTTATACACAAAGTCAAAATATCAAAAGCAATGCAAACTACATAATATCTCGTTCTAAACCATCTAAATAAAAAGTCGAGCTTTATATCCTCACAGTTCGCGCGGATAAAAGTGCTATAAAAGCACGCAGTAAGAGAAGAAGAAAAAAAAACACACACATAGAAAGAAAGATATTTGCAAGCCTGGAATTTCGCTTTGGCGCGCGAGTATGTGTGTGTGTGTGTCGGTAATGCGCAGCACTAAAAGCTCCTCTCTCTCTCTCACAGAGACACGCAGATCCAGACACAGACAGGTGGAGAGGATAGTGGGGTAATAGAGGAGAAAGAAAAAGGTGGGGATATAGTTGCAAGGAGAGAGAATCCTCCTCCTCCTCCTCCTCTTGCAGCAGCAGCAGCATCGCAGGACCAACCCACGTCACGTGACCAAAAAGCATCTCCCTTCCACTTCCTCTCTCTCTCTCTCTTCCTCTTGCCCAGGCTGGCTGTGCTGCCTGCTGGCTGCACGGACGACATGGAATAGGATCTTACATCGTGAAAGGGAATTTATGGCGCTCGTCAAGGATTTTTAGTGGCCTTTATAAATGCGCTCGCCTCGCGCGTGTGAGAGACTTTGTCCTGCTTGGTGCGCGGATATGCGCTGCGCGACTTTCCAGTCTTCAAGCTCTAAAGGATATTATTTCTTGCTGCTACTACTGCTGCTGCTGTAGCCTGCTTTTCCATCGACGAGTGTTATGAGGATATATCGGGTGTTACTTTTCGTCTGCGAGATGTTATGTATATATAAGTAAAGTTGAATCTCGAAGGCTTTTTTTTCTTCATTCGAGGAAGATGGATGTGCATATATACTGTTTCGGATGTTTGCTATGCGAGCTTGCGAGGGATTTGATGTTGGACTTGTGAGAATAAACTGTATGCTATCTATTGTTGAATAGGTTGGTTTTGTAAATTTCGATAATATTAGACAATATTAACATAAAATTTAATTCTACATTTGATACGTATAATAACAGTAAAATACGCTGCAGTAAACTTACTAGCATCAATCGTAATCTATACGTTAAAAAAATTTCAACGTCGAATCTTAAAACAAAAAAAGAAGAAGAAGATTGAAAAATTCAACATCGTCGCCACAGAGAGTGCAGACGAGCGTAGCACTCTATATTAAAGCTCTCGCTCTCTCCATACATACATATATATATACACATACATATATAGCTTATAGCTCGAAGCTTGCCTAGCTGCCTGCTGAGAGTGCGCGTCTGGTATTGACCCGGAAGCTTTTCCGCGAGCGCAAGCGAGAAGAGGCCGCTTCGCTCGGCGCACTCCTAATTATCCTCGGCATCGATAAGATGCTCACTCGCGCACATTGTAATATTTGCGCTTGGCGCTCGTGTGTATGTGTAACTTGGGCGCTTCGCGAGTGGTGATGATGATAATAATACTTGGCTCTTGTGCGTTATCTTATATATACCTTGCGGAGTTTACGCTCTCGCGACGCGCGAGTAAACAATTCCAGGGGAAGCTTGCTATGATGTGCTTCTCGAATCTTTGTGTATTGGACGCGTGCCGAGTTTGCGAAATTGTGTAATATTCGATTTTTTGCAGCCCGCAGTTTTTTTTTTTGTAGTTTGATGTAGAAAGCATGGAATTTCCTGTATACTGGTGCGCGGTGATGGAACGATGGAGGGAAAAATGTGAAGCATTTTGTGTGTGTGTGTGAGAGAGAGAGAGAGAGATTGGTATCTAGGTGAAATGGAATTCTTGGTGATGAGAACGAGAGCATGGTAATTTTGATTTTTATTGTTTTTGAGGCTCTGGTATTTGTATACACTTTTGTTAACTTCTTTGGCTTGATACATGTCTTGTGTAACAATTTTTCTGATAACAATGATGAATAATTCTAGAAATTGAATTACTTTTTACCCATTTCAATATAGATGAAAAATTTCACCACGAACCGTCATGAAAACTATTACCATCGTTTTTATTGCACTTTCTCACTGGAAAGAAAAACATCATCAATCACATTTGTTGACCAAACAACGCACAACGCACAACGACAACAAAAAAATAAAAAGAAAAAAAGAAAAATCACTCGTACTCTTCCATCGTCGCATATCACCTGTAGGATGCCCTCCCTTAACTGGCTGGCTGGGGGCGAGCACGTGTATACGAGTTGCGCCATAAACAGCGAAGCAACAGGACTCGGCAAAGCAGTAGTGGGGAGGGCAATATATACACACATATACATACACACACATACAGCACGCAGGGGCTTGTTTAGAGAGAGACAGACAGCGAGGGAAAACGCACGTGGGGTAGAGTAGCAAAGAGAGGGGGGAGAAGCTTTCGACGCGCAAAAGCTCAAACGACGCCCTCTCCCACTTGTTGTGCTGCTGCTGCTGCTGCTGCTGCTACTACTACTGCTGCTGTTGTGTTGTGTGCCTGCCTGCCTCGGCTCTGTGTTATATCGGGGAAAGTTCAACGCCGAGCCAGACGATGTGATGCTGCAGTTTACGTGGATGCAAATGCTTTTTATGTTTTTTTTTTGTTGTCGTTTGGCGATATACTGGAGAACTTTTCGTTTTGTTTATTGAAGACATTTAGTAATGTACAGCGACTGAGGTGATGTTTGACTTTCTTTTTCGGCTAGAATATGGCGGAATCATGAATATTCTCTAAAATTTCATTATAAAACATGAACAATTGATGTCCCACCAACGACGAGTAAACAGATATATATTAATCAAACATTATTCGTCTTCGTAAGTCTCACTTCTGTCGTTACGGTTGATTCATTATAATTTTTCAATTTCTTTTGATTTTTTTTTAGATCGCGTGATGACAAATCAACGTTTTCGAAGAAAAAAAAAGCTCAAAGTAAGCGCGGCATGAGGCTGCACTTGAAGGGGATGTATGATTGCCAGTCGAGCGTATCGCGGTCGAAATGTAGCGCGGCGCAGGGCGTTTTAAGGGAGAGCCCATCACCCCCTTACTTTAAAGGGCACAATCTAAGCGGTGGTATAGTGGGTCGCTTTTGAAAATCTATACACTCGCAGTACAAAGACCTACTTTCTTAACCGTAGAACGTTATATATACGTAGGATTTTATTTAAAAAAAAAGTTAATACCACTAAAAACTTCTTCGGAAAATCCAATTTACTCGATCATATAATAAAGCGCAAAAAACAAACTAACTCGAGGGTTCTTGAAACTTTCGAATTTGTTCATAACGAGCATCTTATACGTATAACGAATATCGATCGAGAGGCATCATTATACTTCCAAAACTCGTGCGCCGATTTTCCGTTTTTTTTTTCGTTCGCGGTTTCCTTCTCTTCGGGCCAAATCGCTAATGTTTAATTGGCTTGCCGAGGCTTTTGCATTAATTGCCCCCTTCGCGGTTCCTTTTCCTTATACCGCGGCGGAGGCGTAGCATTGAATGCTAAACAAAAGCTAATTTATATCCGGGGAGCTGCCGGAGATCGCCAGATGAATGGCTGGTCTCCTTGCATACCAATCGACTATCTTCTATCGAGTTTTCGCGTGCATAATGTTTGCGCGGTGGTGGTGGAGAGATTTGAGGAACGATTCTTTGATCTGCAGGAGTTGGATTATAGGGTTTTTAATTTTTTATTTGTTAATTTTTTTTATTAGTTATTTTTTAAGATGATGATTTATATACATTTGCTCGAGGTTGATGATGATTTTTTGATAGAATTGAAAAAATTCGTAGATTAACTAGATCAAATCTATTCGTACGTATAGTTTCTTGCTAATAAAAAGTGTGCATTGTGTATTTTATTTTATTTATTCAAAGGAATTTCATCAGCAATGTTATAAAAAAAGTACTAATACATTAATCATCGCTTTTCAGGCCAAAAAACATAAGCTTTACGTATATCTATATTAAGAATTTTTAATACTAAATGTACGTATAATTGTGTTTTTCTTTTAATCAATCAAATCATAATATTATTTTGAGACTCATACATCATTTTTTGCATGAAATACGAGTCGAAAAATAACGCATTTAAATATAATCTTTGAGTTTAAAAAAAGTCGCGAATTCCAATTTTAACGTATAAATAATAAAAGCAAAATGATTCGTTAATAAATTGGAAAATCCTTTTCAATCAATGTATTTCTCTCCAGAAAATATCAATAAAAACGTAATGTACTGTAGTCGCGACCGACGTATATTTCTGCTCGTATTCACTAAAATTACCAACGAACCCCCTCGTAAAAGAACCTCATCACCATTTTAAGCACCGCGGCTCAAAAATACTCGATCCCCTTTATTTCAATTTTTCAAAAGGTGACATTCCTACATAACACCTGTCTAGCACCTGAAAAATCTTAGAAATTGATGTGCAAACTGCAAGCTCATCTCGAGAAAGAGGAGGCATTAGCTATATAGTAGAAAGGAAGGGGCATCATCTTCATGAATTAATCGCAACTCAAAAGAGAGAGCGAGCGAGCGAGCGAGCGAGAGAGAGAGAGAGAGAGAGAGAGAGAGAGAGAGAGAGAGAGAGAGTCTGACGCGTCGCCCGGCCGCAATTACAAAATAATAAAGAGAAGATACGTAGAGTCACGTAGAAATTTTGGGGCGCGACGAGGGTGCAGTATATACTTGTCGCGCACGCAAAAGAGAGAGAGAGAGAAACTCGCGAGGTCGAAGCCCAGACGTCTTAATGTCTGGGCCCTCGACGACGACGACGACGACGACGCCCGTCTACCGATAAGCCTCGGGGATTCAATTTATTCTAGCTCTTCTGCAAATAATAAGCATTCGAGTTTTGTGTGCTCTACCTTTTCCTTTTGTTTGTTGGAGAGTGGATTATTTCTGAACTTTTTTTTTCTCGTACGTTGACTTGCAGATGGTTTAAGAAATTTATTGTGTTGCTCATTTTAATTTTCCGTAATCAAATTCTTTTTTTATCAATTATGTAAGAATTACCACATTTATTTGGGTTTATGTTATAAGATTGTATATAAATCGTTAGAGAGACGCAAATGAATTTTTTTCTTATAAATATATTTTACTATCATAAAAATTATAATTAAATAGAAATTATCTGCAAAAACTACAACTTCGATTTTGTTCTGAATAACAACCTCCAAAAGCAACATTCAACTCTACAATACATCCCATCGATCGTCAAGCTAATCGCAGTCTGCAATTAAGGAGTCGAGTCTCGCGCCTTGGGTACAACTTGGCGACTTTCCTGTAAATGGCTAACAGCGTAACACAATTAGATAAAAAGTTGGGTAATCAAGAGGGGTTACATATACATAGGCTATATAGCTTTTTGCTCCTGTAGGATATCTTTGCGCAGTGCAGTGAGTGGCGCGCGTGCCTCGACTCCTTGCCGTCGTAGACTACTTAGCACTGATTCCTCTCCCAAGAGGAAATGAGTCTGTTCTACCTCCTTCTTTCTTTCGTATTTTTTTTAAGGTGTCGCGTTCTGCATAATTGACTAGGTAAAGGTATCACTGCGATGAATTTCTGTGCATGGAGTGGGTGTCAATTCAATATTTTTTTTGGGTGATTTTTTGTTTAATTGCATGGAAAACAAAAAGAAATTGAGTAAAATCGACATAAAAAATATTTCATATCTTTTGCGTCATCACACGAATCGAATGAAGAAAAAAGAAAATATTTCCTAACGATCTCAAGTATCATAACATTATATACTTCGAAAGATAGTTTGGAAAAAAAAAAAGACTTGACGCGCACACGTGCATCAAGAAAGGCGCCTTGAGAAGCTTCGCACTATACGCGCGCGCACGTGTGCATTTGTCAGCGTTTTTTTTGCAAAAAGCGATAATGTACTTGTCTCTCTGTTGTTGACCGAAGTATCGCGCGCACTCGCACACGATAATACGTGTACCCGGTATATTGTCGTCGTGTCAACATTACGGCAACTCGAGAGTGGTCGTCGTTGATGGAAACGTGAATACTATTTATGTTCTATCGTGTTTTTGCTCGTTGCAGATAATGCAACTAGAAGTATAGCTTTTCAATTGTTAATTCTGCATTGTGATTGTGTACGCAATTCAATAGCGCGCTGAGAGAGATATATTACTTACAATAAATTCTGAGTAATTAGACTTTTATTTACGTGGAGGATATGTATTTCTTTCGTTTAAGAATGAACTGTGTATATTTTTTAATAATTTTTCAGCACATCAGCAATTAATTTTTTGTAATGATATAATCCAGTGTGTATATTTATTGTGTTCTTATTGATGATCTCTTGAGGGAAATCGCAAGTTACATTTTTAGAGCACAGTCCTTTGTTAATTCCCAAAACATCGTTCTTCCTCAAAACAGGTGCTCCGCTATCACCCTTTAATGAAAAAAATGACGCATCTTCAGAAGTGTGCAATACAGAGAATTTAAAAGAAGAAACACTACTCACAAGTCCAATGAGAGCGTATGGATCTCCTTTGGTACAAAAATATTGACCAGTGTTGATTTATTTATTTTTTAAAAGATTCTGGATATAACTTTCGCAAACTACGTTGGGCAAAATTGTGACATCTGCTTTATGCCGATATTTCGAAGATTTTCTTGGATTCTCATCTGTGCGTTCCCATCCAGCGAGAATCGCATTTTCCTTAAAGAGTTTATGATCTTTTTTAGATCTTAGTAATGCTGATTTCCTTATTTCGCAACTTACTTTTTCCGATAACTGTAGTAATTTGATTAATGCTATTTAAAATTTTTTTTTCCAATCCGTACAATAAATTTTTTTAAATATTTTCGTTACCTTTATGACAGCTATGTCGTTAGTTTTATAAATTTTTTGGTTATATTTTTACTTTCCGCCCACCGATCGTACGTCATCCACATACTAGGATTGTATTTTTTACCTTGACGGAGGTCAATGGATCCTACAATAATGCGAGTTTCAACTAATAACTTTCTTTTTAAATAATGGGCAGCAGTTAAAACAAACTTATTTGTGATAAGAACTCCGGTGCACATATGGGTTTTTTCTTCGGTAAAGTTATCAGATCTGTATGCAATTGATACAATATAATTTATTATTTCCGTCTGCTTTTGTCACATTAACTCCTCTAAGTGGTTCTGCGTTAGCTGAATTATTTAATAGACTGAATATACTAGATGTATAAAAAATATTAGCAATGAAATATTAATAAATGTTCGATATTTAAGTTTAAACGTACCCATGATGATGCCGATAAGAAAAAATAGTGGTAAATGAAAAATCATGATGGAATAAATTTGTTAAAAAAGACAAATTTCCGAATGCTCTTCATACAGGAACGAACATA
Organism: Galeopsomyia nigrocyanea; assembly: GCA_035047105.1. Taxonomy (NCBI): domain Eukaryota; kingdom Metazoa; phylum Arthropoda; class Insecta; order Hymenoptera; family Eulophidae; genus Galeopsomyia; species Galeopsomyia nigrocyanea. The sequence goes on along the minus strand of JAWWMK010000032.1, from coordinate 6,835,606 downwards.
TGCTACGATGAGAATTTCACAGTAAAGCATTTTGTAGAAAACTTGTCGTCGTCGTCAAAGTTTTTCGTGATTATTGCAAAAATTATATTTTAAATGAAATATGTTATTATAACATTTACAATACTGGCGGCATATTAAACTATTTATACGACATCAAGTTACTCGAAAAAAAAAATCTATATTCTATCCAATCCATAGAAACATCTAATTCTCTCAACAGACGAATTGTTCAGTAATAATTCAAATAATCAACGAAAATATAATTACACGAGCAATCACATTGGAACGTGTACAGAAATCAATGAACGTTGATATAAGATAAACACGGACATCGAAACCCAATACAAATTTGATTAAACCGCATAACTTTTGCATTAAATCACAACATCGTAATAATACAATTCGTGATCAAAGCAATGCTCTATACGTGCAATTAGTAACAACATATAAACGCAAAATTGATTTCCAATATTCTGTTTTAATTCGTCAAATTGTTATAATTACGTAAATAAACCGAGCGTTTTCAATACCGCGGATAAGCACGTATAGCCGATTTGGTATTGAAAATTAAATTGGATAATTAACAAAAAGGAAAAATAAAAGTGACTTATCAAAATAAACGCAGTGTAAGCTGCGAGTTTTGTTTATTCTCGAGAAATTCCATCAAAGATACACAGCGAAGAAGTTCATCGGAGGAGAAAATGAGTATTCGGGACAAAACTTCAATTATAACAAAACCGCGACGACGAGAGGGCTCGCTTCCTTTAGGAAAACTAATCCAGCAAAACAGCAAATTATAAACTCACTGGTGGCGCGGTTGGCGTTTGTATATAATGTAAACGTTGACGAGCGAGCGTCTCTCCCCCGCTCTCGCACCCACGCGATTCCGGCTTGTGTAATGAAATCAAAATAAAACCTGCGCGTGTTATGTATAACTCGTACTCCTCTGCGCGTCTTTTCAGTATGGAAAATAATGAAATAATGCTATCTCGGAGAAAACAAAGTGAAGTTTTGATGAATTGCGAATTGAGAGGAAATGCTTGTTTAAAAAAAAAGAACTTAATTATTAATTTCATGAATTTCTTTTTCTAATTAATCGAAACACTTTTTTCACGCAAAATCGAATAAGATGTGACAAGTATATTGATTAAAAATAAGTACTTTGTTCCAAACTTAAATCTTCGTATCATGAATCGCCTGCTTCGGCAATGAAATTTAGCAAAGCACTTGAAGGGGGGAGAGAGAGGGGGGGGATTCTCTTTTACCTCTCGCAGCGACTTCTTGTAAGGCCGGAATTACAAATTTCATCCGGCGACTTCTATTCTTATCCTTTTTTTTTCTCCTCCAGCCGCGATAGCCTCTGCCGCTTTTATTGTTAGCGGTGATTTAGAAGCTCCGGACCGAGGACCCGAGGAAACGCTTAAAGAGAAAAATGGCGCGAGAGAGAGAGAGAAAGCGACAAAGAAATGAAAGCCATGCCGTATTGACCCCTCGACTGCCTCTCTTTTTGCAACGGCGATAATTAACGCTAATTTCGAGCTTTATGGTTTTAATTGATGAGTTTTTCGAGTGTTGATGAAATTGTTGATGAGATCGAGGATATATTTCTTTTTTAAATTGTGGAATTAATATTTAGTATTTGTATGGTTTTTGATCGACGTATTTTATTTCTTTACGGATTAAAACAAATTATACATATAGCTTCTTAGATTTGAATAATTTGAGCTTTTTTTGCCATAAATTGTTTGAATTGTGAATTTTTTTTTTATCATGAAACATTACCTAAACAGTCTATCAACAACTTTAATTTACGCTTAAGATTTACATTCCACTAAGATAAGTTTTCATCCATCATTTTCCAAAAAATTCAAAACTCAACAATAGAAAAAAAAATTAGCAAAACAACTGACCTATTTCATTCACACAATCACTCATCCTACATATCAAAACCGCATTAGCAGTCAGACATAAACGCATCATGAATCGAGCGAAGACAACTTGATAAACGCAATATCACGATTATGGCCACAACGAGACGGGAGTTAAGTGCCCAGGGGATTAGTATCAGTTGTCCATTAAATTCCTGCTCAGTCTCTCTCTCACGCGCGCAAGCGTTTACAGTCTATTAAACGGGATTAAATGCCCCGGATGACCGCACCGCTCTTTATCGGCCTTAGATTCGCATCTGCGGTATGGTGGTCGAGCGGGCAAAAAAAAAGGTATTCTTTTAACGCTCGGGATGTACGCCTCGGATACTGCGGCTCTTCATTAAGGCTGCGCTGAATTATTGCCTCGCGATCGATCCTCTCGCTATGTGTACTAGCGAAGTTTGTTTTTGTGCATAAAATGTTGATAAATTTATTTTTATTGCGGGATTGAAAACTCACGAGCGAAAGATTTTTAAATAATTAAAAAAGATTTTTTTACGAAAAAAAAAGATTTTTTTTTTAACATGATTTTTGAACGAGATTTTTGTATTTAAATTGAAAATGAGATGGTTATAACAGTTTACTCACGTTCGTTCGGCCGTGGCCGCGCGGGTTCGCCTGCCAGGGAACAGTAGTCGGCTGAAAGTGATCTTTCCCCCAGGAGCCGCTGTCGAATGGGCTCTCGCCGATGTGCCCCTGTAATTAATAAATTTTCATCATTAGCTTCTATATTCAATTCACTTTTCATAATGTATATTGAATCGAATTATCAATGATGAAAAATCGAAACATCAATTTTTGTCAAAAGTTTTTTGTTATTATAATATTTGATGTACCAACCATTGAATGTTATTTATTTATTTATTTATTCAAATAAAGAATCTTTCAAGCATAACATGAGTATACGCCAAAAAAAGCTTTTGGGCGTGTTTGTACAAAGCCGAGCTTAATTCATACGTGTTCTTGGTTATACGCACGCACTTGAGACTTGTGTGCTTCACAAGCGGCACACAGTCAAAAAGCCAAACAAACCAAAAAAAAAAAGGAAGCAGAATAGCTCAGCTTCGTGAAAATGCAGTTCACATCAAACACCGTTGCTGTGTGTTTGTTTGCCGAAAAATTAAAGCCATTTCTCCGAAACGCTGCGCACACGAAAAAAAAAACCTCCATAGGCCGGAAGTTACAAAAGACGAGTGCTCGCGCGCGCTCAAACAATTATAAACGCGACTTCAATTGATATGTGGCCTGCTCTCCCAAACTTTTTCTCGCACGCGGGCTTGTGTGTGTTCAGGCTAAACGCGTTTTCATGTACGCTTTTTATTTTGAGTGGACGTACTTTTTTTTCATTGGAGACCCTTTCTTTCTTCTTTTTTTTTTCGCGGAAAAAAGTCTAGACGCTCGATGTGTATTTTCGCTTTTTTACTTTGTATTCTATGCGGATTACATCACTTTTACAGGGTGGTTTTGTATGAGGAGCTTTTTTTTCGTACTTCTTGAGTGGAGTATTTGTACTGGAATTTGGGGGTTGCGGTATATTTTCTCTTTATCAGATGAACAATATTATTATATTGGTGATGTGTAAAATTCTTTTCGTCACATAAGTAATAATCATTTTGAGAATTTTATGAAAAATGAAATAATTTTTTAAGATTGAAATCTATACATAGATCTATTATAGATATATTCGATTAAAGTTTTTCGTTGAAATAAATGGTTGTTCGTGAGTTTTATACTATCAGCTTAAAAAGAATTACTGTATTGACGATAGAAAAAATTCATTTTTTTTTCAGATAAGTAATTATAATTTTATGAATATTTTAGAAAAATAACATAATTTTTTTGTATCAAAATTTATAAATATACTCATGCATCAATAATTGCAATCTCAACTTCGAAATTCAAATGCAAGTCATAAGTTTACGATAAAAAGAAGAATGGCTATTAAATTACTCGCGAAGTATGAGAACCTTTTTCCCAAAGTTTAAAATCCGAATAATCCAGCATCTCAAGTAATAACGCAGAGAAAATTTCGCGGTCGATGTGCCGCCGCGTGCGCGACGTACTACACCTCTCTCTGTCTCTCTCTTACTCTCTCCAACTTTACACCCCATAAGCCTTATTTTTCTTTTAACTTTTGCTCTCTCGCGCCCCGAAAAATCTCCCTCCATACCTCTTGCGCATAAATCAGCCGAATATAATGAGAGTGCTTCGTCTTCCTATACCGCCTTCTTTTTTTTCACCAGCTTTATTTCAAGCCTAGAGAGCCGTTATTATGATTTTGCCTAGGTCGCGACTTTTTTTTTGAATGCGTACGAATCATCAATTTTTAGTTATTCCTATTAGTAGTAATATATCACTTACGTCAGACGAAGTTATTCGAAAATAAGAGACACGTCAGTTTCTCGAAATAATTAGAATAACAATGTCTGATTGAATATCGATAATATCGACATAATGCGACCCTACAAATCTTATTAGACGGTTCCTGGAAGCTTCTCGTACGATTTGAAAATTTTATCAGCTCGATCGGGAAGTATGCATAATTGCCACGTTGAATTCATAAGTTTGTACAGCCAGGGAATTTTTTTTTTTCATCGAATAATAAAGCGGCTTCCGTTGAAAGTTTATTCATCGTATTTTGTACAGAAAAGAAAAGTTGTTTTAATTTTAATATCCCACGAATGTACGCACACCGAATTAATCGAATTAAAAGAAAATCTTTCAATGTTTGATCAGCATAAATACACACAGCGAGCACAGCATTTACGCGGAATAAATAAAATCAAACTTTTCTTTATTAATTAGCATGAAAAAGGCACTGCAGAGTAATATATAATTCGAACGATAATTTTCGCACATTCGAGCGTCGAGGGGAAAATTGCAGAGATGAGCAGGCAACACGCCCACCAGCTATTCAGAGAAGCTTCTCTCTCTCTCTCTCTCTCTCTCTCTCTCTTTCTCTCTCTCGGGTTGAATCGAGGCCACGTGACGCAATCCTCTTGCGCCCGAAAGTATATACGCGCTCTCGCGCGCGGCTTTTCGCGGAATAATGAGGCGGACGTGTGTTTCGGATTTGTGTGTTTTTCAAACTCGATTTGAGAAATATTCGAATGGGCCAAAAGCGATTTGTGCCTAGTTTCCGCGAATTTTAAATGAGCGCGATTCATGGCTCTATTATCGTTCGATTTTATACAAGCGTCGAATGCGACTGTATTGATTTCGAATGCCTCCGAACGTTTTGTTTCGTAATAATCGTACTGTACATTTTATCTGAAAATTCTCGAGAGACGAAAAGTCAAAGATAAAGAAAAAGGTTCTCACGCGCGATCGACGAAATTGCCAATAAGACAGTTAACAGTGCGACTGACTGAAGCTCGCGATTACGATCGAGGGGGAATATATACCTCCCCATACGTTCAGACGGCGCAACTACACACGCAGCCGGAAACTCGTATTTAAAATTCTCGCGGCAGACGAAAATGTCAAGTCGAAGGGTATAGGGACGAAAGAAAGATAAGTGGGCGAATGTATTGGCTGATAAAATTATGCTACCTCCGAGGAATTATGATTTTGTAATTGGCTTTCGATGTGCTGTCGTAAATTTTAAAGAGACTTATACGGAATCGGGAATCTGTTTATATCATAAATATACTGCAAACTGAATTTCGTTAGTATCGAATTTTAAATACGTTTTTATGGACATTTCGAATTATAGAACGTTCGTAATCGAATTTATTGCAGATTTTTCCGATGTCAATATGCAATTTGTGGCGCGCGGCTTGATTGCTAGTGACAGCATTAAGAATTTATTTCTGCTAACAACTGACGAAATTGTTAACGATTTAAACTGATAAGCTATAGGTATCACTGTAAAATTTATTTGATAATCTTCAATTATTATCAATCGATTACAGAGTAGACAACTTTATCAATTCCATCGAAAGACGCGAACTGCCAACTTTAGAATCGAAATAAACTCATTTTAAATCATGACGTTACCTCAACTCACTTACTAACCCCCCTAACAAAAAAAAAACACGAGTACATATATTATAAGAAGTCTCAAAAGCCCAACACACAGTATCGTAATTGGCAAGGTCTATCGAACATGACGATAAATCTCAAGAGTCGCGGGTGGCATAGTCTTTCTCTCTTTCTCCTACCTCCCTTCACTATACATAGAGAGAAGACGCCCGAGATACACAGCAATAAAACACGTGCGCGCGCTTGGCGGTGGCGAAGTAGTATCGCGCACCATGCATTTTACGAGCTTATCTTATCTCCCGAATTAGGTTGCTCGCGAGTGTAGCGAGTGCGAGGCGCACCCTTGATGATAATGCCGCGTAACCCGCTTAAGTTCATTTCCCCCTTGTGGAGAATTATGTGATTTGCATCTCTCTCTCTCTCTCTCTCTCTCTCTCTCTCTCTCTCTCTCTCTCTCTCTGTGTGTGTGTTGCGCCACCAGGTGAGTTTGCTGATTTATATTTAAGAACCACTGCAACTTACGCTCTTGGGGGGTTGAGTTTGAGTTTTAGACTTCGATTGTGCAAGGAATAATTGTGCTTGTGTTTCTTTCGTGAATTTCGATTGGTTTCGTTGCACGTGATTATCATGCTGGGGACTACCCTAAAATACGTGACTTTGTAATTTATTCACGCTATCGGAAAGAAATTACAATGCTCAGTTGATTTTCGCCGGCATACATGAGCTCACCACTTTTGTATAATTTTGCCAAACATTCGACGGAGAGCAGAACAATCAATTGCGAAACGTCGATTAATAATTCATCTGTGTAACTGAGAATTTTCCGTGAAACTTTTCCGAGAACTAAGTTGCCTCTAGCGAAGTTACTGAAAATAGATCGATTAGAATAAAACAAATTAGCTAAGAGTGTTACTCTGAAATAATGAC
>JAWWMK010000032.1:6802797-6824238 GCA_035047105.1 Galeopsomyia nigrocyanea | reverse complement strand
GTCCCGGGATTACGAAGCGTCACCGTAATTTTTACTATGACCATTTCTGTACTTTTTCCGAGAACATTTTCTCCGTGCAATTTACTTGAATGATAATTTTTCTCAAAATATATTAATTTGTTACTTGTATTACATGAATTGAGATATCTTTTCTTTGATTAAGAAAAATATTCTTTCTCAAATTACAACGAAATTTAACAATTTTTATTTAATATGTTAATAATTCACAATTATCCATTTGAGAAAAAAAGTCTAAATCTTTATTTTTATCCATTCCCTAAAAATTTCTCAATTGATTACCTGGTTCATAACTCAATTAAAGCGTTAATTAAAAAAAAAACTCTATCGTCCGCAAATAATAGCATATAACAAAGGCTTTGCAAGCTTGAAAAAGAAAAAAAAAAATTTTTTTTTTCTGCAGAGAGGGTAGTAGCAATCGATCCGGGCCTTCAATCAGGGCGCTCAGAGTTGAAAAATTTTCGCCGTGATTGACCCGGACCAAGCGGATTTTTCCTTTTTTTTCCACGACGTTTCCGGCAATTCTTTCGCACGAGCGCTTCTTGATTTGTCGTATGTATACGGGCGCTTGCGCGCGCGTGCGCCAGGGAAAAAGAGGGCCGACAAAAAGAACTGCGCGTGCATGCAGACAAACTGTATGTGATTTGTGTGTGTACGACGAACGACGGACATAGGACTATGTCCGAGAGGCAGAACTTTATTTGAAATTTAAATTGTTGCCGATAGTCCATTGGTTATATTGATTGTTAGTTGCAAATTAAGTAGTTTTTTGTTTGGATTGCGGGATACACGTGAAATTGCATTTGAAATTGAATCACTATAACGGTAGATTTGATAATTGAAATTTTGTTTTCAATCTTGAAAGAGAATTACAATATCACAAAGAAAAGAAATCTCTTTATCTTGGTTTTGCTTCAAATTTATAAATTAATAACTGAAAATGTATAATTATTCATAATTTATTTGGTTATAAATACTATATGACAGGAAGCGAAAGCTTAGCTATAGATTTGGCAATCAATAATCTGCATTTTAATTTTTTTGCATAATTAATGTTGACCAGTTTCCATTTGTAAAATTTTTTATTTATCTCCTATAGTAAATAAAATCTTGTATTCATAAATTACTTCTGCGTCGCACCGATAACACAACAAAAAAAAAAGGAAAAAAAAATCTTCGAATCCGAACGTTCATCTCAACCGCATGAATTCTTAAAAAAAAAGAAAGAAAATCTCGAAACCCGCGTCAATTTAATTCGTATCAGCGTGGTTGTCGGTTTTCCTCCTCTGGCGCGTTGGCGCGAGAGTGGCATTCAAAGTCAACGAAACCGTCGTAGATTTGCCCCGAGGGGGATGGATCACGAGTAGGGTGTGGGATGGGTTGATACTGTATCGTGACTTAGGAGACTCTCTCTCTCTCTCTCTCTCTCTCTCGCTCTCTTGGTATTCAAAGGAGCGCGGACTCACTTATTTGGAGATCAGCAATGGGAGCGAGAGTGAAGATACTCTTTTTCTTGCCGCCGCCGCCGCGAATATTTCATTTTTAAACAACGGAAATATGCTAATGCTATACGCGCCGTATATACGTGCGAAATAATAAATAACCGCGACGTAAGCCGCAAGTGTATATTCCTCGAGAGCGAGCGATATGACTTTTCTTTTACCTTAGGATTAGACGCGTTTGCCCGCGCGATGCTGTCCACTTTTCATAATAATAATGTTGGTTATTTATTTTCCGAGCGACGTACGTTTATTTTACTTATTTTTTTAAAAAACTTGATCCAATAAAACAAGGCATATAATTTAATGACACCCAAACGTTTGTACCACGAGATAGCAGAACGCGCCATCTGGTACGATACGAATTTGGCTTTCGCCGCGAAATGAATCCACTAAAGGATGTATACACGCAAGCAGACGCTCCTTTAACAAGCGCCAATTACAAACAGTGCGCGCCGCGCGCGAGAGGCGGATTTGGGCACGAGCACCACGTGTTTAATCGAGAAAACGAGCACACTAAATACCGACGATACACACCGAATTAGGAAGGGGGGGAAAATTCGCTAGTTTGGGTTTCTCGGTGTTCCGCAGAAACTCCTACTAGAGGGTTGAGATCGGTTGAGATTTTGTCGATGAAAATTTTCATTTCGAGTGCAAAAGCGAAACTCTCATCAAAAACTAGGAAATAAGCGATGATGCAATAATTTCTTTTCTTGCGTTGACGAAAGGAAATGCACGCACAGATTGCTGGCAATAAATTTTCACTTGATTTTTTTCAGAGTATTTAAAAGTAATAGTATGAGAACGAGTTGCTACCGGTCGGACAAGTGTCACAGATCGACTTTATTTGAATTCTTTACGATGCTTCTGAAAGTTGTTGTACATAATTGACGTTTTTTTAATTATTAGATGAGATCATTTTCCTCTTGCAATCCTTTCACTTCATAAACTATATTGAGGTAAGATGAAAATAAATTTAGCATATAATAGTCCTAAACTATTATATTAAAACAAAAAAATTGGAACACATTTTTCTACTCATCATTATCATCATCATCGTCATCATCATCTTCATTTTCATCATCATCATCATCATTATAATCTTCATATATTATACATTGGCCAATAAAAATATGACAGTGACATACAATAAATTTTATTTTTTGATATTTTGAATATTCAAATCGAATTTTATTTTTAATATTTAAAAATTACGGTTTCCTTTCTGAAAAAAATTTACAGTCAACATAATAATTTTGTACATCATAATTAATCAATTCACGAATAGCATTCAATTGTCTCTCTTCGCACCAGATTAATTCCCCAATTCACATTTTCGAGGCGTGAAACACACCAACAGAGCGACATGGTCCGAGTTCTTTACATTGCCGGCAAACGTACAGCAAGTCGAGCGTCTTGTCGGCGGAAGTTCCGTTTTGGCAAAAGACGTGGCATGGCATCAGTGCGGCCGCGCGCGAACCCTTTGCAAAACCGCTAACCAAAATTTATATACAAAGTATCTTCGGCAACTGCCGAGAACTGGCTCCGGCCCACCCGGAATTAAGTAAAACGGTAAACCGGCCACCCGCGCGCTTGACCAATGCGGTTTAACGTCGTAAATTCTCGCACTTGGGAATTTGCCGCGCAAACGCGCGACAATACTACTCTCTCACTCCCTGGTACATTCTTTGATGTGAGTACTGTTTTCGTGTGCTTTGGTTTTGGTCTGGAAATGTCTTAGTTGAAAGGCTTCTTAATTGTTTATCGAGAGAAATTTTAAGGTAGCAAACATTTATATGTTTTGATATTCAATTTACTTTGACAACTACGCGTGACATTCTTTTCTAAATATAATTTCTATTGCCTCCATAGTTACAACCAAAGATATTGACTTTCATTTTCCGAGCTGCAGTTGAAAATACCAGTCGAATATCACACGAACATATTTTTCTCGTACAATCGGGAAAAGCTTTGTGCAAGCTTTTACTTTCTATAATATTTTTCAATAGTCTTCTTTTTTCCATCCGAGCGATCGGCGCAACTTCAATCTTTAAAGGCAATATCACGAAAGTAAATCAAATCGAGTAGTAGCGCGTTAAAACACTTAAAAACGGCGAGCCATTAATAACGCGTGAAATTGCCAGAGAGTGCGAGAGTCAAGTAAACGCGAAGTCGTATAGCAGTAGGTTATTTACGTCCTTTCTCTCTCTCTCTCTTTCTCTCTTGCTTGCATTGTTATTCTCGGACACGTCGTCGCTGCAACTCGTCTTTGCTCGTTTTTTTTTTCTTTCTCGCGCGCGACAACGGAATTATGAGGGGCCCCGTCGACTAATTCGGATCTATTGTGATGCCACGCTTTATTGCACTTTTCCCTCACAGTAGCAGTAGACGCTCAATTTATCGCTCGACGATGGCTCGCTCGCTCGCTCTCCCCCGAATAGTTATTCGCGCGTGCATAAATATCAGTGTAGCCTGCATGCATTGTCTTCCGCGCGCTGTGTTACGCTTTTAGACACTTGCTGCTGCTGCTGCTACAGGCCTTATTTCGGCAGAGATTGATCGCTGATTTTCGAGTGCGTTATAGCACCACTGATATTTTAGAGTGAAATAATGCTGTGGTTTTCGGGACTTTATGATGATAAATACGTTGGTTAAGAGGAAAAAAGCACATGATAGCGAAAAGAAAAGAAAAATATGAAAATTACACATTGAAAAGTAGTATTACAAGTTTGATTACAAGTTATTTGAATCTTACATTAATTTCGTCATTTGCGTCATTTCCATTTTCATCATCGTCGCCGTCATAATTAATTCATTTACTATCGACATAAAAAAATTTCATTTCAATTTCAATTCCACCAAACACACACGTACAACGAATCCTCGATATAAAATTGACTTCAAACTACTAAGACTCTAAAAAGCAGTGGCCGTGCCTCGAAAGAATCTTCATTTTCAACTCTAGAAAAAGTAATTAATCAGAGCACTCAATCTTTATTGCAAGTGCAAGAGAGAGAGAGAGAGAGGAAGAGAGAGAATCATGTCGCGTGCAGTGGCCCGATCGAAACGCGCTCTCGCAAGCTTAAAAAGAGGAAGGAAAAAGGAGAAGTTGCCGCTCAAGTCGCCACGCTGCTGCCTCGTTACGATTTCTCGCTCCATCCTTCGTACTTTTTAATGAAAAATTTCGCCCGCTGCAACGTGGAGAGAGAGAGAGAGAGAGAGAGAGCAAGTTTCGGAGCGGCGCATCGAAGTTTCGGGGCTGGTGGAGAGAGAGAGAGAGAGAGAATGCCAAGTTCTCGCGCTCTCCCTTAATGGGCGCAGAAGAGGGGGCGAGCTTTCAATCGCGCGGGTGGTAGCTCCTTTGTTGCGCGAGGTCTAGACTTTGCCACCCGGCCAGCGTTGATGTGTAGTTTCTCCTGCGTCTTGCGAGTTTATAATACAACGAGGTAAGTGCTGGTGTATCGATTTCAATTGTTAAAATATTGAGCTTTAAACTTTTTCGTGAAAAAAAAAAAAATTATAGAGACTTACAGCCCGCAAGCTTGCAAATACCTATGATCTTCAAGCTAATATTGATGAGAGAAGTGAAGGGTGATGGAGCTTTGAAGTAAGTTTCGTAATTATGCTATATTCCACGATTCCCGTTGCTCATCCAAATCACACGAGTCAACGAGCTTTCAATTTTGACCCAGCAATTAGCGAACAATCCGGCTTTTGAAAAAAAAAAGAAAAAACACAACTGTTATCAACTCACGACGATATAAATTCACGATCCAAAAAAAAAAAGAAAAAAGAAAACTGTAATGCACTAGGCCGCAACAAACAGCCACGATAAATCTCGTCGAAAGAGCCGCGTCTAATTACGCATACAAATCTCGGCCCTTGCATACTACTACTACTATGTTTCGCCCTTAAAAAACATGCTGCTGCTGCTGCTGCTGCCTCACGGTAAATAATTTAGGCTCGGCAAGCACGGTAATTATAGGGTTTTTGTGTGCAAGGAAGCCGCGCACTTATTACGAAGTCGCTAAAAGCGAGAGAGAGAGAGAGATTCGGCCAACAATAAATATGCACCCTGCGCCCTGGGTATTTGCCGATGATTCACGCGGTCGCCGCATAGCTCGTTTATTATGCTCTCTCCTTATTTTTGACTGTTAGCCTCATTTTCACTCCTTCCGATGTGCAATTTCACATTGGATTGTTACTGTTATAAACGTACGCAAATTACAAATCATGCAGTCGCGTTGTTTTCGAGAGAGAGAGAGAGAGAGAGAGAGAGAGAGAGAAAATAAAATTCAAATGACTGATTATTAGCCATTAAAATTCAAGTACAAGCATACCCTAAATCTCCCTGGGCTACACGGCAATACACGTAAACCCTATTATTTTGCCTCCCCACTCCCCCCTCCTACCTTTGTTTTCCATCTTTCTTTCCGTGTGTTGCACACAGAGAGGCTCTCGCGGGACTGTGGCGCCGCAACTTTGGTATAATGAAAAGGATGCCAGAGGTCTCGTGAGAGTGAGCGAGAGAGAGAGAGAGAGAGAGAGAGAGGCAACTAACCCCGAAAATCACAATCGATGCACTCGCTTCTTTTTTTTTTGTTCTCCCTTCGCTAATTAGACGCAAATGTTTGCGCAAAGTCGCGCTGTTTACGTGCTCTCTCCTCGGCTTTTGTTTCGCGTTGTGAATTGCGCGTTTCTCCGTAAATAATGTAAACCGTTTGGGTTTTGCAAAAGCGACGCACACGCAGAAAAAATAAACTCTGTTGAAGGAAAAAAAAGAATACGATGTTATTTGCTGTTTATGAGAAACATTCTTATATGCAAGAATACATTAAAAAATCATATTAATGAACATTTTTACGAAACAAAGTTTATTATTAAAAGAACGTGAAAGAACATGGTTGTTGCGAGAATGTCTGACTTAAATCGTTATTACTACTTAAAAATATGAATCTGATAGACCGAATAACGATACGCGAGAAATGTGATTAGTTTTTCCGTTTTGTAATATCGGAACGCAAAGACAGATTTCAATGAATCTTGGTGTGTCGATTCTGTATAGTATTAGAATTCGTTAGAATCTCATAAGAGCAGCGAGACTTATGGTTGAACTCATCAAACTGTACACTCGCTGTTCAGATATGAAAACTAGTCTTTGAACGTCTTTCAAATATTGACTGCCAGATTCAACTTCATCATAAAAATCAATTTTTCAGAAAAAAAAGGTACTGGTAACTAAATTAAAGTTCAAAATACCACCAATAAATTGAAAAAATACAAAAACATTATCAGACAATACAGAGATATAAATTAGCGGTTTCGACTGTTTAAGGTGGGTTGAGAGTATCGACTGCATCGAAGTGAACTGAAGCTGAAGAAGGGGCTTAAAAGGCTTGGCCTAACCGAGCGAAGGAGCAGTGCAATGGTGCAGAATAACGGCGAAATTCAAGGTGTTTACTTGATGGCGCTTAATCACGCTATTTTGTCATCAACTCGCGCGTTCACCTATATCTCTCTCTCTCTCGCTCTCGCTCTCCCTCCCCGGTTGCGATGCAGTGTATTTCAGAATGCATTAGTGCAATGAAAATTTGAGACGGCGAATGTTTAAGATATTGGTTACAACGATGATTAAAGGGTGTATAAGGTTAGTTTGGAATTTATGGTTTGGAATGGGAAAATAATAATAAATGGAACGAAGCTATTGTGTATAAGTTGCTCTTATCGAGTTAATTTTCCGTGAGAAGTTTAAGCATCGATTAAACATTCAATACACTCGCTGAACGAGTGAAAAAACATTTCAATTAGGTCATTATTGAAAATTTACAACACAAGAATTGCAAGCGGCAGCAGCAGCCCGAGCAGCTACTCGAGCCAGTCTGCGAAAAAATATCTCAAGTCTGAAGTGTCTGAAGGAGAGAGAGAGAATAAAAAGTTGAAGGGAAAAAGTCGGCGAGAGGAATCGATGTAATTAATGGAAAAAAGTCGCTCGCAGGATTCGTTAGCATTGTAAATTCTGCGCTAATGAATAATGTTTACCGCGCGTCGGCGTGCCGCCGTATTTTTCTTTTTTTTTTTTTACGAGGCGAATTACGACTTTTGAAAACTATTTTTACGAGTGTTGGTGGCGGCGTCGGTGGTGTCGGCTTCAATTATTTCGCCAATTTGCAATTAAGAGTTTTGCTCTCGCGCAATAATGCCCGGAAGGGTTGTTTCTTTCTTTCTCTCCGTCATTCGTTACCCCAACTTCCTGCTTTTTCGGCCTCCCTTTTCCTTTCAACTTTTCCCTGTTCGTCGTCGTCTCTATGCTTTTTACGACATCGATAAATCCAAGAATGCAATCGCGTAAAACGATGATATCGCGAAACTTACTGAGTTATGTTTATCACCGAATAATTTTTCTGTGCCTTCTCTCTCTCTCTCTCTCTCTCTCTCTCTCTCTCCATCCCTTAATGTTTATTGCATTATAATCATCCATCAAATGCGCTAAGAGTTTACACTTTGAAACGACTTTACCCTCTCTCAGTCACAAACAAGAGATTTGATGACCAATTCTGATACAAACTCACACTACTCCGCGTCCGTGATTTATGAACAGACGGATTGTCCTACTTTTTTGTTTACTTTAAAAAAATTTAAAGCATCAATCTCTAAAAACCCTCCGCGAGTTAAAATCTCATCTACCGCGGTGTGCGCAAATTATGTGCGCAAATTATGTACACACCAACAATAATCGGGTCCAGAGAAATTTCGGGCTTTGTCTTAGGCATATTTCTCATCCTCCCGTTTTCTTTCCTCTCCCGCAACCCTCGTGTCTTGATCCGTAAGCTCACCCACGTGGCCCGCGGCGGAGGCGAGAGAGAGAGAAAATCTGGGAGCGAGATAATTACGGTCGGGCGCCTCGGATATTATTTAACCAACATTTCTCGCTCTCTCTCTGCGTTTTCCTTCTCTCTTTCTCTCCAATCAAATACAGTCTGCGTGTGCATAAACGCAAGCGAAAGAGTTCAGGTGATTTACATAATGTAATACGAATGGGAGAGAGACTTTAATTTGGATTCACTTTTGAAAATCACTGAATGTTTGATTCAATGTTGATTTTTTATTTAGAAGTGTCTCATGAATTTCGTCAATAAAAGGCATATTGTATTGTATTTTAAACATGATTTAAAAATTTCTTCTTCATAAAAAAAGTATGATCAAAAATGCGATAAAAAGATATTTCTTACCATCGACCATTTCCACTTTCAAAATGCTAAAAGCTCGCTGCTGTTGCTGCTCATTACCCGGAATACTTATATAAGCCATCCGAAAAAAAAAACTTTTCATTTCACAAAACGTTCATTCTCGCAACTTTCTCATCCCAAGCGCGCGCGCGCTCTCGCGGTTCGGCTAAGTATTAATGGAATTATTGTTATTATTGTTATTGTCGGCGAACTTTTACGCGCCACTTTTCTCGGTTTTCTTAATCGTCGAGCGCCCGCAACCCACGCCGTTAAGCCAAAAAAGGGAGCGGATAGCTTGTTAAGTTATTTTTTACGGTTATGTGATTTGTATGATGTGCCCCACCGCGAGTTAAATGCTCGGAAGTTCATTATTTTTGCCTCGAAGTAAAAAGCTAAAAATTAAAAATAAATAAATAAAAATAAAATAATAACACCACCATTTCAGACTTTTCATTTCTGCCGGTATAGGCTTTTCAATTAGTCGACGAGAGAGAGAGAGGAAAAAAAAAGCTTGTTGCTTCGTACCATTACGAAAGAGGCACTTTGCACGCTCGCGTCCGCGGCCAAGTTATTGTTTGTAATGCTCTTCGCGATGGCGGTGGGTGCAAAGGTGTGTATTTTTATCGCTTCCATTACGCGGCAAATCGATTCGTTGGCCATGGCGAGAGAGTGGAGAGGAAAGCTTCTCTAATTGGAATAGAACGCGCACGTGTTGGTGAAAGAAAAAAAAAAGCAAAAGCAAAAAGCTGTTTACGACTATCGTGCAACGTGTCGCCGAGATTTGAGGCTCGGTTATCGAGCGCACGCGCGGGGGAGGATATAGGAAAATTAAAATTTTTTTTTCTCCGTGTGTGCAGTTATGCTGCGCTTCTTTTTTTTATTCTTCTTTGAATGCTTGCAAGCGCTGGAAGCGTGAACGACGATTAAAGGCGATTTGTTTCGTTTCGTAATTGGCTCGATCTAATAGACTCTAACGGAGTTTTATTTTATTAAAGCGTGAATGGTTTTCGCATGGAAGAATTAAATGGTAAATTTATAAAAGATTTTTCTTCTTCAAGTGTTGTTTGATTAAGTACTGTAAAAATATTTGCCAAAGTAAAAAATGTTTAGAATTATTGTTATCTTGTGAAAAATCTAAAATTTCAAAGTACTTTACAATGATTTACAACAGATTTTATAATGATTTTTTTAAAATAAGACTCTAATGCATCTATGAAATCGACTACACGAAAAAAAGGCACTGAAGCCCATGTCAAGACCATCATCTAATTATTCAAAATTCTAAAAAAAAACGTGATTCAATAGAATGTTCAGATAATAAAGTCCAAGCAAACGTCCAGAAGTCAACATCACGTCAAAATGAATTCTCTCCCGTCACAGCACGCCAAAGTTATCGTCGTCGTCACCAAAGAAAAGGATACGAGAGAGAGAGAAAGAAGAGCAAGGGCCTCGATAATGCGCAACCCCTTTTCTCTCTCTTATACTCCTCGAGTAAAATTGGCCGCGAGGCTTTGGGCGCCACTTAGAAAAACGCAATTTCCTTGTAACAATATAGCATAATAAATGTCGGGGGTGAGCAAAAGAGAGAGAGAGAGAGAGAGAGAGAGAGAGAGAGAGAGAGAGAGAGAGAGAGAGAGCCCGATTCGCCATTACAGTTTGTAATGTACTTAGGCAACTTCTGTTTATACACCAACTTTCCCTTCCTCGCTCACGGCGTCGGCGGCGCAGCACTTTTAAAACGTTTCTCTCTTTAGCTCGAGCGCTCTCGCGCGCGCCAAAACTTCCCGTCTTTATTCGGGTATCACTCTTTTTTTTTAATGTCGAGAAATTATCCTTGGCGCCGTTGTCCTCGACAGTTTTTTTTTCATTCTGGAAGAGTTTTGGCTGTCTCGTTGTTTTTTTTTTTTACTCGATGGCCTCAGGCACGTTTTTTGAAAGCTTGTTTCGTATAAATATTAGCGCTACAGGGTTGATCTACGTTGGACGTAGCCAACAATTCTTTTGTATGATAATGAAGAATTTTTTTCCTCATTTTTGTCTCGACTTTAGGAACCAAGACTTTTAAATTGAAGTTAATATATTTTTTTTATTTAAACTTCTTTTATTCAATAAAATTTATGAAATAGCTTTAAGCTACCAAATTTTCACAAAAAGTAAAAAAAAAAAATAAAAATAAATTTCCATTTTTATCGGCATGTTTGCCGAAGTAGCCCTGGGTTTGAAATATCGTATCGGCCCTCGAGAGAGAGAGGAGAAAGTGTTAAGACAGTTTTAAGCCTCCCCCGTCTCCTTTCCTCGTCGGCATCTGGCGAATTTTCGAGCGAGAGAAAAAGTTTTTCCGTCGCGCGAGGCACGCCCGTTCGTAAATTGCCCCATTGCCGACACCTGCCCTCGCGATCTTTAAACTACGCCCACGTACTACGCGCTGCCTCTTCGTTATGTATTCGGTGTAAACAGCAGCACGTCATTGCCTTTTTTTTGCAAACTCATTTTTCATTGCCTCGTTCGATAAAAATTTTTTTTTATCAACATTTATTCGATTACCGCTTATTTCAAAATATAAAATATTAGATTGATCGTTGCTCTAGTTTCCAATCGAATATTTTTTTTTCAGTTCAGTCGAACAACCAGGGTGGGTAAGAAAATGATCAGATACTACATTCGTAAATGATGCAAAAAGGTTGCATCGAAAACAGGGTTAAATCCACGCCAAGCCTTTATATTGACAAACAACACAGCTGTGTATGTGTTGTTGTTAACATCATTTCGCGCAAACGAATCCATGTCACACACGACTATAGAACTGCACTGGCGCGCGTATCGATTGATTTCGAACAGAGAGAGAGAGACAGAGAAAAACAAATCGACACCATTAGAAACATAGTTCTTCCTCGAAAAGCTTAATTAGACGAGTGCAAAGCGCGTGTTTACCTTAGCAAGTTCTTCGTATATTAGAGTAGAAAACAATTACACGAGTGTTATTAGAGAGAGAGAGAGAGGGGGGGGGGGGGATTCTCATTTTTTTTCCGTTTCGTCAAAGGTTGACACCTTCGCCTACATGGACGCTTGTGAAGTTGAGTACACATATACATACACACACATATACCTTGCTCGCGTTTATTGTGTTTGCTCTGTTGTTCAAACGCACACACCTCCATGCCTGCCTCGTTTTCTTTTCTCTGTCTATTGTCATTTATATACATATATGTACGCGTGTGTTTCTCTTTCTTGCTAGTATACGCGTGTTTCTAATTTTGTTTATCGTTCGTTTGCACGTTTACTTTCCTGGAAGTTTTCTCACTTATAGTTACCGAGCGCGAACATTATTTTTCAACTGTTTGAATTGAATTTATTTTTACAATTACAATATCGAATATTAATAGAAAGTTTTCGAAGTTATTTAAAAAAAAGTCAAACATATTAATAATTAGCGAGTGTAGAAGCGCGACACATGAAAAGGGAAAAAAAAAGAAGCGTGCAAAAGGAGGGAGAGTATAAAAAAAATACTCTCCCTCCTTTTGCATCGTGCGAGCGAACGATATAAGGACAAACATCGCAAGCCGAGTACACAACCTACTTTCCTTTTCCACCCCCATCTTTTTTTTAACCGGCCGCTTGTGTTTATATACGTGTGAGCGCGCGCGCTCGCGTACATAAAAAGAATGCACTTTGTAATTTACGAGCACCACGGTATATATAGGAGACAAGGAGGGGAGAAACTAAAGAACGCGCGCGCTACTCGAGTATGGAGAAAGAGAGAGAAAGGGGAAGGTTGAAAAAACAAAGGGTGGAATTTATTGATATTGAAGTTCGATTCTTTTTAATTGCCGACTGTGTGCGTGTAGTACTTTGGGTGATTGTTTGTGCGAATCAATCATGATGAGCTCGTTTAATGCCTCTGGAGAATTTTTCATCCGCGCGACTGCATTATTCTTTTTTATTCTCATTTATTTTCTTTACTGTCGTGCTACGCACATACACGTGATACACGATAAGGCGTCGTACAGCAGTTACTAAAAATTATTTTTATTTTATAAAATAACAGTTTAGTATTAGCTCGACAAAATTAACATAATTCAAAAATTCTTGCCGCGCAACACGTCAAATCATCCATCTCTCTCTCAAACAAACACAAAGCGACGAAAAAAAAAAGCAACAGCAGCAGACAGGGAAGGAGGCCCGGGTGCTAACGAAGTGTCCCTGCGGCCGCGAGTACTAAAACTTGGGTGTATGCAAGCCCGCGTATATATACATATATACGTATGCCCCTTGTGCAGTTCGCTCGTCCAACGTAAACTCGTGTTTGCACAACTCTTTGTGCGTCCCTTAACGTACCCAAGCATACGAGAGCTTTTCCTAGTTCTTCTTTCGACCTTATATTACGCAGACACGCGTGTAACTTCATGTGCCGTTGACGTTTCACGTATACGATGTTTTCTCGTGATTTTAATACTGATAATTCTGTGAATGTTACTTTTTCCGATGATTAGGATGGTGAAGGTTTTGATTGATTTTATAATTCATAAAAAATTTTTTTATTTTTATTCTGAAAGATTTTATATGTTTATTAAATCGTCGCTATAACTAATCCGTACGCCATTGTCATGCATTATTTCTGATTTATTTACACAGGTTCAAATATGTATGTCTAATAAATTATATCTGTCCGACAAACTACGATTATCTTATAACCCAGCTCTTACAGCCTTTGTACGTTACATATAGTTTATTGGTAAATACTTAGGAAGAACAGAATATCTCTCTCAAGTCATTCGTATATTTTTTTTGTTGAGTTTTCGCATGCATAATAGCGTTAGGATTCATTAGCAATCAGAGGAGAGATGGAAGGGTCGATTGTTTACTTTCTCTCTTTGTCTCCTCTCTCTCTCTCTCTCTCTCTCTCTCTCTCTCTCGCTCTGTCCGAGAGCGCCGCGCGTTGTTCTTGCATGTGCAATTTTCCCGGCGACGCTTTTTTTTCCGTCGCACGACATAGGAAGACGAAGCCCGATTTTCGACCAGTTCGTTAGGCTTGTGTGTGCTTTGCGATTTTGAGATTTCTCTTTTTATATCTTTTTTTTTGCGTGTACGCTGTCGGCTGTGCTAGCTGCCTGAATATAACGTTTTTGAACTTGACCTTGGATGCTTTTTGATTCGCTGAAAATAACTGCGTGGATTGATGTAGATAGTGAATTTTACTGGTATTGATCAGATAAGTATTTTGAGGAAATTGGTTTGTTCACTTTTTATTATAATTATAATTGAATAATTAACCAACTAAATTAGTTTTTCTATCTTTTCACAAGTAATAAAATTCCGTAAAATAATTATACGCGTTGCTGTTGATACTGAACTGTACTTACATTGATCAGATAAGTAATTCGAAAAATTTCATTCGATTTTTATAATACATATCGAATGATGAATCGATTGATCATCTTTCGATTTTTGTCCCTTAAAAATTTCACAAATTTTTTCTCAAAGCTCAAAAAAGAAAAGTTCAATCACACGCACGTTCAAAATAAACAAAGCCACGCTCGTCAATACAACGTCGAACGCACTCAAAAACCTTCATCGTCGCCTTCGAAGCTTCAGAAAATAGAAAAAAAAACAAGTACACACGAAGCAACAAGCGACAATCATATCAAACAGCATTACTCGACAGGCGCCTCACTCTCTTTCTCCCGCATCGGCATTGTCCTCGCGCGAAAAAAAAAGTATACACACACAGCATGTAACAACAAAAGAGAGCATCGCAGAGAGAGAGAGAGAGAGAGAGAGACAGAGAGAGAGAGAGAGAGAGAGAGAGAGAGAGCGGTATTGTCGATAATTCGCAACTCGATCGTCGTCGTCGCATCACAAAAAGCTCTCTCTCTCTCTCTCTCTCTCTCTCTCTCTCTCTCTTTTTCTCATGGGCGCGAAAAAAAGAGGCGACGTTAAACATCCGCTCGAAGTTCGGACGTGTGTATACGCGCGCGCAAAGACTCGTCGTCGATTTATCAGCCCGCGGCGCTGTTTCGCGGAAGAGACAAAAGCAGGAGTTGTATATATACAAGCAAGCAAAACGAACACGAGGCGGGGGGTGGAATCAATACGTTGATGAGGGGGGGACAATACTGCGACTTACAAGTGCCGATTGTACATGTACACTCTGGCTGCTGCTTCGGCGCAAAGTTTTTTTTCTTTCGAGCTTTCGAGTGAAAGCTCTAAGCTTTGGATTGTTTGTCGGATTTGGAGTATCGACATCGAGAAGGAGATTTCATATCTTAGTGTATTGATTTGAGAGATACTAATTAGCTACTGTAAACGTAGATTGATTTTTCAGTAGTGATGCAAACTGATTTTAGTCAGACAGAGATTCAAAACGGCGTACACTCATATGATATTTAAGAGTTGTACACTGTATCATATTTATTTACAAAAAAAAAAGAAACAACCCGTGTTATTTATCGAGCACAGCAAGCAGTGGGATAAGTCGAAAACAACGTGAACTATAAGATAAGTGAGCTCTCCGAGTGCTTGTTATTTGTTTTATAAATTCAAGTCCATATTTTAAAGCATCCATATTTTATTTCGAATCGCGTACGTTTTAATTGTTCGTCACTGTGAATTTTTCAACAACAAAAACGTCGATTGTACATCTTCATCGCAATAAAAAAAAAGTAAACGAACGTCAATAATCGACATCATTAACGAACGCATCGACAAAAATAAAGGAATGTATGTGCCTAACGACTATGTATCCATGCAAGTGCATCAAGAGAGAGAGAGAGAGTGGCGCATGCAATATGCAAGAAGAAAACGAAGGCGAGTGGAAAGGAGAGGGAGCGGTAATATTATTTGTTTGATAATCGATAGCATCACGTCATCGCGTGCTTACCGGTACTACTATACGCGCAAAGAGAGAGAGAGAGGAAGAGAGAGATAG
The DNA here is from genome assembly GCA_035047105.1 of Galeopsomyia nigrocyanea. Classification (NCBI taxonomy): domain Eukaryota; kingdom Metazoa; phylum Arthropoda; class Insecta; order Hymenoptera; family Eulophidae; genus Galeopsomyia; species Galeopsomyia nigrocyanea. Next base: position 6,808,570 of record JAWWMK010000032.1, on the reverse strand, counting down.
GCGGTTGGAATTTTAAAGCTTCTCTCCCCCGCGCGCGCCCGAAAACGGCCTCGAGTACGTTTTCCCTTTATACTCTTGTTATGTTTCGTTTTCGCGCGCGCGCGCGCTCACTCGACTGTATATAAGTGAATTCGCGAGAATGCTCTTCTTCTCGTATGTTGATGTTCTCTATCGATCGTGTATGCTTCTTCTGGTTGTGACGTGTAAGAAAAATAAGGCTTTGAATTGTTTAGAATTGTATCCGATGTATGTTACTTTGGATTTTGCGCATCGATTGTATTTCAAGCGAACAACTTTATCTCGAATTGCGTTATCAAAAAATCATATTTATACAACAAAAATTTTTTTTTTAATTTACATGAATTTTTACATGCTTAATGCTTCCATGCATTGGTTATTCGAATTTTACAATTACTTTGATAAATGATAATGAGGGAACACGGCTGCAATTCAGCGTGCATAATGACGGTTGTTTACGTACGATTCTGACGGGCCTAATTAAAACTATAGTTAACGCAATTAAGAAGCCTTTTGCCTTTACGTAAGATATATACAACGTGAAGCTATACACTGCAGCGAATGGAGACTATAAGTAAAACAGTATACCGGGATGGAATGATCATGTATTTATAAACAATGTTGCTATTAATAAACGAAGAAATTGTGCAACTCTTTGCGTCTATATTAAAGTGAATTTCAAGAGAATCGATGAAGATTTAATAGTTCAGTAAATATTTTGATTCTTAAGCCGGTCAAAAATGAAAAAATTCACCGAACAAACCCTTCTAATCATAAACAACATCGTGTGGCCCCTGGGCGAAAAAAAAAATTAAACGATCGATACAAGCGTGGTGGTGCGCCAATGCACGGGAGAGAGAGAGAGAGAAAAAGGAACACCACCCTTTTGTTGTTTACCAGGGGAGAGAGGTAACGAAGGGGGTTTTTGCCGCTCTTTCTCTCTCTAAAACAAGCAAAAGATGCGACGACGCTTGCATACATAGCAGAGTTTGAAAAAAAAATCGCAGTCTCTCACTCCCTTCCTCGATATCCGATTTCGTTGCAGAAAGGACAAAAGACATCCATTTATGCGTCGGCGTTGCTATCATCGTTTTCTTTTCGAGCGCGGGGAAGGGCCGAGCTTTTAGCGACTGGACTCTCTCTCTCTTTCTCTCTCGCTTTGTGTTGGCGGACGCTGCTTTGATAAGGAATGGCGATATCAGATTATCGGTATTTGCGCGATTTATGTGTCGAAAGTGCACGCGGCTGTTTTTTTTTGTTCCATCTGTGAAAATTTATTTCTCTTTGTCGTATAATAAAGGCTCGAAGAGTTCTTTTTCCCCTGCGATGTTATTTTAAAAACTTGTAACTTTTTGATTGGAAATCCGATGTTCTAACGGAACGTTAGTGGATCAACAGAAAATCGCGAGCAACGCACGGGTATGTATTGAATAAACAATGGGGGCTCGCGAGTTTTGCCGACTTGAAAGTTTCGACAATATCGACAAGCGCGAATGTTGTTATGAATCCGAAAATACACAAATAGAGATACATTTTTCATGCAGTACCGAGGAGTAGAGAGAGAGAGAGAGAGAGCGAGAGAGAGAGAGAGAGAAAGAGAGAGAGAGAGAGAGAAATTGAATGTTGGACGAGAATTTTTTATTTGATCAATCGAGTAATCGATATTGCTATCTATTCACGGAATTCTAACGTGTTTACAAACAAAACGCGAGAAATATATTGACAACGAGACTTGTTCTGTCTCTTCCATTTCTACTAATTAATCGACGAATGAATTAATTAATGTTTTATTGCATTTTGTTACCGTTTGAAAGTCTTTATGGAAAATAAATTAAAAATACAACTACGTGTAGATTTGAGCGCGAAATTTGAAATCAGAAATAATTTACAAAATTTTCATTCGATAAATTATGAAAAATTCTCTACACGATTCTAGTGTTTTAATCACGAACGAGCAAAGGACACACACACACACACAAATACTCGTTCCACATACAAGAGTCGAGAATAAAGAGACATGTCCTCAGACGCACATCCTGAGCTGATCAAAAAAAAAAAAAAAAGACTTGCACGTACGCGACAAAGCGCGCCCCTTACATATGACAAGTTACCGAAAAATCGCACAAAAGAGGTGTGTTAGCCGCGGGCAGCGTTTCATTATTATTATTATTTTCATTCCTTGCATTTTTTTTCTCTGCTCACGCTCGTATGCAAGAGAGAGAGAGAGAGAGAGAGAGAGAGAGAGAGAGAGAGAGAGAGAGAGAGATTGCGTTTCTCGCGCGCCGCGTCTGTCTTCTCTCGCCGGATTAGGAGACCGCGCGAAGAACGTTGAAAGAACACACGTCGGGTATATTTTTTTTCGGGGGTTGAATTGTTAGGCGCCAGTTTAATCTTTTGGGATGTCGCGAGGTTTTGGCGTGATGTGTTACACGCGCGCTTTTCTTCTTCGCTACTCTCTCGTTTTTTTTTTGCGTCTGAACGTGAGATTTCTTTTTTTTTTTAGGAGGAGGGTGTGATTAACATACCTTATTTTTAAGGTGATTTCGTGGTCGATTAATTTTCAAAAGTTTTCTTATAACTTTCAATAATTAAACCAAAAATTTAATTCAAAATTTTTCATTTATTCAGATAAACACCAACAGTGTCTATTCCGCGACGCAAAGATTAATTATTCGAGAACACTTCAAACTGGCCGAACTACGAGAAATCTTGACGCGAGAGTCAAATATAAATCTAATACAAAATTGTTGACTGCGACAACTGACGCTTCTCTCCCTCTCTCTCTCGCTTTCGGTCTGCTTCAAAGCATCGCAGAATTCTGACAAGTACTAGAAATAACTTAACCCACTTCTCAAATTGATATTCGTGAACTGTACGCTTTCGTCGTGGATGTTTCGCGAAAATTACTTTAATCGTCATTTTTCAGAAAAAAAAGGAGATTCTATTGGTGTTATGCCTTAAATCATGAAGCCCGCGCGGATAACATCCGGCTGGAAATGAAGCTATCAATACAGCGGCGGAAAAAGGGACGATGGGGGAGCAAAAAAAAACGTCACCTATGTGGCCTCCTTTGCCCGATAATAGAAACCGATTTGTCAGCGATGCTTTCACGGATATAGACGCCTGTATGTACGATTGCTCCAGGGACAACAGCTTTGGCTTTTCGTTCTCTTGTCACTTTTTTGCTATCTTCTTCTTGGTTTTTGTTATTTAGTAGACTGTTTACTTGGTTGATCATTGTTCTTTTTTTTGTGATGGGATGATTTGTGATAAAAACATTGTTCAAATAGTTAAACAGAGTTTTGTTCAAGTTTCAATTACAAAAAAAAATTTTTTTTTATTTTATGACGCAAGCCGATCTACATGATTCGTACGATGGGTAATTTTCTCAAATTTTCAATAGACACCACAAATACTCTCATTTAACTTCACTAAATATCATTTTCCATCTTCACTGTATCACGTAATAAATGAGTGTATCAACTACGGGGCGACTAACGCAGAAAATCCAAAGCTCGCCAACCACCAGCTCCGAATACTTGTTGATTCATTTCCCAAAAGCTCAGGCTCATTTTTCAGGCCGTTTCCACTTGCCGAGTTTTCGCCTTGAGAGCCTCAGCGCCGTCGCGCTGAAAAGCCGATCTTTCAGTGTTGGCGTCTTGCTTATAAAGCCCACAAAAGAGAGAAAGCTGATAGATATCTTGTAAAATGGGCGGACGCCAGTGCGAGAGAGAGAAAGAGACGAATATTACCGGAGGGATCAGTGGACCTGAGCTGCGATTTATTTTCGGGGATTCACGCCGTGGGCGCCAAAAAGCGAAAAGCTGCTGCTGCTATATCTGCTGCTGTGCGTGGACCGCGTGTATTGCTTCGTTGAGTGGGTGATTTGTTTTTCTTTACTTTTTTTTAAGAAGCTTTAGAGCTGCTGATATTGTTTATCGTCGTGTGATATTGAAAAATGTCGAGTGATAATATTGTTTTTTTTTCATATCATCAATATCTTTTGATTTCTTTTATCAATAAACTGTTCTTACTTTATGGAAAAAATTATTCGATTCGATAAGTTCTGTCAGAAAATGTTCTTAAATCAACAAAATTTTTTGTAAAGTAAGCGATTTTTGTTCTTGAAAAGTTACTTATTTTTATAAATACTGTTCAAACAATGTAATTTGTTATGACAACATTAATAAAATAATTTTATTTTTACATAAACTATAAACAAATTCGTTAAAAAAAGAAAGATGTTATTTCTATTGTTCCACGAATATCTTCCTCATATTACAAAATTCAAGTACGCGCAGGTATCTCTTTGAAAACACACACACACACACACACACACTCGACACAATTTCGCGTCACAACAATGGTCGCACACCCCCGTCTCGGCCCTCAGCAGCATAAAAGCCTTAATCACGTGGCAGGAGGTATTTGGTGGGCGACAATGAGAGAGAGCCAAATCAATTTATGACCTCCGAGCGCGCTTTTGCCACCACTGCGGAAGCTTATGCTCAAAATAAAAAAAAAAAGAAAAAGAAAGCTCTTTTGAGCTCTTGAGCTTACGCGCGAGCAAAAATTACGCGCCGAGGATTGTATTTATGTTGCACAATTACACGCGAGGCCGAAAGAGTTCGCCGCGCCGTGAAAAAATGAGAGAAGAGAGAACGGCGAGGAAGGAAAAACATTTTTATATAATCGCCCGTGAAATTATGCAGTGGATATATTTTTTTTTCTCCCTGGGTGCGAGATATAAAGCTATTTTCGCGTGTGGATCAGACTGGTTTACTTTTTCGAGTATGGAAAATGGAATTGTAACTTCTATAAAATTAAAACGCAAAAAAATATAATTTTTTTTTTCAGTGATGTCAAGTTACGTAAAAATGATTTTCGCGTAAAATTGGGACTCTCGCGAGAGAAAGAAAGAAAAAGATATCGTTGAATCGAGAGAGCAAACGCGCAGCCTTTAATGAATAGAAATAATTCTCTGGCCGAAACTGCGCATTTCGGTAGTTTTCAATTAACACAGTCTGCACATGAGCTCCTAAGTTTTTATATTCCACGGCTGCCGGGAATAATTATGATTTTTTCGGCTACTTTTTATTTTCTGCCGGATTTTTACGGCGTTCGCTTGCTCTTGCTGCTTCTTTTGTCTTCGCTATCTACCGCGCGATGTACTAGTAATTGGCCAATTTTGGGGATGACGGAAGACACGAAGGTAGAAACTCTTGTGATTAGCTTAGTTTATCATTGTAATTGGGAGGTAAAATTTTTCATTTCAAATTCTAATTAGGATAAATTTTCATTCATCAAAAATATGTTATTTAATTGAAAAAAAAAAAAAATATTTTTAAATTCCACCACCCCTTGAAATTCTCGGAAAGGGGATGGCGAAGAAAGCCAAGAAAATTAGATCTCAGCAGCTCGCGAAGAAAAGCCTCGTTTGCGTAAATAGCCCAGGCGGATTACTTCGATTCCGCACGCCGACCAAAAAAAAGAAGAAGAAGAAGAGAGTGTATACACCTCCCGAGGGGGAGCTTACTTTTTTTTTCGTCGGTCAATGAATTTACAGCCAGCACTTAACGAGAACGACTCCACGGCACGTGAGAGACTTGAGGGCTGAATTAGCGGCGCGAAAAGAAGAGGTTAAGGCGAGGGAGTGAGAAACACACCGCAAGCGTAGCTTTTAGTTGAGTTTCGGTTTTCCTTCTTTTTTTTTTTGCTTCGCGTTGCGTTAGAATCTGTTGCCGTGGAGGAGGGT
>JAWWMK010000032.1:6778319-6795197 GCA_035047105.1 Galeopsomyia nigrocyanea | reverse complement strand
ATATGTATAACAACAATGAGAAAACGGCAATAAAAACAATGAAGGCGGTCGGCCCGCGCGCGAATCGATCTCATCTGTGTCGCGCTCGCGGAATCGATGCCGCGTGACAAGATAAAAGATTATTGTGTTATACATCGCTGACGCAAACGCTGCTATGCTGCTGTTTCTACTGCTTCTATATACATCTTATATGTATTCGCCTACACCTGTTGACAAGCATGTGTGTATAACTCACTCGCTCATCGCTCTTTTCTCTTTCCCCCTTTTTTTTCTTTTCTTTTTCATTTGGTGACATATTTCGGCTTTCGCTTGTGTTTCTTTTATTTTGTGCAGCGACAAAAAAAAAATTGATATGCCTTGCATATTATTAAACTTAAATTATTTATCTAATTTACCTTGTGACTCCACTTCTTGTGCATGTAAATATACTCCTCGGGTTGGTGTGAGAGCTATAACTCAAATTTATGTAATCACACCAAAAAACTCACTTTTTTTCAAATGAAGCACTAAGATGACGAAAACTTCACTCAAAAAAACTCAAACTTATTTTTTCCAACTGTCAGGTCTATGACATTTCGCTGACGGTGGCGATTGTTTCGCCGAAACAACACGACACCAACGTGCACCTTCGAATCCATTTTCGTACTCTTTTATTTTCTTTCTCGTTCCTTTCCCACGCGCGCCTCCTGACTTATTTGCTGCGATCGGCTGTAATTTTTCTGCGCGCGTAAACAAACAAACGCCTCATAATCCCATTGTCTCTCTCTCTCTCTCTCTCTCTCTCTCTCTCTCTCTCTCGAGTTTTGTTGTCTGACTAATGACTATTAAACGCCGGCTGATTCACGCGCAAGCAGGCAGGCTTCAACAACGTCTTCTTTCGATTCGTGTTTCTCTTTCACAAATATATATATATATCCACACACACATACGTATATACTATTCGCCGGTTGCTTGATGTATTGTTCCTTCTTATTGTTGTTTCTTTTATTTGGTTCGCGATAACTTTCAACGAATGTGTCTCCTATATCTTTGACCCCACAAAAAAACAAAAGAAACCACACTTTGAAATTTAGCTCTTCGCACTTTTGAAGTCATGCACTTCACGCACTCGTACGCGGCAAATTCAAAAACAACAGCTTTCACAGTACTCGCGCTTCGCAACTCTCGATAACCCACGACACTTTCTTTCTCTCTCTCTCTCTCTCCCTCTTTTTCCCCAATAAAAGAGAAGAGCAGAGAAAGAAAAAGGTGCAAGTTATGAAAAAAAATGGATATTATGTAGCGAAGCAGCACACACACACAGCAGCTCGAACGCGCGTGCGGCGAGCGAGTCTGACTTAGCGCGCGGCGCGTTCGAAACACACGTCGCTTTGGCTCGCGACGAACGACGACGACGAAGGCGCGCGCGGAGCGGTGGCGGTAGTAGTGTGTAGCGCGGCCCCCACGTTGTTTGTCTCGCGAGTGGCCTGTTTACATGTTGACTCTGTTTACGCGTTTTCTGCTGCCTGCCCGCCTGCGCCTTCGTCTCCCCCACCTTCTACGCGTGCTGCTGTTGCTGCTGCTGCTGCTGCTGCTGTTGCCCTGCCTCGCGCCACACGCTTCCCGCTTCAGCATGAGCAGTTGTGTTCTCTCTCCTCTGTTCTCCCCTCCACCTTCTCTTCTCTCTCTCTCTCTCTGTTAACATTCGAGTCCGATGTGTATAGTCTTTCTGCTTTTGCACGCTCTATACTCGCGTGTCCACACATGTGCTCTTCTCTCTCTCTCTCTCTCTCTCTCTCTCTCTCTCGCGAGGTGTTGTGCACTCTCTCGCGCGAGTTGCACTTCTTCTCTTTTTCTTTATTCTTTCGTTATTATTCTTCTCTTTGATGTGCTGTGTGTGTGCTGCAGCTTGTTCTTTTTTTTTGTGTGTGTTTTATGCCTCGGACAGTTTTTTTTTTGTTATTTGACGGATGCATTAATGTCAGCTGTTATATGTGTATACGCGAGCTTTTGACACTGACGACTTGTGTATATGTATATATATTTCGATTTTTATTTTTGCTTCTCTGGGGTACAGGAAACATACATACCTCTTTTTTTCTTTTTTTTGTGTACAAGTTCGAGATTTGAGCAGGATGTATTATACGTTCGGTCAAATGAACTTGTGATACTATCGATATACATATATACGTAATTAACGCATTTAATCTATCGTGGAATAACGTTCTTACGTAAACGCAAAGTACACGCACGCATGCGAGATGGAGTGTGTACGCAGAGGCTGTACGCGTTGGCTGTTGGATTGTATGCAGATTTAATATTATTTTCACTCTTTGGATATAAAGTGTAAAGTGTGCTTAATTATATAGCTTTCGCTCGATTATTTGAAAAAATGTGTATAGCGTTTTCGAAATTAATTATTGTAGTTGAAAATTTGACTGTAAAGTTGATTCTATAAATGACGATATCGAGAATTCACGAGGAAAACTACGATCGATATAATCCTGGAACATAGTATTCAACTCCTTTAGTTAAATTAGTACAAGTTTGCACCTTTTTTTTTAAATGCAAATAAACCGGATTTTCATTGAATTAGCATCGACGGTAAAAATTGAATTTTCACTCTCGCGTATATAATACGTTTAATGTTTTCGACTAACACAGACGGACACGCGTGTGTGTGCGTGTTTAAAGAAAAATAATAACTTGCCTGACGTATATAGACTCGTCGACTATAAAAATCGCGTAGCTGTTTGTCATGACAATGCGCTCGCTCGCGCGTGTGTATATACTAGATGCGTGCGTGCGTTTTTTTTTTTTTTTTTTGCATAATGCAGGTGTGCAATGTCAAGTCCACGGCGACTTGAGTTTGTTCGCTTCTTCTTCTTCTTACTTCTTGTTTAACATTACTCGCTTGACTTATTCGTTATTTAGAATGTTACGCGCGTTTCCTAATGCATTTTTTTTTAGTTGTTTCGTTATACGACTGCATTTGTGGATTTTAGGTGATCTTTTCTTTTTCTTTCATAGCGTACTTATAACATAAAGTTTGAATTTTATGCGAAGCGACTGGATTTTGTAACGGTTTTAATGTATACGATGTATACATTGAAAGCGCTTGATGGTATAAATATCTTTATGAATTTATTTTAATTTACGGGGTATTCGCCTAATAAACATATCGCCAATTGCACTGATAAACATATAACGACGGCAATACAAAGTGTTGAAGAATTTTTACTTGAAGATTAAATGATTACATCAAGTTTCTATCTAGTGAGATTTACACTATAGAAAAATTCGGGCCATATTTTGCATGAAATACGGGCAGTGTAATCTATGTAAATAAATATCAGCACTTGATGATAGGAGTTTTCACCAGAAAGCGGATTGACTTATCACATGTGTGATTTATGTGAATCTGCATAGATGTACCTTGTCCAATATGCTTATAAACGTTATAATAATTAGAGACACGAGGAAAATCCGTTCGACAAATGTTTTCTCCTCGAATGCAATGAGTAGAACAAAGTATGTGACTTGAGTGCGGTTAGTCTATGTAAGAAAAATCGAGTATTTTATGCTAAAATATCTAATTGATTGAAAAAGTAAAGGATTGCCGTATACTATTTTGCACAGACGAGATTATATGAAATATAGAAATTTATTCAGAAAAAAAAAATTATCATTACCCAAGAGGAGATTTTCGAAAACTACATGATAGCAACATTTTTCAAATGACAGCTTGACTGTTCAATCTACTTTTCATGTACATATAATAATTTGCACGGCTGCATAGTATTTAATCTATATGGTTGCAATTAATTAGCAATTAAAATTCAACAACGTTGCTATTTTGCGAGCTACTCTGAATATATGTCGCTCGATGTCTATAATACACAACGGAAGCTGCCATCGAACAGACGAACTTTCCCTCGTAAACCCCCCCAATTAAAAAGTCCAAAACGGTAAACTGTCTTCTCGCGCGCGTATAGCTCGAAACGCATGCATTAACGCGCTGCGCGCGCGGAGATAATTCGCGCTTTGCTTTGACTTCGATTAAACGGAAAAAGCAACAAATTGTTACGTTCGCGCGCGTAAGAGAGAGAGATTCGAAAATTTGATTGCCACTTGTACGCGCACAAGCCCCAGCGTGTAGTGTTCAAGATTAGCATCTAAATCTTAGAGACCGACACTATAGCGTGTACATCCGTTCACTTTTTTTTTTTGCACATCACCATTCACTTTTTTTTTTGTTACTTTCCCTCTTCGTGCAGCGCGTCGTGAGTTTGTGTTCTATATGTATTGCGTTTCTTCTTTTATTTCGCCTTCGAACGATTACGACATTCGCCAGGTGACGACGTTGTATTATATGCGTGCGGTATATACACCGTTCGGTGCGAATAATGTAAGTGATGACGTTTTTACACGATGATTATCTCGTTGAATGATTGAAAGCTCTGAGCTCATGGATTTTCAGAGATTCGACATCATAGAGGCATGCGTGCTTGACAAAATTGAAATATAAATGACATCGAGTCTTTTGCTATTTTATAATGTTTAAATTTGTTGGTATAAATCATTTACTGATAGTTTCCAAAACAGAATGATTGATTTTTATAGTAAAAAAAAACATACAATTAAATTTGTCTTACTGAAATATATTTATTATGCCACTTGGATAAATATAAATATGTGAAAAAGTAAAATAAAATTAAAATATTATGTATTCAGATCCATTGTATACAACGTTCATATTGAAATAAAATAAATAAAACTTGAATGAATAACTTAAAGGAAATTACAATTTTTCCGATCATGACAGAGCTGGTGTTAGAATAACAAATTATGAGAGTAGAATAGGTATAGAGTTGAACATTCCCATCAATATATAGATTAAAACATTTTTATTCTGGAATTTTCAACGTAGGCAGAGAAATTTTTTCAAATAAAAATGTTAAGCCTTAATCTTGAAACAAATTGATCATACATCAAATTACGTATTTTTTGTTTGATTTTTCCAATAATTCAAATTTCACCCTCTCTCTCTTGCACAATGCGTATAAGTATATATAGAACGAATTTTCACCATATCAATAATCTCTCTCTCTCTCTTTCGCTGGCTCGTTGCATTGTTTTTGCACACGATGGACTCTCGCAGTGTCAGTTCGTACTATATTGCGTTTGTTTGCATATATATATACACAACGCACATTCGCGCATCCCGGCTTGAAAACTGCAACGCTCTACTTAGCAGTTAAGAGATGACGTTACGCAGGCGCCTTTTGCGTTAAAACACACACGCATACACATACACACACGCCTCCTTTGTTGCCGAGTTCGCAAAGTAAAATTATACTCGTCTGTATTGTACCTGAAGTGCAATTATACGATCAAAACTACGAGATGTTTTATTTACGACGAGATACACTTTTTGTTGTCAGCGCTCTTTTTTTTTCTCTCCGTACAATAATTGAGTCGTATAGAAACGAACGTTCGAGTACGCTATCTTATCGTTTTTTAAAGTTATTTCCTGTTCGAGAGTAGAAAAAAATAGAGGAGTGTAACAGTATGGATGTTGTGTGTGTTTGTGTGTATGCGAGAGAGACGATGATATAATTTTCAGCTGCTGTTGTACATATATTTGAAAAACGTTTATTGTCGACGACACATGCGGTGTAACTTATGCAAATTGTAAAGACAACTCGAAGCTTTTTTTTTCTTTCTTTTTCGCCTCGAAATAGCCTCACAGCAGTTTACGCGAGGTCGCACCGCGCGCGGCTCGCGCTTCGGTTATTTACCGTGCAATTTTTGCTGTACACGAAACTTCGGGGCGTCGAAGTACCTTCACGCGCGTAATTTTTTTTTTTTCGTTACCTTGAAGGTGTTAATTTTTGACGGGGTGAAAAAAAAAATACTCTTGCTAAAAATATTTTCCGAAACGGCGGTATTGACTTGCACAAATAATTTACGGTATGAAGAGGAAAAAAAAATGCGTCGATAGAAGTAAAAGAATGTTACGACGTAAGGAAAATTGCGATACAAATAAAATGTATAGATTGACATGAAAGTTGATTTTCCTTCCAGCTCACATTAAAATAATCGCTATTTTAATCGTCGGTTTACGAGGTGAACATTAGCACACTATGATTCTAATTTACTTTATATAAAGCTGGAGAAAAAAAACTGTTTCCATTAAAGCGAGTACTTAATAATTAAAATTTCAGTTTCAGTCGCTATCCGCATAAAATATCTAAATTATTCATTTAAAAAGGAATTCAATAATTAATCTGATGGAATTTTTCAATCGCACGCGAACTGACGAAGAAAAAAAAAATTGGTACACTCGATTAATTCATCCGTCAAAAATCGATATCGAACCCCAGAAAAATCAGATTTAAATAGCGATTCAATAAACGACTCTCGCGATATTTTCATCCCTTTCTCCCAAAAGTTCATTTTATCCTCGCGCGAATTCCGCGTGTGTTTCTTGACCTCGTTGAAATCTCATCAGCCGCTAACATAAACAGGCTTTTACAACGGTCGTTTGCTCGCGTGCGCGCGCGATTCATGTCTTTTCTTTCTTTTTTTTTTCATTCTCCTCCCCCGCTTTTCTCGGCTCTTTTACGTTCCGCTCGGTGAACTTGTACTTGGTTTCGGCGCAGATGTTTATTCACCGTCGTAAAATTTTCGGATATATACCCGAGGCTTCGGTGTGAATTTTTAGCGCCATTCTCACTTATTTTTTATATACTTTTTTTTTCACGCTTCGTTAGCCTTATCGCTTTGGTGCGAACGTCGTCGTTTAACTTTGAGAAAAATATTAAATTGTTTATTTACTTTGATATTGATTGATTTTTGCTTTTTAAAGTTTTTATATGTTTTATTTGTTTTTTATTTATAGTGTTAATTATAAGTACATGAGACAAGATTACGTGCGATTGTTCCTGAGACTGTAAACAAAGGTGTGTTGTTTTGTAACAACAACGTAAACTCGATAAGACACATTTTTTCCACAATTATTAAAAAGAGATAGAGTTTATCGACAACTTTATTAAAATACTTTTCCATCCATCTCACAGCTCGATACACTATCACGTTTACATAAAAAATACGAAGAAAAAAAAGAAAACACAATTACAAAATCAGTTCTAAATTAAAAATGCTCAACGCAGCAGTTATCAAGAAACGAAGAAACTTACCAAACAAACAAAAAAAGAGAGAGAGAAGAAGTCTAAATCAAGCGCAACTAATTACGCGCGCGAAGAGAGAGAGAAAGAAAAAAAAGGAGAACGAGCTGCGTTTATATCTCGGTGACGAGAAGATTAGAGCTGACGCATTATTGATAATTACAACACAGCATACACACACAACATACGCGCACACACACACGACGGAGTGAGAAATACGGAAACGGGCAAGAAATGGTAAGTGGTCGTCGGCGTGCCTTATCTCCCATTCCACTTTTACTCTCGCTATAACATACACGACGACGACGACGACGACGACGAACGACGCTTTTGCTCTCCTCTAATTGCGGTCGCGCGCGCGCGCGAGCGTGCGGTGGTGTGTGGTGTGGTGCACACTCACGTTTACGGCACGTGACTCACACTGTATATATACGCCAATTCTATTAATAAAATCCGACCGCGAGATTGGCGCAATTTTTTAGCGGGTATAAATACAAACAGACGTGAAACGTATGAGAACAATACGAGAAAAAAAAATAATAATAACAATACATGATTGTAATATAGTTCCGGGGGCACATACTTGATAAAGTTTATCAAGTTCTCTTCGTTTTGCTCGGGCAGGAAGAAAAAATAAAGAGTCAGTTAGATTGTTAGACTTTTGAAAATGAAAGTTGAGTGGTTGTTAGCAAGAAATTTTATCGAGCAGATGAAGAAAAACGGAAAGAAGTTTTTTTTTTGGGGGGGCATTACATGCTTCAATATTTCATGTGAGATTCGGATTAAGTGAAGCATTCGACTGATAAGTCTTTATCGAGTAAATGTTTACATGATAGCGATAAATCTTCGGAAGCGCGAAGAAAAAATTGATGAGCCATAAAATTGAACTCTGAAATTCCGTTGTACGTGAAATGTTGAACGATCGTATCAAATTAGATAATGCTCATATCAGTCTAGATCTAACCGCGGTGTTAGAATTGCAGTCACATAGAAGTTGAAATTGATGTACGAATTTTTGGAAAAAAGGAAAGTAATAATAAATACTTTCTACCATATCTTTTGTATACCTTTGAAGTATAAACAAAGGAATGTAGACACGACGCGAGAATTATAAAAAAATAAAAACAAAATAGTCTAGATTCTAAAACCAAAATTATACACATTTCGGATTCAGATATAATATTAAGAGTATAATTCGAAGTTATATGTGTGATAAATTACGACTGGTGTTGAATTTTCAATATTGAATTGAAAATCCCGCTGTGACACTGAGTGACATCAGCGTTCGAAATAACGTTGAATTTCAACATCAAATATTGCCTACATACCTGCATTATTTCATTATTCATCAACTTTCCATGAATAATCATCCTCAATATAAAAAGAAACTTATTACGACCCAATAAATCATATTCTACTGTTACAAAACTCGAATATTCTCAAAATAAAAAAAAATAAATAAAACTTCCACTTGGTCCGACTGGAGCTCCGCGTAAATTCCATGCGCGAAATTACATCTGCATTCAAACTGTCGCCTCTCGTGTGGCTTGGAGTGAGAAAGTAACCCCCTCCGCGTAATCTCGAAAAATTCGCAGACGTATCGCCGGTCACGGTGGGCGGCAAGGGCCCTCTCTTCTCTCTCTCTCTCTCTCTCTTGGCCGTGCGTGAGGGTTCGCAGATAAGGCGTAATCCCCTTTTGCTCGGGCTCATGCACACTCACACACACACATACTTTGCATGCGGGCAAGTCCTCGCCGAGAAAACAATAAACAGCCGTGAGGGATGAGCTCCCTATTTATTGGCCTTGCCTTAATGAGCGGTTATACGGTGGTCAAAACCTCTGTTACTGCGCCCGTAAGTGTTATCGAGTGATAAATTATATACCGAGTTTTTTTTTTGGATGACTTTTTTAAATAACGAACGTACAAGGTAAGTTTTTCATGCACATCGGATCCTTACCCCGACCACACCAGCAGACACTTGAAATTTTTTTTTGCTCCGGCGATTGATTCGCGAGCGAGTTTTTCGGTGCGCTGACTACTTATCGAACTTGCCACCGCCGCCGACGCCAGTTAGCGAAATCGGCCGGCGTTTATTAAGAACTCGTTTTAACGAGCTTTTGTATTTATTTAACGCTTACTTGAGTTAAAGGTCGAGTGCTGCTGCTGCTGTTCTGGAGTTTAATGCTGGCTATTGTGCTGCGGAAGGAAAGTTTTGTTGTTTTGTTTTTTTCTTTTATTTCTAGAAACGATTGTTTTTGTGTAAAGCTCTTGGTTGACTTACTGTATAAGAGGGACAATAATAACATGAAGTTTCGAGGGTTTAATTGTTCGGAATATTTTACATATAATTGATAAAGTCATTTACGAAAATCGAAGTATTCTCAAATTTGTTTTAGTTTATCGTTTCAATAAACCAATCAGACTTTCGTTCGACCAGAATAATACGATTTCAATTCCGTAATTAGATTGCGCCTAGGTGTAATTTCATAAATCTATAGATGCTCGCTGCATTCCTTCGAATTTACCTATTCAATGAGAACTCTGACGAGCTTGAATAATATACACGACGTGATGCGACTACTGTAGCTTATACACTCTATCACGGATTCTTCAATCTTATCCATATCGATTCGTGTTCGAAAATTACGTTTTGCGAATCGATAATTGTACTTGCGATGTTGCTCTACTATATACGAAAAGAGAGAAAAGTTTGTTTCGGAACATAAGAAGAAGAAAACGAGAAGGGGAGGGAGTAAAAGACCCGATGGATTGATTGATGCTTACACTCGCCCCGAAAACTTTCTCCATTATACCGCCGATATGCAATATACGCAAACTACTGTTTCTCTTTTGCGAGCTCGACACCGAAACGTGCACTCTTAGCCAAATTATATACGCTTTTTTTACGAAAGTGTATAGCGAGCGGAAAAAAAAACTGTGGAGAAAAAATTGTGAAGGTTTTTTGTTGTCTGACCATACTTGTCTTTTACTACTTGAAACGTATTTTGGAACTTTTGTACGATTTTTTTTTTCGTTTTCTTTTTTTATTGAAAAATAACGAAAAATATATGTGTACTATTTGAAAATAAGCAATAATGCTTTGAAAATCAAATAAAAATTCATTGTTAACAAGCACCGGAAACTTTCGCCGCAACTAATGTACAATCGAAGAAAGATCGTATCGCAATGCATATCCCGAAAATTCGTAGCGTCTCCGTGCAAGCTCTCTGTTTGAGCTTTTACATCGTGTGCTATCGGCAAGCTATAGCCGAGCGTGTATAAACTAAGTTCGCCACACTCTCTTTTCCGTGCGAGCGAACGAGTTAAATCGTCCCGACCTTTATTGCCGTCTTAAAGCAGTTAACTTAATCCCGAGTGTCGTGGAAATCGGAGATCGCTTTTTGGTGTATTTCGCCGTGAGACAAAAACATTAACATAAATCAGGAAAGAGGACTTGGTAAGAGAGAGAGAGAGAGAGAGAGAGAGAGAGAGAGAGAGAGAGAGAAGTCGAATGAGCCGAAACTCGCGCCCGCGCCCTTATCGTTTTCCAACCAACCCTCCTCTCGCACGAGCTTTCTAGAGATGTTTATTCGATTCACTTTGCTCTGTGTTCTCTTTCTCTTTCTCTCTTTCCCTTTCACGCTTTCTCGCCCATTCTAATTTCGTTTTTTACTGTTAGTTTTTTTTCGCTTTGTTTGTTTATTTTTTTCCTATCGGTGATTGTTTCGGTGTATTGATCGTTTACAATGTTATTGTCGTTAGCTGCGGTATCGATTATTAGTATTTTTTTTTTCAGAAAAATTGTTGATCTAAAATTGTTTAAATTCTTGCATGTGCAAATATTACTGCTAAATTATTTAAAAATTCATAGAAAGCAACATATATGTCTCACTTATTTTTTAAATTATCCACCCATTTTGTTTTCATCACGGTATAAAATATATTTTTCAAATTTAGAAAAAAATTCTCCGATTTAAGAACACATTTTTGTTGTAGTTTTGAAAACAAACTTTCTCATTCCATTAACAAAGCATATCGCATTCTCGGCAATTAGCGCGCGTTGCCGAAAATTTGCGAGTCCAAGCAACTGATGCCGACGTATTTCTCATTTTTCTGCATTTTTCCCATCCCCTCTCTCTCTCTCTCTCTTTCTCTCCTCGGCTTGTTTTGCTTCAGTTCCGGCGTTTTAAGTTTTCTGGCGCTCGCAGCCGGCCAAAAACAATTAAGTCTTTAGCCTAATGAGACGATGCCTGTTTTTGCACAGATTTATCACTTTTCTCCCTTTTTTTCTTTCTTTCTTTTTTTAAGTCGTTTACCACGGTTGTAACGCGATTGTACTTTATCCCTCCTCAAATATTCACGACTGTGATAAAACATTCACGTACGCAATCACCAAAGCTAACAACGTAATAATATAACGACGAAAGAAAGAAAAAAATCGAAGCGTTGCCTAGCCTCGATAAACAAAAAAGAAAAAGCATACGACGCATATAAATAACTGAGACAGAACGGCTCTATAGACCGGGGTAATATATATATATAGAGGGCGGAGAAAGTAAAGAAAGACCGAGAGACACATACAACAACAAAAATCGAAACATAGCTAGAGAGAGAGAGAAAGAGAGAAAGAGCCGTCGATGGAGCGTCGCAGAGGCCACTTAGCCAAGGGCTACTACTCTTTTCCCTCAACTCTTTTGGCTTTTAAAGCGTCCCCCGATAAATAATGCATTTGGTGTTTGCGGCCGGTAAAAGGGTCCTTCCCAGACGTGTGTCCTTTGCCTTGGCTGACAGCTCGTTAGGCAGTTTGCCTATATATACATACACACACGGATGAGCTTTTCTTTTCGTCAACTGATTTATGTAAGAAGTCCGGTGAAAAAAAAACACACATCAGAGAAGTCGTAGATTCGCTGGAAAGTAAGAGCTTAAACGTGTTAATTTGCCGAGAGAATCGATCTGTCGTTCAGTCAAAGGGTTTTAAATGGTTGCGTCTATTAATTCGTTACGACGGGTTGAGTATTCGATCGGATGATTAATTAATTCTCGTCTGAGATGACGAAAAAGTCACTTTACTCGTCGCTGACTCGCTAAAGACATATCAAAACAATTCCGTGGCAAGCTGCGAGTTATAGAATTATGAAAAGAACGATAATTACGAGGAAGCGTTGAAAGGCGCAGTTTACGGTGAACGAGACGGTGAAGGTTAGATAAAGAAGAGGCGAAGCTATAATAAAGCGTCGAAATTGGGAGGAGAGAGAGAGAGAGAGAGAGAGAGAGAGAGAGAGAGAGAGAGAGAGAGAGAGCATTGTCTGAGATTTTAACGGGCCGATCAGCAGCTTCTGCCAATTATAGACAAGCGCGTGTGCACTTTAAGACGTCTTCGTTGGGTATAAGATGATTTCATTTATTTCGCGCAGCTTTACGATCTGCTCCAACTTTCCCAAGCTAATCGCATTAAATTCCGACGGAAGGGGGAAGAGAGCTTCGTTTCAATTGTGTATTAACTTGGAATATGAGTTTAGAGTTTTGTGTGAATTCAATGGCGATGGCAATTAGACTTTATTATACGGAGTTTAAAACAAATTTGGTGCTTTTGTCCATATTGTTGAAAGATCACATGTAGATAGGTTTTCACATTTTAAATGAATTTTTAGCGTGATTTACAAATGAAATATTCACGTAAATCTTTGTCGAAAACAATTATGTATAAATGAAATTTTCTATACAAATCTTTGACGAAATTCTCAAAATTATCTAGAATCTTTTTTGGATAATAACTTGTCAAAAACTACACAAAATTTTTACAGTTGGGTGCTTCTAAATATCGATAAAATGTAATTGCTACGTTAGGTAAGAATGCTAGTTAAAAATTCACTGATTAAACTATTAATAAAGTGTATATTTTAAAGATCAAATATTATTCAATATGATCATTGTACAAACGCAATAAACACTAAAACGCCAGTCGATATTTTCAAATTAGATTCTTATAGACTGCATGACGATGCGCCGCTATTTCGACTATAGAATCCGCGCGCAAAGATTCGATTAATAATGCAGGAATCGAATTCAACTATAACTCTGTTTGAAAATCAATGGTCAATTCGGTCTGTAGCGCGGTTGTAAACTTTGTTTGCCAGAGATATTTCGAAACTTACGTTTAATTAGTTATCAACGTCGATCGGATGCCTCTGCAATAGTGAAATCTTACCTGAAAAAAAAATGAGAAAAATTATTATTAGAGTAAAAATAAGTCGTTTGACGTGCGCGTGAAAGTTGTCTCGAGTAGTTTTCTGTGGCTTTGAATTGTTCGATTTCGTAATTTGTTTTTGAAGTCAATAGGACATAAACAGGTACTCGAAATGCAGATAAATAAGAAACAAGTTTTTGGAGAGGTTTTATTCGCGTCATTAATGAGAAAATTATGATAATTTCGAAAGTATGAAGTTTATAGAGCGTTAACGAACGGAGGAAATGCGACTGCTGAGTTACACATTGGTATCGAAACTACGAGTTATTTTCGAAAGAAAAACTCAATCTGAAATCATCGATCATACTTATTGATTGATTTACTTGACTATTTATTTTCAACGGTATATCTTTCGTAAATAAACTTAGAAAACGGCCGAGTCTTATGTATATCCAACCACATATACATTATATAAAATACAACTCGATGCCACAAAACAAAAAAAAACATTGTAGAACTTGATACTAATTGAACTGATTGAAAAAGCAAAATTCATGCGTATAACACTCGTCGGCATGCACTCGTTGCAAAGGTGTAAGAGCCAAAGGAACATATCACACACGCAAAACCGGCTTCAAAGTACACACGCTCAACTCCGATCAATTCTCCGCCACAGATAATAACGAAGGCAAAAAAAAAATACTCAGAAGTACATATCGCGGGGTCACACATCCCCCATTCATTAATCGACGCATGTCTATATCACGTCGTTATCAGTCGCGACAAGTTTCCCTGTATAACAGAAAAAAATCGCGGGTTTACAATAATGACGACTAGGGAATTTTTTTTTGTACTCGAGCGCCGAACCGAATGATCTTGAGTGGATGTGTGTGTGTGTGTGCGAACCGCGATTGTAATTATTATTTTTTTTTTCGTCTCCCGAATCAAACGCGACTCGCGCTTCTTTGTATTTCAACGATAGTTTTATTGTATTAATCGACGAGTGGAGATTCATTTTTTAATTGACGTACGTCTGCTCGTATGATCCTAAAATAAAGATAAGAGTAAAGGTATATGGTTGATTAATTTTATAAAATTAAACACGCCAAGCAGGAAGTCTATTTTATTTATAAATGTGCAGCTACGTATTTAAAAGTCGTAAGGATGCGCTAAAATTGCCGATCGTCTCGGGGGTTTATTTATGTACGAATGAATATCAGTAATTTCAAAAATAGTTAAGTACACACACATACGCGTGTCATTTGGATCACGAGTTTCTTAATGCGAAATAATTCGCGAGTTTGGCTAATAATGAAGCGAGGATGTCGAGAATTGAGTGATTGATTAATCGGAACTTCGTATCTGCCTGTGATTTATGTAAGTTTACGTATGTACGTGTGTTATTGAAATTGTAATTTTTACATATTGCAAGATGTCATTTTAACGGAGTGCGTGATTTCTCGGTTCGACGTCTCACTTAGCGTCGAACGGAACTTTGAAATTAAACGGATGAGAAGTGAAACGTGTAATTTTCGAAAATTATTTTATAATTATAATACGCGCTTTCACATGTCATTATAGAGGTACTTACTTCAGATTTTTATTTCGATTTTACTTTCTAGTTAATGTAAGTGTAAAAATCGTATAATATCTCTCGAGAGAGATTCAATATAATAATATAGTTTGATCTACGTTAAAGTTTATAAAAATTTGTCAATTAACTCGATAACACGAGCAAAAAAAAGTACATAATTATCTGCTCTACCAATTAAATGAAGCTCCCGAAAAATTCATAATTTTCATCCGCGAGACAATACAAGAGACCAAAAAAAAAGACACAGCGTAATAATTCGCATTGTAGCAGACAACTGTTGACTGCTGTGGATTAGGCGACATTTCGTTGCGGACAATGCTGCCTCTCATTCGCGCACGCTTTTTGTCAGCTGCCCATTCAGTCGCCAAGGGGGGCGAAATAGGGAGAAAGACGATAATGAGCCTTGCCACTGAAGCTTTTGTCCTCCTGTTCTTTTTTTTTACTTTACTTTGCCTTGTTTAGGTAAAACTTACAGTCGGAAATATTTATGTGTACGTTGTTGCACAACAATGTTGTAATTAAATTATTTGCCGAAAAGTATGCATAATTCAAATAAACATTATACGTAAAATAATGAATGTTGTATATAACGAAAAAAATGTGCATATTACTACTTTACTATTTATTTTTTCTGATATAAATTGTTTATATCACGTGACGTATATAAAATATGGGAGAATTCAAAAAGCATATAAACCATATGCAATAAAAATGTATGATACACAGCCAAAGTCTTATTTGCTCTCAATTAAAAGCTAGTATTTATAGAAAACAACGCGTGTCAAAATTCTACACGAAACTAATATCAAACATCGCGCCATCTCTCAATAATTAAACACACTAAAAAATTCCTATGTCACGTTCTGTATCAACGTCTCTCGAGATAACAAGCGCCATCGATAAATATATTCACTCGCGAGCTATTATAGCCGCTCGATTGACGCGTTTATTAAGAAATAAACATATCAGTCGTTCGAAAAGGAAGACGTTTAGTTCTATAAGCGTTTCATCCCATTAGACATGCGCGTCCGACGAATATGGAATATACAAAGGTAATTCCAAGTCCAGACTATCGCTTCTGCCGTAAATATAACTCTATACCCTTCGCGCTTCTGTGATTATCGAACGAAGTATATACATGTTGCATATATACACACATCAGCTTGCGAATTCAACAATGCTCGGCAAGACTGTCAAGAAGTTTCGTGTGACAATCAACGCATACATACATGCGACGGCGAAACATCGAAACTATTGGCCAAGGCTCGCTTCGATCTCTCTGCGTATGACTGTTAACCGATTATTCGCACCTTACAACTTCGTGAGTGACCTGCATATTGTTGCATCACATTTCCGTCGCGGAGACGATGTATATATATGCTTCTCGCGCTAATCGACAATCCATTCGACGACGATATACTTTTCGTGTGTATATAATCCAAAGACAAAAAAAAGCGAGGGAAACTTTTACTTCCCACGCGAAAGTTGGCGATCGCATTCGATATGAAAACGCTATCGATATAAACAACCAGTTTCTTTTCTGTATACTCTCCCTCCAGAGAAAGAGAGAGAGAGAGAGAGAGAGAGAAAAAGTGCCGCGTAAAATAAGGCACAGCCGAAACACTCTAACGCCATTATGGGGATATATAAGTCACAACAAAATATCGATAGAGAGCTACGTCGAGTGTGACGTTATTTTTCGCGAGGGTGCGTTCTATACTCGCTTTCTCTCTCTCTCTCTCTCTCTCTCTCTCTCTCTCTCTTTTACCCAATCGAAGCGTGACAAATGCCGCGAGGTGCGAGGGTAGCAAAAAAAAGAGTTATTTATGAGTAAAGAGCACTTTTCTTGCTCGGGAAAATTTTTTTTTTGGCTCTTTATTCGTTCTCATAAATTCGATTTTTTTCCTTAGTGGATTTTCGCCA
>JAWWMK010000032.1:6741090-6770617 GCA_035047105.1 Galeopsomyia nigrocyanea | reverse complement strand
TATATATACATCCAAATGCAAAAAAGGGGGAGCAAAAAGGAGATAGAGATTGAGAGAGAGGGTCGTTGCGTGAAATGGATGCGAAGTGAGAGGAGAGTGAGAGCGAGAGCAGAAGAGCGTGAAGCGCGTTGCGCCGGAAGGCAAACATTGACATATGTTTGCGTTTGAATCTTCTAAACTGTCCATCAACTGCTGCTGCTGCTGCTTCTTTTTCGCTTGTTTGCTCAAACTTTCGATGATGCTGGTTAATTGTGGTTAGCCATATATACATTCCAATAAGATAATTTACTTCTTTTATTTTTAATCTCGCTCTTGAAATTAAAAAAACAAAAAAAGCAATCGATCCACCTGTCGTCCCAAATAAATCGCAAAGTCAAACGAAATTACTCTCCCAGAAGATCATAGAAGCCCTCTGCTGCAGAAAGAGATATCAAAAGAGAGAAAGATTGAAATCCTTCGGTTTAATCTCATCAAGCCGAGCACATGCTCTTCCCACAATCTTTAATCTCGGCGACGACCTTTTAAACAAGTGTATACTAACGTTGCGTCTCCGCGCAACCCTTTTGAAAAGCATCTCTGCGACAAAGGAAAATCGAGCTGTAAGTAGCTTCGCGCTTAATCCTCCTAATGCTCGTAATCCGTCCATTTGGCTTTGTAAAAACCGGTGACCTGGTTTTATATTCCCGCGTAGACTGCAGCTTGCGGATTTTCACTCTGACGATTCTCGTTTGTGTGTATGTGTGCATTTTGGGTATATAATGTTCTCTCTGTCTCTCTCTCTCTCTCTCTCTCTCTTTCTCTGCGAGTTAATGTTTATTTTGAAAAAGGATATAGTTGTTGAGTATCGAGTAGCTTCTTATAGTTTTTTTTTGCGAATTTATAAGCGGTAAAAGGTAGAGGTAAAAGTAGAAATGCAAAAGGTTTTTTTTTCATTTTGAAAGTTAAGTGGTGATATATGTACGTATTCATGTAAATCAATTTTAGTTTTTATATTTTCGGATAGAAAATATTGTAGTAATAGTAGTCAAAATAGCTTTAATTTGCTTTATGCTAATGATGATTATTTAAACAATTGATTCTGTAAGAGTATTATTTAGAACTTGTAAAGAATTATTATCACAATATTAACGACTAACTTTAATGTCTAGATTCGTTTATGCTACCTAAAAAAAGTACGACCAGTAGTAGTTCCATCTGTTAGCAAACTGAATAAATTAAATATGCACTTAAATTAGTTTTCACTTGAAAAATCAAATATCGCACCATCCCATTTATTATCACCTTTATTTTAACTAAAATAAAGTATCTTTTCATTCCACTTCATAGTACATTCATTCACCAATCCTCTACAAAACGTTGCACCTGATAATAAAAATACGCGAAAAGAAAAATAAAAAAAAGAGAGCGAGCCCCCAATGAATTTAACTACCCTGATTCTCTCCCATACAAATCTCTCTCGCACACACAATTCACACGCGTGCGGTTTCCATACACACATACATACATACACGCATATGTGCAACACACAGTAGCAGCTAAAGCGCGTCGATTCATGTGCACCGAACGATTGAGTCGCCGCCGTCGCCGCTGCCGGCGGCGGCGGAACAACTCTGGCATTAAACTCGAGCAGACGTTTTCAACTGCCTCTGTTTGGGAAGGCTGTCGCCCCTCGTCAGCGTCATTTGAGGATCTCTACTATTACTACGTATATATACATGTACACTGAAAAGCTACAGGACGAGTAATGCGGAAGCCTCCCCTGACCACGCCACACGTGTAAGCCGCGTACGCGTTTATAGCTTTTCCAACGAGGATTTTCGTCGGTTTTTTTTTCATTCTTCTTCTCCTCTTTTCATTGTCGCGGATCGCGCGGAAGCATGAAAAAGCCGTATATAGCGGCGGTAATACCTTTATTGGAGCGCGGTGTTCTGCAGTGATTTATGCATGAGGAATTTCATTTGGTTTACGCGGTGTATACGCGATTTAGGGTTTTCAGGTGTTTCTCGTTCTTTCGTTCTTTCGCGTGTGAATTGCGAGTTTGTTAGCGTTACGTATAGGTATCTGATACGATTTTTTTGCGAGATTAAACTTTTGTTTTCGTATTTAATTACAGAGTATATGGGATTATGAATGAAACTGTGCACAAATATTTACATATTATATAAATATATAGTTGACCAATCGAAGAACTAATAACTTCGGTCATTCACCTTCATCACAAATCCAAGAAAGCATAAAATCTTCCTACTAATTTTCACGTAACAATACGTCAGCACACAGGGTATCATCCCACTCGAAGCTCAAAAAAAAAGCCGCCGGAAGAAGCGCATCCGTCTCGTAATAATGCTATGTATAAAAAAAAGGGCCGAGCAAACTAAAGTGGCAAACTGGCTCGATCGCGAGAGAAAGAAAATATAAAGAAGGAAAGAGATAAAGAATTGGAAGAAGCTCTATAGTCAACGAAATGGCGAGTATTAACGCTTATAAAAAGATACACACATTGTACGTGTGCGTGATGAGCTTCCTAGCAGGGGCCCCCTCTTGAGTTTGCACCGAAGATTTAGGGCCTTTTTATAGTCGCGAAGGGGACCCTAATAATGCTTGGGTTAACAATACATGTAATTTTCATGTGTGTGTATGTGTGCGCACCTACTCTCGAGAGGGAAAAAGATTGCGATAGGGATTTTAAAGTGGACGGATTTTTCCGTTTTTTCCGGTCTTCCTACTTTTTTCTCTTTCTTCTTCTTCTTCTTCTTCTTCTTTTTTGTTTACTTTGTTAGTAGCGTTTGAGTATAGAGAAGTTTCTTTTTTTTAGAAGAAAGAGAGTACTTGAGCTGTGCTTTTATTGGTTGTATAAGTTTATTACGCAGAATTGCTTTTAAGAGTACTTGTCTTTTGTCGACACTATGTCGCTGTAGATTTAAAGAAGACAAGAATATCAGAAATTGATAATTTATTTATTGCTGTACAATTTTGTAAAATCATAATTAATTTGTTTCGATAATCGGTGCCATCTCAAATTAGCGAATTATTGTAAAATAAACAGTAAATTATAAGTGTTCAAGACTAAAGCATACCTATACATTTTAAGCTCTAGCTACAATTTTATGCTTGAAGAAAAAATGCTACAAATTACATCTACCGCGTTAAAACGACTAATCATATGTGCATATATGATACTCGTCAATTTTCGCAACATAACATTCACAAATTTCAAAAATATCACAAAAATCGCAATCAACCAGAGAGCAAACATGAAAATAAAACAAAAAAACACTTTGAAAATCAAAACCACTACGAAATAAAAAAAAAAAAACAAAATAACACACCCACACAATCCAACATCGCGAGCAATTTAATCAACCACCGCACGCCCGCGAAAGAGAAAGAAAAAAAAGTGTCTTGCGTTGAAGAGCCAGATATGAACATCTCTACGGGCGTAACAATGGCCTTATGCACATCTCGAGGTAGAAGAAGAAGAAGAAGAAAAATCCGTAGGCGCTTTCGCGCTAACGAGCGCGAGAGAATATTCAAAAGCGACGTCATCAGGAGTAAAGTGACAAGAAGCAGCAGCAGCCGTGGGCAACAATGCTTTGCTTGCGACGAAGGGAAGCAAAAAAAAAACCACACGAGACAATACACAACAGAGTGAGAGAGGGAAAAAATTGAAGGGGGTGTGTCACCACAGCTATACAGTAGAATTGGCGGGATTGCGAGCGGGCGTGTCACGCACAAAACGTACATGCGTATTGTCGGCTTTTGCAATTTCGCTAAGCGCTTCGCGCGTATATATCCATAAGTACGAGGTTCAACCTGTCCACCCGCGTGTCACGCACGTGTGTGTCTGTGCGTGTATGGAAAAGGCGTGTGACTTTAAGCTGTTGAAGGGTATGTGTGGGTGTTTTTGCTTGATGCTTGCGGACGTGAGAGTCAAAAAATTATTTTTTTCTTTTTTTTTTATACTGTTAAATTTTTATTTAATCAATGTTATTTAGCTGTAAAAAAAATCAATGAATCGATAAGAATTAACACTAACCACTATGCACAACAAAACATTTCCAGCAGAGAAATTTTCGCGCGCAAAATGAAAGACGATTAATTCCAGGTAATTAGTCGCGATGCGGTTTTTTTTTCTTAAAGTTTACTCCGTCGTTTAACTCGAGCTGTTTCTTTTTATATAGTGAAAAGCTCGCCGTGGTGGTATAATAAGAACAACTGTGCGAGTTTCATTGTTTTATACGTACGCTTTCGTCGTGAGCTCGCGAGCTAAAAAAAAAAGGGCCGAGGGGCTGCCGCACAAAAATACGCTATTGTCGCTGTTCGTATTCCTCGCGTGGCTTTTCAAAAGTGTTTGCGTTTTATATGCTCGATATACTAAATGGAAAGGGTTGTCGGTATATAAAAAATTTTTATTTTCATACTTTACTTGCAAATATATTTTTGTTTGTCGATAAAAGTCTTCGCCTCTTCCGTTCAACAGCGAGTTTATGAGATTCATGCCGTTTGCCTTTCACACCCTCACGAAGAAAGACGTACACCTTAACCTCGATTAATCAATCCGCAATCTTGAGGACATTAAAATTCTTGGTTGCCATGGCTGGCAACGAGCGACCCTTTGCTCGACATTGTCATACACGTCAGTCGCAGAACCCCGTTAAATACCGAACGTCATTTTCTCTCTCTCGCTTGCGAATTAAAATCGCACGCTCCCCTTAAAATTCTCAACACCCGTGATAAAAAAAGATGATGAGACACGCGTGCGTATGTTATGGATTTATTGTCGTCGATCGGGTGTATCCCTTTAATTAACCTTTTATACGAGGGTCGAACGATAACTCAATTGGCGGATGGAGTATTGAACGGAGCTTCTTGCTTTCTTTGTTATATCTGGTTGGGTCGATGTTCTGTCTTGATTTATTATTTTCTTCGAGGGTTCTTAGGATAAAGATGAGTTTTTCTCGCGAGATCTCTTGAGATATTTTTCGTTTGTAGACTATTCCGAAATTATTGTTAGTTTGGCAGTTATGTCACTAGGTGGATTCTTAAAATAATTGTCTTTCATCGTATTTCGTTACATCGGGTAATACCTATATATTGAAGGTATGAGTTTATATACTAAAATCTCTTCGAAAATTCTGAAACTTATATATGGTTTTCAAATCTTGGCAAAAAACTTATTAAATTACAATAATTTGCTATCCAAAAATCGCAATCACAAAGATCAATCCAAATCGTAAATTAATAAACTTTCTCAATATCCTACAAAAATTTCTCACGTCCTCATTAAAAAAATAAAATCGTTAACCACCGAGCGAAACTCGCTTATACACGCACAAACAAAAACGCGCAATTCCTCGCACCAGTTCTCATCCTCAAAAACTCTCTCTCTCTCTCTCTCTCTCTCTCTCTCTCTCTCGGCAGGAGCTCCTCATTCATCGTCATCGTTACATACAGTACTGGCGGTATAGCAAACGAAGCGCACTAAACAGATAATCGCTAATCTATTAGATTATTATGGGGCATTAGGCGAAATGAAGCGTACATAGGACCTAATTTATTGGTCATAATCTTTTTTTTTTTGCCAGCACAGCTATAGCGGTATATATACACATTGTGCAGTTTTACCCCCGCATTGATCCATAATCCTCCTGTCGGCTTCCGTCAACGTCAAGGCCCTTTTATTTTTTTTTGGCTTATATACCTGCGCGCGCTTGCTTTAATTGAGGTTAAGACTGCAGCCTGCCCCCGAGGAGAGAAAAAGGATTGCGAACTCTTGAAAATTACACTTCCACGCTGTGGAATTCGAGATTCTTTTATTCCGTTTTTAGCTTTTGTCCTTATATATATATAGCTCTCGCCACCTTCTCTCACTCTCTCGCTATACGAGAGTGCTCAGCTTGAGTTCTCTACTCCTGCCTCTCATTTTCAATGATTCGATGTATTTGCTTTTGTTTGTTTTTCCTTGCGGTGTATGTATGTGTACGTGAAACTTTAATTGTCGAGTGTTTTAAACGTGAGCGATTCTTTGAGGTAGGTACTGGATTTGAGTGATTGAACGGAGATATTGTACGATAACGTAAACATTGGGTGTATATAGCTATAGAAATTTTATTTGTACAGCTATCGCAAATTCTTATTGCCGTTAAGTAAGAATATTTTAGATTTTAAAATAAATTGCGACACCAATTTAATCGTAAGAAATGATTCCTCGAAATCCCTCAAATCTCTATATCTTCAATTTTCCACTTACTCGCATCGCCACCACGCTAAACATCGAATAATACCCCTAATTACCATCGGAACATTCACCTCTCAGCATATAAAAGCATGCCGACCGCACAAAAGAATACGGCTTCGCGAAATCTATGACTATCGAGAGAGAGAGAAAAGCGGAAGAATTTCCTAAACGCGACGTTGATGCGCTGAAAATAGCGCCGCGCTTTTTACGTAAGATGAAGAAGAAGAAGAAAAACGCGTATACACACATGAAAAGCAGATCAGGTGATTATACACCGAAAAAATGTTCCTTTAACTTCCTCGATTCTTACTTCCTCTATTGATGAAAAGCATCCCTCTATACGGATGTACGCTTGGATGGTACAATAGATTCATTGTTGCGCACGCGCGTTTCTTCTCTCTCTCTCTCTCTCTCTCTCTCTCTCTCTTTCTCTCTCTCTTTTCGGCTTTTCGCGGGCGGTAGCATGAAAGAGATGCCTTGTTGTGGTTTCGATAATTTTTAATGGCTAGTTTCGCTTTTCTATGCGCGGCGCGGCACAACTTTAAACAGGTGATTTCTTTCGGCATGATGCTTTGTGTGTATATGTGGATGTGACGAAGATGCTATGGGAAACAGGATATATCTCTATTCGTTGCCTACGGTTTTCTATACGGTAGCATTGCGATCGAACTAATTTGGTTGGATCTTGATTCGTGATTTTGAATTAGTTCTTTTTTTTTAAGTAAAATGTGTTTTTGATTCGTAAATAAAATAAATGTGTTTTGTTGTTACTTGTATTTTATTTATGTAGAATTCATATGATGAAAAATATCAATTAAATATATATATAATTAAATATTATTACTGAAAACATTAATCATTAAAAATATTTACATTTATAGATGGACATTATTTCTTACGACAAAAATTAATTCACAACACCATAAACGTTAACGATTTTGTAAATACCACGAAAATATCGACTCTCGAATTTAATATCAACGTAACTGTGTCCAACTCCACCTCTGACGATACTAACATCCGCTCCATATCCGTCAGCAGATTGGTCGAGAACCTCGATGTAAGAAATCCTTGTGTGGTGGCTGTTGACGTAGTGAAATATCGCTTTCACACTTCCAGCGATGGTCCATTGTTTTCGGATGATAGCTTGCTCGACAAGACTGTCTTTTGAGACTCGATGACCAAATATCGCATCGTTACTGTGCCTAGCTTCCGCTGAATTTTGGAGAAGTACAAGCGCTATTGCGATACATAATGTTAGCATCGCTGATGGTTGCTTCGTCATCTTCAAATTCTATGAATATTTGTAAAATGAATATTTTATCTACTGAAAGATTTTTTATTGATGATATAAACGTACACAATAAACTCACAACTGTCACCATCAAAACGATAAATTCAAAATTTTTTTTATCGCAGCGTTTTATACACAATATGCATGAACAAACTTCGACAAGAACTTTACTGAAACGTCACGTACGACTAATAAGAAGTCGAAGTTCGTGAAGAGAATTATTCAAAACAAAGCTCGTCATTCACTGCGGAATCTCACGTCGAACAACTCTGTGTTATAATGATGAGAGCCTCGCAGGAAATAACACGTACGAGTGTTGCGAAAACTGACGCCGTTAAAATGCTACAAAAATACACTTAGTCACTCAGAGATATAGGTAGATTAGAACGTCGCTCTTTAATGAAGTCACTTACTTCCTGCGTATAATTAATAATTTAACGTGTCGGTCCGAGAACGTACTCGCATTAAAATATGCATAATAATCTACGTATAAAAAGATGTGGATTTTCCAATTTAAAAAAAAATAAGCGCAATTAATTTATCAATTCGCACACTGTTGACGCGAGTTCGTGTAAACACTCAATCGTTGTGACCAAGATACCTTATCGTCGTATTATACGCATGGTAGTTACTTTACAAGTCATTCATTTTTTTGATCCCACGATCGTGCAAACTGACGTAGATTGATAGTTCATAAGATAAATTTAGGCATGCAACAATAAAAAAATAATCAATGAGATTCAAAATCACTTATTTTTTATTTATTACAGAATTCTAAAAAAAATAATACAAATGACTTTCACTTTGTTCAATATGTATTTTCATATTATTATTACTTCTTGTCGGCACCATAAATTTTAATAACGAAATCAATTCCACGAAAAACTTCACTTTTAAATTTCATATCAACGAAGTTATATCCAACTCCACCTTTAACGATACTTGGTTTCGCTCCATGTCCATTGGTAGCTTGATCGAGAGCTTCTATGTAAGTAATTTTGGTAATTCCTGGATGGGTGTAACTGAATACTGCCTCTACGATTCCTCCGATACTCCAATCTTTTTTAATAGTTTCACTTTGTAGAAGTTTATCAGTCGGGCCTAAGCGACCAACTCTCAAATTATTACGGGTCGCTCCATTCGCGCATTGAACGAGTGCAAGCACTACTGCTGTACACAGTAACAAAGTCAAGGATTTCTGAGTCATCATTGTGCTACTTTGCAAGTGAGAAAAAAATACCGTTAGAATATTACTTTGCCGTAGCTAAGAATAAAATTTTTCTATTTAAATACCTCAAATGTATGAAATGTAGAAATACGTCGAATAAAATCACTTCAAAAATTCTCTCTTACTCGCTGTCAAGTTTCACACTGAATGTTTTTGATTATGGCAGACACACCGCGGGAAAGGATGTACAGAGTTATCAAGACGCTTATCTTATCAGCATGAACACCGCATTTTTTAATTATTATAAAAAGTATGTCAGCACCACTAGGCGTTACTGGTTGTGTAAATAATCGCTCCAATTAAGGAGAAACATTTCATTTATAAATTTTTATAATGAAGTAATTCAAAACAGTTAATTAAATGCATTTATGAAAATTGTAATGCAATTATCGTAGAATAATTGTTAACAAAACCTGTAGTTTTACAAAGCTTGAATTTATTAGAAATTTTACAAATGATGTAACGTTTTCTATTTACCTTTTCGCTGAGAGAGTCAACTACGCACTGATCTTATGAGTCATAAGACGATTGAGCTGGGCCGCACCTTGGTAGTCACAGCTGTACTGTCTTTCTGTTCTCCTTCTCCTCTCGCTGTTTCCTTCTTATTCTCTCGCGTTGCGAACTGTGTATATTCGCGTTCGCAATACAATTTCTTTTGCAACCATAGCAGCGTTTTTATTTAAAATTCATTTGTTTTGAAAGAAATTTACATCTAAAAATTAATCTTATTAATAAAAATTAGCATTCCACAGTGACATTCAGAAATCAATATATGCATATATACATAAACTTGAACAAGGCTAAACATTTTCGAAATCGGCAAGCGTTTACAATTAATATTATCTTCTTAATCGATAAGTTTAAAAAAAAATTAGACCAGCTGACATCTTCTATAATATACGCAATTTAAAAAAAGTATTTCAATCCCGTTTTATTTTCCTTTTTCTGCACAAAGAAGGGATGCAAAAATCAGTACTAGATACTCTACAACATCGAATCTGATATGATATAAGAGATAGTTTTCATACTTCCTAGAGTGTAATATGAAGCAAATTATCTTTCTATATGTTGAAGAAGAATAAAATACAGTATTATTTACTAAATTGCAAATCAAAGTTTTTAATGCTTTTGATAGGTGAGTAATGCGACTAATAATATTCAATAATCTTTATTTCCTAATCACTTAAAAAACTTTGACAATATACAGATACACAAAGATTCTCGAACAATCGTTTGAGACAATCAGTGTTTGTGAAAGTCTTATGTTAGTAGCCATAAACTTCAACATTGTAATAAATACCGCGGTATACTTTACTACTTCTAAAATATATATCAACGGTATGATTGCCAATACCACCGGCGCTGATGTAATGATACGCGTCATTTTTTGGTGAATATCTATTGCGAAGTCGAATGTACGTAATCACATTATTATGAGCATCGATATGGAGTGTTGTTTCTGCTTTCCCAAGAATTGTCCACTCTACATTAATTGTTTTGTTTTTAATCAAGTGGTCACCAAATTTACGGCGTCCATAGTGTCCACGTATGGTTTGCAGAAAAGCAAGCGCTATAACGCTGCACAATATTACTCCTCCGAATCGCCACTTCATCATGGCTCTGTGTTGATAAAAAATAATTTTATTGAACATAATTTTCAACGTTATTAATTTTTAAAAAATAAGAATTTATACATGAGCTTTTTTTCAAGCGTTGTACCGAAGTTATTTTATTTGTGCTGTAGACGGTTTAGAGGAATATATCACACTCTATTTATCACTACTATTACATATAAAAATGAAATACAAAAATAAAACACACAACTATTAATTTTTTTTTACTAATGAAGCAATTTAGGTATATTCATTTAGAAAATATATTTTTCATAAAAAAAATCTAATTAAAAGTAATAATCAAAGATTGAATTTGATCATCCAAAATTACATGCATTTCAATAGCAGTACTCAATGTGGTTTCCCTAAAAATGGATTCCAATGCTATGGGGCACTTTACATACATCTTTTTTTGTAATGGAAATTTTGGAGGATATATACGTCATTATCTGTTAATTATTTTAATGAGAGAGATTGCTCGCTATACAGAATTGGTAATTTTTCAACGGCTGTAATGAAACTACTTATTTCTTGTGAATAATCTAAATTATCAAATTTTCATTATGAGCACCAATATTCATAATGATTTCTTAATTATCGTTGGAAACATTTATTCTCGAATGTTCCATTGAATTTAATCTATAAAAAAACTTGTAAATCTCACATTCGTCTATTATTTTAATATATAAATTCGTAATATTTATGTATGAGTTAATTTTAAAAGTATACCTATAGAAATGTTCTCTTGACTACCGTGTATGAATTTGTATCACCCGTTCTGCAGACTTTTCGTTAGAAATATGTAACTTCTTCAACAGAATGTGGTACATCATATTCGAAGTCTCTCTTTATAATGTAAATTATCTTGCTTGTCATTATTATTAATTATTTTAATGAGACCGATTGATAGCTGGACAGGGCTGGTCCATTATCGCTTTAATGAAGCTAATTATTTCCTGTATACGATTTAAAGTATGAAATATTCACTGTAGTTCTCCAGAATATAGATATTTAGAAATTGAATGATTTTGTATACCGTGCGACCGTTTGAACGTCCTGAAGATGCCTTACACCCATCAAATCTCGAAATACAACTGGCAGGGTGTTTGGAAAATTCATTCATATTTTTAGATAAAGCAAGAATGTCTCTTGCCAAATGATAAGCTGCATTATTTTCGAGTTTAATTTGTTGAAATATATAAAAATTGGTTCATGTTACTTTCGGTGGGTAAAACAGAAAACTATTACTTTTTTAATTTTTATTTGTATGAATGTAATTGTGAATTGATAGTATAACATCTACACAATTAAATACATTCTTAGGCATTATTTATATTTATTATATCTTTTGCTATCTGAATAGTATTTATTATCGATACCATAAATATTTATTTCGAAATAAATGCCACGGAATAAACGACTTCTGAATTTGATATCAACAAAGTTATGATTCACTCCGCCATCAACAATTTTAACTTCTGCATCATTATTGTAACGATCGATAATCTCGATAGCTGTTATTCTATAGTGTTCATCCTGAAAATGAAACGACTTCTCAACTGTTCCTTTAAACGACCAACTTTTCTCGACGTCAAAACTTTGTATTAGATTGTGACCCCATTTTCGAATGCCATATTGTTGATCCATTGCACTTGCATTTTGCAAGAGAGTAAGAGTTATCACACTACATATTATCAATGTCTTCACTTTGAGTTCCATTATAGCCATCTATGAACAGCAAATAATTTTTTTTAATTGCGTTGCTGATTTACTGGATTATTTTTAGGTCATTGGCATAGGAAGGCTTTTTGGTTTGACACGAAATAACAATATGGGCAATATATTTTTACAAATTAACTTTTGACACTTGTTTTGGTAAAAGTGAAAAAAATACTGTACCTTTTATCCAGAAACTACTTAAAACTTGTTTTTCGCTTATTAACTTTTTCTTTAGTCCAAGAAACCTTTCAGCACACGGAAAGAAATATACTATATCCTTGAGATAGACAAAATTTTTTAAGTGAGAAAGCGAAAATAATGATGAAATCTAGAATATTTCAATTTTAGTATTACTTTCGATCGATTTATAATAAGATATTGAATCTACTTACGAAGAAATAGGAAACGCAGAAGTGTTGAATAAGAGATGCTTCTAACACTATCGTTGCCGTTTAAATGATGCCTCTTTTTATAATAAAAATTGCGCAGCAAGCGATACACTCGAGATATCTATAAGCAAACAACATACGAGATTCATTACTCATCAACTATTATAGCTCAATCGTTGAATGCCGCTAATGGTTGGATAGTCATTCTAACGGAATCAGTTCTTTCCTGTGCCAGATTAAAACCGTAAAGTTTCTACTTTAATGCGCAATTAATTTTTATAATGATGTTTTCTTGAGTTTTTGTTAAAAGTATAATCTACAAGAAAATGTCTGAGCTCGTATTTTCTATACTCGTTTTAATTCTGATGTACAATGCTGATGATAAATAAATAAGAAAGCCGCCTCTATTCAGTGGTAGTTAGTTTTTATTTAATGCAATATAGTACACATAAATCTGGTATTAATTATACCATATCATATACTTGCTGTGGGAGCCTAATGCCATAGATTTTAACGTGATAATATATACCATGGTATATTTTACTAGTGAAGACGATATCAACAAAGTTATGCCCGATGCCACCTTTGACAATCTGAGCTTCTGCGGCATTTCCATCCGCGTGTTGATCAATGATTTCAATGCGCGTTATTATATATTGAAAGTGGTGAAAATGGAATGTTTCTTTTGCTTTTCCTTTTAATGCCCAATCCTTGTGAATATCTTTGTCTATGAGGAGTTCCACGTTATCCATTGATTGACCATATTCTTGATCTGCTGCAAATACAGTTTGCAAAAGACTGAGCGTTATCACACTGCAAAGTATTACAAGCGTGCTTTTCTGCTTCATGATGACTTCCTGTCAATCATAAATAAATTTTCTAAAAAAAATTGAGAATTTTTGTATTTACAACTTTCAATATCTAAATTTATTACGTAAGAATGAACTTATTGTATAATAAATAATTACAAACCTTCAAAGTATAATACTTAATGAAAGCTCTTCGTCAGTGGTTTGAAGGATGATATTGCGCTCCGCATCCAACACCTCTTTTTAAAGTCTATTATGCACAGGATGTATACGTTAGAGATATCTAAATTAGCATGGCAAAATTGTTATCATCGCTAATTATTATGATGGGTTTCATTTGGTACTATTATTGAAGGTTATTTGATATCATGATGAAGTTAATTATTTCCCGTGTTTAATTAAAATTACAAAATTCAAACGCGCAATTAGTTGAGATAATCTATTTTGTCGATAGTTTGTTGAAAAAATTCGGTGATAACAATTTTCTGACAATTTATTAAGCTTTCTTGACATAAAAAATGCAACTTCCAATGCCCGCTCTAGCGTAACATTGGTCGTATCATCAATCTTGATTTTTCGGTGTCAGAGCCAGAATGGTAATTTTAATGAAACACTTTAGCTATTTTGATAAATCAAATTTTTTTTATTAAACCGCTTTTCTTTTTTACGTCATCGTAAACATCCAAAGTAAATTTGATAAATCTGCACGAACTAGATCTTGTGTACAGCGGGAAGTTTCACGCCGTAAATTTTAACTCTGTAGTAAATGCCACGGAAAATCTTGCTGGTAAATTTGATATCTACGTGGCTAGAACCAACTCCACCGCTCACTATATCAACGTCAGCTGCATTTTCATCGTCATGTTGGTCGAGGACCTCAATGTACGTAATCTGGTAGTTTCCATTGTGATAGTGAAATGTTTCCTCTGTTGACCCTTTAATTTTCCAACTTTTATGGACATCCTTATTAACTAGAAGTTCAGTATGAGGCATTGGCTGCCCAAATAGACGAGATATTGCGCTTGCACTTTGCAAAAGAGTCAGTGCTATCAAACAGCACATTATTACTTTTATCATTTTCAGATTCATCATGACTTTCTGAAAATTGAAAATAATTTAACTTATAACAGTATTAATTTTAGTTGTAGATGTTTAGTTCCTTAAACACTGAATGTGCTTTTTGGAACATAAAACGGACAAACACAAACGTTAATTTATTGCAAAGCTGGAAAACTATATTACTTTTGTCTCTGCTGCGCAATTACTAAATATTAAAATTAAATAGAGCACGAAGATACGACACGAAATTTCTATATTTTTACTGTCTACTGATTCACAATTATATGTAAGATATGATTACCAAAAATTACCCTTGAAGTTTAACAGTTGACGCAATAGCTTTGAAGATATTTTCAAATGTTCCTTTGTAGTTCACGTTCAACGTCTCACTTTATAATGGGAACACCGCAGGATGTAAATGACAGATAGATATCTAACACGTCATAGAAAAAACTGATTCATTAACTATTATAATGAGTTAGCTCGATCTCCAAGCTATGCCGGTAGTTGGTAAGGTCACTCTAATGAAGTAGAATATTTCCTGTGTGAACAATTAAACGCAAAAAAAAACTTTGGTGCACGAACGGTTAATATTGAATTGCATGTTTTTTTAACTGTTATGAAAAATATTTTTAAATTTTCCTCTACATCTGTCATTGAATGCATCTGTTATTAAATCTAACTTCGTTACATATAATAATAGAGAAAGTCATCAAAATCCGTGTTCAGATTTTGGAATAATACAATTTTGCTGTGAACAATAATTTTTCTCTGATCTCAAATAGTAAGAAAATAAAAATAATTCAAATTCTAAATCATAATTTTTCTTCGAATCCAGTATTTATAACATTTCTAGAGCTTGGGCTTGGGCAAAAAAAGGCACACGTGGGTCCGAATAATTTTTATTTTTTATAGATAATAGATTATATTACATAATAATAATGCTTTGAGCTTACGAATAACGAAGTTTTTATTTAATTGTAATATCCATTATTGGGACCATAAATTTGAACGATGAAATCAAGACCACGCAAAGTTTCACTTTTGAAATTAATAGTAACGTAATTGTATCCAGGACCACCATGAGTAACATCAGCAGTACCTCCGTGTCCATTAGTATATTGATCGAGAATTTGAACGCTTGAAATTTTCCTGTTTCCATCGGTACGGTAAGTATATGTTTCTTTAACTGCGCCTTTGAGACTCCAATCTTTTTTTACATGATCTTGCTGAAGAAGCACATCATTTCTACCAATTTCACCAAGTATTAGGTCGTTGGGAAGATGGATAGCTTCGCATGGTAATACAGCTAATGCTGCTACACTGCAAAGTAGAATTATGGCGAATCCTCGCGTCACCATCGTAGATTTCTGCAAAAAATAAACAACTAAAGTACAATTTACAATAGAGTTTTGTTGTTCATTTATAATTAAAATTACCAAAAAATTGTGAGCGTTGTAGCAAAATAACATTTCAGAGCACACTAAGGGATTCTGTATTGATAGTCGCCTTATATACTGAAAAAATCTTACAGAAAATACATATGACATACAATAGACACAATAATAAATATCAGAAACGACCGTTCTGTTAATTAGTGTAATTAGTATGTTTTATCGCTGAGCGATAAAGCTGGGTTAATTAACGTCTGAATTTCCGCGCGCAAATACTGAATTTCAATGAAATTTTGATAAAAAGACTTTCATTCAAAATACTTTAACAACTTCTGTTCATAAATACATATTCAAGTATACTTGGATTTCAAAAAGTGGGTATTTATTTTCCAAATAGTAGCCATATAGAATATGGCGACTGTTTTCAGGTTTTGATGCGGGAGAACAACATAACAGTATGTTTTACTTCATAGTCAAATTTTATTTATTACGAAATTTTCGTTCATTATGATAATTCATTAAGTTATATTGATAGCTGTATTATAGTATTAAGAATCTTCCGTTGGGCGACCATAAATGTCAACAATAAAATTAACACCACGAAATAGTTCACTTTTAAATTTGATTTCAACGAAGTCGTAACCAGGTCCACCTCTGATAATAGTAGGTGTCCCACCATCTCTGTATTTAGATAGATCAAAGATTCTGAC
The DNA here is from genome assembly GCA_035047105.1 of Galeopsomyia nigrocyanea. NCBI lineage: Eukaryota > Metazoa > Arthropoda > Insecta > Hymenoptera > Eulophidae > Galeopsomyia > Galeopsomyia nigrocyanea. Next base: position 6,754,164 of record JAWWMK010000032.1, on the reverse strand, counting down.
GTACGTTATAGTATCAGCGAAGGTGTAGATGATGTCACAGTATACTATTCCTTTAATGCTCCAACTTTCTTCGATGATGTCATGGTGAATATGCGTGTTATTCAAACTGAACTGACCAACTTCCAAATCGAAGCCTGATGCGTTTTGGAGTTGAAGAAAAGTGTGTACTATGAAACTATAAATTGCAATAGTCGTTAATTTCTTCATCGTAGATATATTACAGTTTCAGTCAAGAGCAAAATATGAAATAAATTGATAATTTATATATCGTGAAATATAGAAATCTCTGTTATTTTCTTGGTTTTTAAAAAGTATTTACATCAAATCTGATGAATGTGTAGAAGTTTTTGTGATGTTACCATATATTTTATGTATCTTATAAATTTTAATATCTTGAGAAAAAATTGAAAATAAAAAGATAAAGCTTCAGTCCTCAAATCATAAACTTGATTTACAATAATGTTATTTTGATGTCAGGTTTATATCATGTACTGTCATATATTCTATAAAACCCTTTATTATAAGTTACTTAACCGGATATTTTGCGCCAGACCGATATCAAATTTAATGACGTAGAGATTATAATAATGAGCACACTTAGTCACTCAACAATTCTGGTAATTTTGATTTTTGAAGCCGTTCTAATGACGATATTTTTCATTACATATGATTAACAATTAAATAGTTACAAAATTTTATACTGCAAAATAGTGTTCTCGCTTAAAAATTCACGAATATTTATGTCTGGAGAATGTTTCTTTTTCTTCCTGATGCCATAAACATTAACAATAAAGTCAAAGCCACGAAATGGCTCGCTTCTAAACTCGACTATTACGAAGTCCCAACTAACTCCACCTGTGAGTATTTTGGCCTGTCCACCATTATTATATAAATCGAGGATTTCGATGTAAGTAATTTCAATATCGTCGGGAGCATGATATTTAAATTGTTTAACTTGTCTTTTAAAAAATTCCCAATCTTTCTTGATATGATGCTGTGTGAGGAGGAATTCATCTCTGTGTCTTTTACCTTCGAACAAATGGCGATGGTAAGCAGTTACGTGTTGACAGAAAATGAAAACTATCACACTGCACAGTGCCACTGTCACGAATCCACGCATTCTTGTTTTGGATTCTGTGAATAATAAGTAATTTTTTAAACTTCGTACTTACGTAAATTAGTTTAGTAAATATTTTTATAGATAATGATTGATCACTCAACCCCAACTTACGATTAACATAAAATCGAAATATCTAAAGAGATGACTCCTTGCACAAAATTAATTCGAAGAACTTGTCGTATACGCCGACGTATCTCATCGAAACTTACTATGTTTTGTGCCGTAAATGTGCGCATGAATTGCAAATAGGAAACGTCGGAAGACATACCATAAAAGCGGTTGTTAATTGTGATAACATTGTTCATCCGCTAGGTTGATATCAGTAATTAAAGAGTTTGTCTAATGAAGACTATCTCTTCCGGTATTTAATTAAACCATAGAACACTATAAAAAGTTGTTGAATATTTTCTTGAAAAAGTAGCGTAAACTATTTCGTATTTATTACGCAGTACAGATTCTACTCAAGGGACAAATTAAGCACAAGCAAATTTACCGAACGTCAAAAATTGCAGAAGAAATTGGAACAATCATTTTTACACCTTGTAGTATTATTAAACGCCGGATGTGACTTCCTATCGTAATCTAATACTATTTAGAAAGGGCCCAGTCAATTTTATTGGGATTTTTTATTACTTTTGGAAATTATGAATTGATCAAGTTGAGTGGTGTCAGTTTTCACGTGTAATCCTTTTAAAAACAATTGAGACTGTTGCTCTCCCGAGCTTCATTCAACTTTGATTCATTTTTCTACCGTATTCTCATGCTATAAACAAGGTGCACTGCAAGTTTAGTGGGAATTCTCTTTGCGTTCGGAAATTATGAACCGATAAAGACGCAATCGTCAAAATTTTGTCGTGTGGTCCTTTTCGACAACCGCTGACGTTGCTGCTCTCTCGATATTCGTTCAACTCGTCGAAACTCGTTGAGTCGTCTTTCTATCGTATTCTAATAATGTACACGAAGTGCACAGCAAGTTTAGTCGGAATTATATTTTGCGTTCAGAAATTATGAAATGATAAAGTCGCAATGGTCAAACATTTGGCGTGTGGTCCTTTTCAACAACCACTGAAATTACTGATGATTGTTCACAACTAGGTATTCAGGCAGTATTCAAGACTTGTGAATTTTCGTATTCGATCATACACTGATGAAGTATTGTATAAATCTGTGATCGTATTTAGGCTGATACTTATATCGAGCACTGAATAAAATATTCGAAAAAAGCAAATTTTCGAACGGTTAAAAAAATATGAAAATCCGTTCAATCAGTAGAGATCGGCAACATCATTTTCAAAGCAAGACCAAACTTCAAGCTACCATACACGCAGGAGCTAATAAGCATCCAATCCCCAAGGAATTTTCAACGGCACCGTCATTCAAACCTTCTTCTACTGTTGCAGACACCATGACCACAGACACTACAAAGGCTCTATGCGCTACACCATACACCCATCGGCACGTTTGATCCTGACGATTATAACACCATACAATGATGCGTCTCTCAAGCAACACCTTCCAGTACACAAAACCGACCTCATTTTCGCAACGTTGCCCGCAATAATTCATCATAGACTTTCGCGCGTGATAAACACATCTTTAACTCTCTCTCTCTCTCTCTCTCGCTCGCGAGAGTATTCCCAAGTGACCAAACACGTGCGCGTCTCCGAGGAATTAAGTCACTCTCCAGTGGCGCGATAACTTTTTTCGTCGTCGTCGTCGTCGTCGTCGTTGTCGGCTCATGGGCTTTATCTCCTTCGGGCGTCGCATTTCCGAATCCGTTTAATCTTGCTGGCGCTAAGTGAAAGCTATCTCGGCACTGAATGCGGGATGTGCCCGCAAACAAAGCGACAAACACTACAAAGTTTTGCGCCACAGGGCGCGACGAGAGTCAGAGACGAGCTTTGATGTGCGCCCAAGTGTTTATGAGCGCCTACTCTCTTCTTTTCGATCGCTTGTATGCACACGTATATGTATGTATATATACACCACCCTAGTCCACTCACTTGCCTTGAAGCTTAATGATTAACCCGACGTGTTTGTATGTGTGTATATGTGCTCTCTAACGTGTCTCGAGTATGTGGCTGGTGAGATTAAGTCGATAATCGATTGGTTTGGTATGATGACATTTTTGTTTGAGGAAAATTGAATATTTAAAAGTGCTTTGAAAATATTTCTTTTTTTTCGTATCAAATTGATTGATGATTATTTAATTAACTTTTATTTTCATGAGATATAAGTACACGTAACGGAATAATTGACGCATTTAGTTATGAGCAGGAAGTGAGTGTAATTAGGTATTTTTACTTAAACTTTTTGACGCAATTAAGAATTTAGTTATGTGCAAATGTGATATCTTGTCTACTCATTTCCGGCGAAATTTTCATTGTGGCTAAGTTATATATTTATCTGCAGATTGAAAGTACCAGTCAAAGTGTCTCCGTCGAGCAGCACATGTTGATATTTGAAATTTTTACAATATACTGTAAGTATAAAGTATTAATTTATTTAGAATAATTTATCATGAATCATTTGGTTATTCATAGAAATTTATTAGCCAAGTTAAAATAGTAGCTTTTATTATAAAAATTAATAATACAACTATAGTATTGTCAGTTTTTAGATAAAATGAAAAAATCAAAGTATTTATGTACACTATTTTCAGAAAACCATGACGGCGACGAAGAAAATCGCAACAGTAATATTATGCAGTGCAATAGCACTCGTGACCATTCAGTGTGCGCGTTCAGCCGATTTTCGTACGATCATGATGGACGGTGAGAGAGATCTCCGTGACGTTCATCTCGTAACGAAACACATTCAGAAAGATTGGGAGCTGTTCGCTGTCGTAAATGCAACTTACGTTTATCGCACCGATGGGGATCACTTAATCAATTATATCGAATTGCAAGATCAAAATCGTAATGACCATGGAGCTTATCTCAGTTATGTTGATGGTGGAGTCGGTCACAAATATGTTGAACTTCACTTCCAGAGCCAGTTCACGCGTGGCATCGATTTTATCATTAATATTTTTGGTGTTCCGGCTGTAGCTTATACGAAGTGATTTTGTATTTATTGATGAGTGGAGTATAGAAAGAAATACACAAAATAAGCATGTTTCTGAGTGGAATTTTTTATTCTTTCTCCTGCCTCAATTCTTATACGGTTTGGTAGAGTCATTTTTGCGGAATAAACTTATTTTTGTAAAAAAATTTTATAAATTGAAAATAAATCACGAATAATATTTACCAAGTTATTAGAACCTCAACGTCAATAAAAATAAAATCTCATTAATAACTAAAATTGCAACTCCTCATCATTTCGTCACTGACAAAACTAAAAAAAAGGAATCTAGGAAAAGCGAAATAACACACGTCAAACGCGAAATTGCAAAGATTTTGTTTGCTCTCGTTTGGCAGAGCGTCGAGACTCGTCGAGTGGCTTTCGCAAGCGAGCGAGTAGTAATGAGGCCCGAGTGGCATATCGGAGGTGCTGCAAGACTCGAGATTCCTCGGTTCGTCGCTCGCGAGGGCGTCATTATACACACACCGCTTGCTATCGGCTCGTTAGTTCGCACTCCTCTTCTATACATATATATCGCGAGAGTGCCTTTCAGTCGCGAATCTTCGCTTGCAATGTTATTTGATCTGTTCTGTCTTCGTGCGTTTGGAGTTGACGGAAATACTTTTTTCTTCTGTTTTCTGCGTATAATTATGCAGCATTGGTTGATGCTTGCTTTCATTTTTTTCATGTATCATTTCGATTTTATGTTGGATGGAAATAAGAGTATGATTTTTATTTATTTTATTTGAGTTTGACTTACTGTGAATTTAAAATTCTTAAGTTGTTGACTTAGATGTTGAGTAACATCTAAGGAATCTGCTAAGGGCTATAACGTATCTTCAAATTCGAAAAATCACATAATACTAATTTTGGTGGAATATTTTGTTTATTTTGCATTAATGATGAAAATTATCCACGTTTAATATTTATAAACGAATCTCAAACGAACAAAAATTTATTATGCATATACTTTATTATTCTTCATGCAAGTTAAACAACATCACTGCTAGCCACCTAAGTTTCGCACTAAACACTAAATTACACTTCAACAAAAAAAAAGAATCGAGCGCAATCATCTCACAAAACCTTCAACTATATCACATTATAACCAACTCGAAAGAAAAAAATATATTCTAAAAAATCAACTTATTAATCAGCAAAGGGTGAGAGAGTATACATCAGGTGTCTCGATGATCATTGTGCCATAGCTTAGACCCCCATTAAATATGGTTCGTCACCTTCGAAGGATTCCATCGCAATAGTAGAGAGAAGGGGGGGGGGGCGAGAGGGTGATACAAAGGCTCGAACTTTTCCACGCTGACGGGGACGACGAGACACGAGAGCTTTTGTCGAGAGGCGTGAGAGCACGCGAGCTTGCACGCTTTTTATTGACTATACGCCAGCAGGGGTGACGCAAATCGTTTTCTTCGTTTCTTTTGTCGAGATTTTTCAAACGTACCATCTTTGTCTTCGAATGAAAAGAGAGAGAGAGAGAGAGATATATATATACACCTGACTTGATCTATAAAGTTTCTCATATCAAAACATATTATACAGCCGGATCAAAAGTATCGTAAAGCCGAGGGGGGAAAGCGTGATAATTTACAAGCTCGCGCTCATTAGTTACGGGTCTTAAGCAATTATGAGTGGGGGGCGATGTATATATTGCGCGCGCGAATATTTCACGCGTGTAGGTGTATGTATATTGTCGAGAGGTGCGAACTATCCACGGGGGGTTTATTATTATCGTTTGGGATTTGTCGGGCGAATGAGAGAGAGAGAGAGAGGGAGAGAAAGAGAGAGAGAGAGAGAGAGAGAGCGAGGTGTCATGCGAGAACTTTGTGATTCTCTTTATATTGTTTGCTTTTGAAAGTGAGAAAAGAAATAATACTCTATTTTGGATGTAAATATCGAATAAAATCTTCATTGGATCAATTTTGCAACCTTCTTTTCAACACACTACCTCATTTTTTTTCTACCAATCGTCGAAACAATGCCATCCAGCGACGTTTTCGTGAACTTTTTAGCGTCTGCCAAAAAATAAACCCTATGTGTGTCTATCAAGAAAATCCCTCGAGGGGTATACTATAACGTATACATACATAACGCAAACCGGAATCGCGCTAGAACGACTTGGAGTTTCGCGCGCATCTCGACAAAACTTTTCGAGGGTGAGAGAGAAAAGCAGCATGACGCCAGATCCAGGTGTTAATAATCCGGTGGTAATTGTGCGCCTCTGGCTCCCGGGTAATTCCCATTAAACGTCTCTGCTGCCGCTGCTGCTGCCTGCTTGTTTGCGAGCGCGCGAGAGCGCAACTTTCGGGGGCGTGAACTCTTTGTCACGACGACTATTGTATTCCCGCAACGAGTAACGCGACGAGGATTTTCTCTCCCTCCTCTCTCCCTGTTGAGAGTTTTCAGTAGTCTCTCTTATAGCTGTGCGGGACTATTGTCGACTTTTCCTTTTTCTTCTTCTTTTTTTTTTTAATGAAGTAACACTCGAAACACGTAATAATAATATGAGTTATTGAGAATTTTTGTTATTTGAGATTTATTGTATCTTTTTAAACACTAAAAAAACCGCTATTGATAGAGAGCAAAATTTTGAAGGCATTTTTTTTTCAAAATCATATGCATTCATCCGACTAAAAGCAAATGTTGATCTATTAATTAACATATATATTTCAAAAGAGTTATTCATAAAATTGTAATTACTTATGTGTTTTCGCGATACTCTATACTTTATCAAAAACAAGCTATTGAAAATGAATCAGTTACTCTCGTTATATACTTCCACCGTAAACAGCAAATTACACGCAGCAAAATTAGCTACAAAGCCGAGAAAAATCGATAGCCTATCAAACTGGCGCCAACGCCAATCTCACCTATACTTCGTGCCATCATCATTGCATCGAGATAGGTACTTACATGCGCAAAGCCATCTCCATTAAACCCATCAAGCTTTCGCTCGGGGTGCGTGTATGTGTGTTCGGTATCGTACACGTCAGCTCTCTCTCTCTCTCGCTCTCCTAATGGATGAAGTACAGATAATATATCAGTACTAATCTCTGTCGGACGATCGGACCTGCAGTCACGTCGTCTCTTGATCACTCGACCTTTTTTTGCCTCTCAAAGGCGTCATCGTGTCGTGCTGATCATGATTTTCAAAGCGCTGATGCCTTTCGAGCACCCGACGGGCTCGATTGCGATGATACGCTGCGTTGTTTTAAATCAAAGAGATCTGGGTGTCTTTGCAGAGCCTTTGTGAGCTGGTTTTTTTTAGAGGTGAAGTGGCGATAGTCTGCAGGAAACTGTACTTTAAAAATGTTTTTTATACTTAATATTTAAGAAATAATAGCATACAAAAGAAATTTGTTAGAAAAAAAATGAAGGTTTCAAATGACAAATTGATATGCAGCATTATTTAATGGATTCATGTGCTTATGATTTTATTGCATTGAGTTGACTCATATATAATATTTACAGCGGGAGACACATACATTATACACATATGCGCAATTTTAATTGCCTATACTCTACATCGATTATCTACATTTATTAACTTCTTTCTTGAAATACGTGAATCGATTTTATTCATGTGTGTGTGTTTTTTTTTATTTTTGCCAATCGACTTGACTTTATCTATTTCATCATACACAAAGCATTTATGAAGATGGATCCTGATAAGGGCTCACTTTCTGAGTTTCAATGTGTGATACACTGTCGTTGGTATCGTTGCTTTATACAGGCGTACCAATAAAAATCAAATGGAAAAGAAAATTGATATTTTAACATTGATTAAAATTCATGAGAATTGTTTTATTGATACACGCTTTAATCAACGATGTATAATTGAGTACAGTACATAACGAATTGAATATACAAAATGACGTTCTATGTAGTTTTTTTTTCTTTATACAATGGGAATCAGACGAAATTTCACTAATAAGTTATTCATTTTTTCACAATATTGCAGACATAGTCTCCGAATTATACACTCGATTATATCGGGTATTAAATAACGTCCGATATACTTTTAATGATTGATACTTACGAACTACTATCACACCAATTTATACAAGTATCGCTTGTCATTTTTATTCAAGCGTTCGAATGAACATTTTACAATGTGCAAAAGGAAATGAAGCGGTAACAGTCAAACTGGAATATTTTGGCATCAGTAAAATGTATATTTTTTTCAATAAGAACTTTGTTATGTCTTCTTTTTCAACAGTGCAGTCTATTGAGTTTTCAACTGTTTACTTTATTTAAAAAAATTTTATAATAAAATGACAAATTTTGATCAATTGATTAATAGAATAATTGTATGACATGTTTATGGACAATAATAAATAAAAGTTATAAAACACGATATTCCAATTTGACGGATCTCTATATTGCTTATACCTACATAAAATTCTTTTAGTCGATTTCATCAGAACGCGTAATACGAGTATGTACAATTATTTACAAACGCAATTTTATAATACATTTGATCTCTTTTTCCCATTGGCCAACCTATCGTGTGTTATATATATACCAAATAAATTATTTCGACCTATTTGAACTTATGGATATGTATTCTGTTTACACGTAATTATTGATTTTATGGAAAATTCATGTTAATATTTCGCTTCATTCCAAAAAAAATTTCGAACGCGCTATAAATAAATGAATGTTCATTCATACATAAACTGCAAATATATACACAATCAAAATAACCACATTTATATGTAAATTCTGCTTTTTCAGGAAACAACTTTGCTAAATAACACGTGTCAGCGTAAAATACTACCTCATTATATCACGCAGTCTTTACGATTGTTGCGTTCAGAGACCGCGACTAGAACAATTGATTCATTTTTTTCAGCTAACGATAAAAATCCGACAAAAGAAAAAGATGGAGCATTCAATTACAAGAAGAAAAAAAAAGTGTTTTTTATTTCACTGGACTGTTACGATAGATATTATCACAAAGGTGGTCGCTAACGAACACAAAATCCAACAAAAAAAAAAAAACATTTGAATTTGCGCATCATCGACACACGCGTCGATAGATGACGAATATTTGAGGTAGTTGGTTGTCGACATTTTTTTTTCTCGCAACTTCACACCGCGATATCGTCCGAAACATACTTATAATACGTAAAAGTCTCTTCTATGACAATATTCACTTGGACGATTGCACCAAAGCGCCCAAATCGGCGGGATAACAAGGTGGCGCGAGTATCAACGGGCATTGTCCCTTGCCAGATCCGAAATTCAGATTCTCCTGTCACAACATCTTGCTGAGATAGCTGTTTGATCCAGGCGGCGGTAAGAGAAATGGACTGACGAACGCGTGCGCCGTCGGTCCGTGATGCACAGCCGAGTAATTCGTTTGCTGTCCCGGACTCGAACTGTCGAGCGCGCCGTGTGGTATCGGCGAGCCGGCATCGTGAAGTTTCCTCATATGTTTCTTCAGATCGAAGTTCCGACAGAATCCTTTGCCGCAAATCTTGCAGCTGAAGGGCTTTTTGTCGTTGTGCGTGTGCATGTGAAAGGTGAGATTGTAGATCTGATGGAAAGCCTTGTTGCAGATGCTGCATTTGAAGGCTTTCTCGCCGCTATGCGTGAGCGTGTGATTCTTGTAGTTGCCCTTCTGATGGAAACCTTTGCCGCAGTACTCGCAGATGAAGGGCTTGTGATTCGTGTGGATTCTCGTGTGTGTGTTCAGCGTCGAGCTGCGATTGAACGCTTTTCCGCAGGTCTGACACTTGTGAGGTTTCTCCGCCGTGTGGATGATTTTGTGCCTGCAAAGTGTACTCGCTTGGCGGAATCCTTTGCCGCAGATCTTGCAAACGAAGGGTCGGGCACCGGTGTGCACGGGCATGTGTCTCGTGAGATTGTAATGAGCGTTGAACACTTTACCACACTCCAAACATGTGAAACTTTTCTGTTTCGCCGGATTATTGCTGACCGACGAATCCCTCGGCGATGCACTTTTCGATTTGGACTCGCGACTGCTGCTCTCCTTCGGTGAGCCCGGCGACAACGATAATCTCGACGTCTCCTTGTGTATCGGCGGTGGCGTGCGACTGTTCAACGTTGAATTCGGTGTGGTCGTCGAGGCGGGCGATGGACCGGGAAACGACCTCAACAATGGATTCGAGTGGTAATGATGAAGTAACGGGTAGTATTGCAAGAGATTCTGATGGTGCCTGAACGTTGGCACGTATTTTTTGAACGCGGATTCCAAGTGCGCCGAGTAGCTCAACGACAAACTTGGAGCACTGGGTTGTTGAAGTATCGTCGGCGACGAAGTCGTCGTCGACGGTGATGATGCCACGGTTGCCGTCGATTGCGGCTGACTCGATTCCGTCAATCGTTTGTCCGGCTCCATAATTTTGGCGATGGAGAAGGTCAAGTTGCGACATGGCGTTGCCGAGCTTACCCTGTCGGGTGGCAAGCTCGTTGGTGTCTCCGTTGCCATTGATTGGCTCGATGAGAATGGTTGCATAGCGTCAATCTGAAACATGGATATTTGAAAAAAAAAAACATTAATGTTGAATTCGATGGGACTCCTGTAAAATTAATCGTTATATTCATGAAAAGTAGGAGGAGGAAAAAAGTGCGCAAGCTTCACTCGGAATTTGCATGTACCACGATGAATTCAATTTGCATGTCGAGTGTTAGTTAACTATCCACCAGCCGCGAGCTTTTTTTAATAGCCTTTTTCGCATATTTTCATATGCTATACCACAATGAATAAATCAACCCTCGTATCTTTCAATTTCAAAAACCGAATCAATTAAATCCCCTACCATCGTTTCTTTGCAGTATATCTCCGCAAAAAAAAAAAAAATTAAAAAAACCGATTACATCGATTTGGCAAATCAACGCGTCCAAGCCGCATCGCCTATTCAGCGAAAAGTAGAATACGTTTATCGTCAAGAGCGGAACCCACATGCTTCGGTAAGTATACAACACGCGCGCGCGCGCGACACATGCGCGCGTTTCGCTCAATTGGCCCTCGTCGTTGTGTGCGGCGTTGACGGGAGCGAGAGAGAGAAAAAAAAGATGTCGAAATCATAGGGGTTGTGTCGTTTACATATATAAGCTTTGCTTTATGTATATTTCACGAGAAAGAAAAAAATGTTGATCGAAGAAAATGTAAAAGAGTTTTATATATAGACTAATGGAATCACTACTGCCCATTTCATTTCCCCCCAAAAAAGAGAGAGAGGGTTGATCGTCATTTCAATCGCACAGCGAAGGACTTCGTTGAATAGCTCAACTGACTGAATGAGAGAGAGAGAGATTGCAAAATGGTCATCCGCGTGTGTGCGTGTGTGCGCGTCGGGTGAATGTTTGCTCCTCGGAATGGCGTTATATTTGAGCTTGGAATGACGACCGCCGCGCGCTCGGAATTGAATGCCGTCTGCAAGGAAAGAAATAAAAAAAAAAGCTGCGGCTGGTCTTTTCCTCTCTTTCTCTTTCTCTCCCTCTCTCGTGAGAGAGAGAGAGAGAGAGAGAGAGAGAGAAAGCTAAGCAAATAGTGAGCGTTTTTCTTTATCTACGCCGAGGAAATGGCCCCCTAAGGTCTCATTGTCCCTTGGGTTGATGAGTTTGCGATCCGTCGGATTACGGCTTTGCGGTTTTTTTTTCAAAAAAGGGGGGGGGAGAGTTATATTTAACATACCGTTGAATTATTCTGTGCTGCGTTCAAGTGCTCAACGACGACAATTTTACCAAAGCGTACGCGCGCGCGCTTGATGATAGAGCGTTCAAGTGGCATATGTTCAGGCGTAATTTAATCTCCTTCCTGCCTATTATTTTCCCGTGCGCTCTTCCCCCGCGCGCGAATTTAAATCTATGTATCGACTGCCTCCTGCGCGCGCGCGCCTGAAAAACGTCAATGATAATTCAGTTGGCGCGTTGGCTATTCAATTTCTGCGTGTGCACGGACGATGTCAATGCTATATACGCGCCGTTTATAGGTTGTAATTATGTATTATGGAGGGACCCGCATATTGTATATATACGTTAGATAGACATGATTTTTTTTTGCGGATGTGTATGATTACCGGTTTTTGTTAATAAAGTTTGACAGATTTTGAATTTGATAAATGCTTTGAACATTTTTTTTTCTCTTTAGGAAATAAAGAAAATATCATTTTGAAACGACTTTTTAAATATTCATACGAGGACGAGAAAAAAAAACAAGTCGCTCTTCAACTCGGCTGCGCGCGAAGCAGACGTTAGTATTGACGCACACGAGTACACAAGAATCACACACGGCACATCACCGCAGCCCCGCCCATCGTTGTAACTTGTCAATTGTCCCTTGCGGGCTTGAAGCCATGCCCCTAATCATTGGGGAATACGACGACATGTCTTTCAGTTTTACAATTGCCATGTCTGCGTCTTTTATCGCCATGGCATATTATTAAACTGCCGATGTCAATTAGAAATTTTATTTTTCAAAATAATAATAATAATAATAATAAGTCGATGCAAGCCGATCAACAAAAAAAGAAGGTATAGTCATATACACACAAAAGCACTGCGTGCTACTCGATCAATTCGCTGCGCCGACAAAGAGAAATACACGCGTATTTAGGATGTTCGCTCTTGAGTCGCGAGCGGACAGCTTTTGTCGTCGTCCCTGAGATTAGCGGCTTTAACGTGGCGATATATATGTAAGGGTCAACTCTCGTAATACTTTGTGTGTGTGTATGTGTGGGGAGGATGGCTCTCGCGGCTTTGTTAAGTGGCCGAATCGCACGGAAAATTGGGGGCGTGCTACGGTGATGTTGATTCCCCAAATTCTGATTGACAGGTAAGTTTGACGGTCAGAAAGCTTGTTGAGGGATGAAATGGGAATATATATATATATATATATATATACA
>JAWWMK010000032.1:6699670-6740990 GCA_035047105.1 Galeopsomyia nigrocyanea | reverse complement strand
GTTAAATAATGAATAGTTTTGACTTTCATTTATTAATTAATACGTAATTATTATTAACAGAATACTTTCCAATTTTAATCTTAATGGTTTCATTACCCAAAAAGACGTTTTTGTAGCTTCCTACGTAGCTGCAGATATAGAAACAGAACCGAGTGGCTACGCGCCCGGTACATTAAAAAATCGAAGCTACTTTTTAATAGTTTTCTGAAACATAACTCGTTGTAACTCCGCTAAATATTATTGAAATTTCTTGAAATTTTTTGTACAAACGTAAAATAGCTTAGCGCTGATGATGAAAGAATGATAAATTTATTTATATTTTTTTTACATTTGTTATTTAATTATAAAATAGTGATTCTTGCTAATGACGTTTCTCAACTTCAACGGAAAAATGTATCCAGGGAAGTTGAAGTTCGAAGAAACTTCCAGCGAGAGATATGTTCAGTAATATTAGAAGTATTTATTCACTAGTTTTCAGACTGATTCATAAATAATTAGCTAAAATATAGCGATTTTAGTGAATTCGCACGGCCGAATTCCGCAGTGAAACGGCGTTGTTTTGATCAACAATTTATATTTCAGCTATTTATTCAAATAATAATCTAAAACTTCGCAAATAAGCTATTTTAACATTGATGAAGAAAATAGCTCACTAATAAGTTTTGTTCACTTTTCATTTTTCTTCATATTATTTTGTTACTTCAACATTAATAGACTTTAATGGAAGACGCCGGCAAATACCTCCAGTTGGTATTAAATAATAAAAATCAGAAACCTACTCTTTAAATTACTTTCAAACTTTGTTCATAAATATCAACAGAACACACTCAGAAAGTTTCAGATCCATTATTTATTTATATAATAAAAATAAATAGACGAAGTGAAGTCAGTTAGTATCGAATTTCGGACGTTCGAATTTGTTCATGTCGAAATTTGAAATTGTATAGAACATTCGAAATTGAATTATTGCAATCTGCAATCTGCGCGCGAAGCGCGGCTTCGTGGCTAGTAAATATTTAAATAAATAGCCGAAATATAATTTGTTAATTAAACCAACGTCTTGTTATTGTCGTGGAATTTGGCCGTGCGGATTCACTAAATTCGCTATATTTTAGCTAATTATTGATGAATCAGTCTGAAACTTGGTGGATAAATATTTCTAATATTATTAGCATATCTCTCGCTGAAAGTTTTTTCGAACTTAAACTTCCCTCGATACATTTTTTCGTTGAAATTGAGAAACGTCATTAGCAAGAATCTCTATTTTATAATTAAGTAACAAATGTAAAAAAAATATAAATAAATTTGTCATTCTTTCATCATCATCGCTAAGCTATTTACGTTTGCACAAAAAATTTCAAGAAATTTCAATAATATTTAGCGGAGTTACAGCGAGTTATGTTTCAGAAAACTATTAAAAAGTAGTTTAGATATTTTTATGTGCCGGGCGCGCAGCCACTCTGTTCTGTTTCCATATCTGCAGCTATACGTAGGAAGCTGCAAGAACGTCTTTTTGGGTAATGAAACCATTAAGATTAAAAGCGGAAAGTATTAGTTAATAAATGAAAGTCAAAACTATTCATTATTTAACCATTGTAGGCAATTTTATTCCGATGTTGGTACCCATATAGGCGGCTATATGGGTGCCCATGTGGGAACCCATGTGGGCGGCACATATGGGCACTCATATGGCGCCCCAAATGGGTGACTCACATGACTTTTTCCGTAAGGGTCACCTGTCGACCTGATGATTACCAGTTTACCACCGGCCTTGCCATCGGCGCTGGCGGTGGTGGCGCTAACATCGAGCCCAGATAATACTGTGAAAATTTTTGCACACAAGCAGTTGCGGGACACCGAGTGGATCGTCGATTAACCATCCATTCATCCACTCACTCCCCGAATCGATATTTGGCATTTTTTTCTACTTACGCATAATATTTTTAGCATTTAGTAAATTTAGCAATTTCTTTTTATAGTGCTGACTTTAACTAAAAAGGAAATCAATCAGGGGCAAGTAGACTATGTTTGTCTCAACGATGTGAAACATTATTATCGTTGATGATTCTGCTCGTTGAAAAGCTCATAGCTTATGATGTTCGTTCATTTTTTAATATACTCTCTAATGAAACATCAATATGCGGTTGTAGC
This sequence comes from Galeopsomyia nigrocyanea, assembly GCA_035047105.1. Lineage (NCBI taxonomy): Eukaryota > Metazoa > Arthropoda > Insecta > Hymenoptera > Eulophidae > Galeopsomyia > Galeopsomyia nigrocyanea. The sequence goes on along the minus strand of JAWWMK010000032.1, from coordinate 6,738,839 downwards.
TAATTCATCATACAAATTCTAAAGTTGCCAGGCATTACTTACTCCGATAATAATGACGTCCAATCATGTATCAGGTCTGAGCTAAACTTTATACATATTACGAAGCTTTACCAAAAAAAAAATCCCCTGTACAATGATTAAGTTATAATGATCATAGGTAATAAAAATAGGTAAATAAAAAGAGTAAACAATATAAAAAAAATATTTAATAATTAATTATATACGGCAAAATTTTTATGTATTAAGAATTTTAATATTCAATATTGTCGGATATATAATACATAATTGTTAATTGAGACAATATGGACACAACGTATTGTTGGCGCAGTAAAGTGACAAAAAATTATCATACCCCCATTCGTTTTCTTAAAATTTCAACCGCTATTACTTCGCCTTTTATTATTGCAATTTCCTATGGAGGACTTGATTCATTTTCATACACACCTTTACTCAGTCCTTTTATTTATTTCTCATTTTGCCTCAACAATCGTATTTTACGTCTTAATCACCAAGCTCGTTTCCACCACTATCACCACCTTAATATCTTCAATTTTTTGCCCTTATCTATCTATTTATAATATTCCGGCCTTCGCACTTGTTTCTTTGATTTATCGTCTTTTATTTCTGTGCTAATTAGACTAATCCCTGATATACATAACCCTTATCCTAGGGTAACTGAGCGACAAGGTGTCTTTTTTTATATATAAGTGTTGCATTTTAAGCGCAAACTTATTAACTGCATTTAGGACTCTCTTTCGTATCGTAACTTATTGTTTTTTTTAGTAACAGATTTTTTTTTAGTCAAAAGGGTTTGCAAACGTAACTGACATTATGCTGGTCACGACTTACATTACTATTAATATAAGACCGCTGAGAGTCTCAAAAAAATGAGTGAATATACTCAGTGTAATTTGAGTTTCACCATTATCGCTCATATTTCCTTGCTTGCCTTGTTGAGCTTGCATAAGTTTTTTTTTCTGTTATTAATTTTTACTTCATCTTTTCAAACACTTCACAATGCTTTGTACAATTTCACTACTCATATCCTAGTTTTATGTTTTATTATCGTTAATCTTTATTGCTCAATAAATATTCGATAAATATATCACTGTTTCAAGTATAATTTTTTTTCATTATCATGTATAATGTTTTAAATGTGTATAATATAACGCGATAATCTTACTATTATTTTATCCTCGTTAGTTTACTCTTTCTTTTACAGTTTCAATGTCGTTATAAATATTATTGTTGTTGAATTTTAAGAACTTTATCAAATTAGCTCGCACCCTCTCCTAATCCATCATTCTTTCGTTAGTTAACATTACTTTCCCCTTAAATATACTTTTTTCTTCTTAGATAAATGCACAGATTTTGGCCACTCGAATTCAATTTTCTTTATCAAAAATGATAATTACTCGCTTAAAATCAAAATTTTTTTTTTTGCAGCACTATCGTCATTTATAGATTCGCTTTCAGAAAGAAAACGAAGAATATGGCCAAAAAGAATGCATTGACCCAAATTATTTTACGTATAATTGCTTGCGGATTACGTTTCTCACTACTTTTTCATATGCTTAATTGATATATTATAATTTGACTATGTTTTTTTTTCGACTGCAGGGACGATTTTTCATTTATTTTACTCAATATATAACATACTATCAAAATCTTGGAGCGAAACCCGAATGAAAAGCATTTTTCCATTTGTTTGGTAACAAATTTAAAAAATGTAATATTCTTATTTATGTACACGTAATCACAATCAAATCTTACTCTGCTGTGTAGTTTTTCATCAACGCTTTTCCATTCGCTTCACTCCCAGGTCCTTTGACTTGGCTTCGACTTCTTTTAATTCCTCTTGTAAATACATAATTTTAGCGCTGTGTGCCGTGTGTATGTATACGTGTATTTTATGTTAGGTTCTTTTTTTTTCTTAAGGTGGCCCGGGACTTATGCTAAATATCTACCTCTACTACCTTATTTATCAAAATATTGAAGCGTGCTTGAATTCAATCTTGAATATTATTTTTTTTTCCAAATTTCAGTATATTGTCCAATCCATCGAACAGGTTCAATTGGGCGGAAACAAGTCTCATCGTGATTTAACACATTTTGACATATTCACACGTATCAGGTAAAAATTACGTAAATTCGAGTATCATCGAAGTTAAAAACAATGAAAAGTCTACAAAAATTGTTCGTTGAATAAAAGCACGGTCCAAAGTTCATCTACGCAATTGTTTATACTCTTAGCCATATTAACAATCTACATTCGCCATATTATTTAGTTTAATTAACTTGCCCATCTAAACGTGAAACTACTTTTTACGTAGAAAAAACCCTCGTGTCGTCGATCTGATCGAGAATGCTTTCGTGTGATCACTCACTCTCGACCTGTCGAGCGAACGATTTTTTTAATGCACTTTCGGTTCAAGGCAGCTCGAGATGCTATACAAAATGTCTTTCAAACGTTTTTCGTTGTAGCTCTCTTTTGAATTTCGGGGTTATTCGTTGGTTCAATGTGTATTTGCATTATTTTTAAAGTGAAATTCGAAATAAAAAAGCAACTTGCAGCTATTTTTACAGTTTTCAAATGCCTGAATTCTTACTCTAACAATAAAAAAAGCTTCTTATTTCTCGTGTTGACACGGTCGTCGTTAACATTATAACTTATCTCAAAAATGGATACTTTCAGCCTTTTTTGATTTTCTTTTATATGTAAAATATAAAGTGTAAATAGAAATCAATCTTTTACAAATTTATATTACAAAATGTTTTTCAATTATTTGAAAGAAGTAAAATCTCAAATTGCATCAAGTGAAAAAATAAGAAATAAATATTTATGAAGTTTAAAATTATTATTGTTCAACTAGTAAGTACCCTTTACTTTAAAACTTCAGACTTTAATTGTATTTCATGTTGAAAGTTTCTTTCCCATTATTCAACAAAAATCAAGTTAAACAAGTACTATACCAAAATCACTCATAATAGAAAAAATGTAAAATGAAAGGCACAATTTAGTTTTCAAAAGCGTCTATCTATAAAATATTTCTATAGTGCACTACTTATATGTATCAACAATAACCAATATCAAGCGAAAAATATATAAGTTATATCAAATGGAAGAACAAATAGTTAGCGTTTCTATTACCATCACTACAATTATTATCGATTAACGCGGAACCCGGACCACCCTTTTATATTCAGACGTATAAACAATCCTGGCTTTGATACAACAAAAACAGCGTCGACTCGTCACTTCTCCAAATAAAAAATATTCTATCTCATCATAGCTGCTTGGCATGTTTCATTTTTTTACCTACTATATTACCTATGAAAAAACTTATACATACAAGCATACTCTAAATCTTCTCTGCCGCATTATAAACTCGTATATATTATCATATATATAATCTTCGTTTTTGAGTCGAATCTCATTTGTATACATCGCACGAACGAAGTCATAAATATATTTATATATTTATTCCGTGTATCAAACGAAATTCTTGTTTCTCGTCGACTTTCACTACTTAATATTACAATTTTTTTTTTTCATTCTCTTTCAAAAATTATTTATGTACATTATCTTTCACAAACTATGCGTTAAGAAAGTATATATTTTATATGTAGCAGTCGATAAATTTATGATTACTAGCGTATGTTCGTTTTGCGTAGTGATAATTGCAATTGCAGCAGTTTTTTTAAATAGCATTGAGTATATATATATAGGAGCTTCAGCCATTTTCAGTTAATTGCTTTTTTTGATTACAACGTGTTATTTAATAATAAATAGTTCATAACTGAAGTGGCGATAACAATTGTTGAGTTAGTATAGCGGTGGTGGTGATGGTGGTAGTCTCAATGTTCCTTCATTGACAAAAGTGTCATGCAAAACGCAACTCTCCCATCAAACTCATTTTGTTTTTTCTAATAATCATTACGATTTCGTCGAAGAAAGGAAGAAAACAGTCACGACACTTTTGTCAGTAGCGATGTTTTCGTAACAATACGATTAAAGCTATAGATTATTCTAGAATAGTACAAGATGTAGTAGCGTTAGTAATAAGACTTAGGATTATCGTGTAAACGAGTGACAGCAGGCAGTAGCAGTTTGACAGTATATAATTTAGCACCTTGTATACCTAACAAAACTTACATCACTATTGGCGTCATATCGCTTGCTGCCACTGCCGCTTTTGTTTGTTTGTTTATTAGTATCTTTTTTTTGCAATCGCAATGAAAAGAGAGAAAACAAAAATAATAATGCTTGGCTCTATATTTAATTCAATCACAAGAATTGAGGAACCAAAGTTCCATGTCTATTTGCTTATATAGGTCGGCCGTTAGTGATTCTGCGGAAGCATCTTACGTGAATGTTGCATGATTTGCGCGATATCGCTGTGAGTTTAAAAGAAAAAAGACTTATTAGTGAAGGTCAAACAAACTAAAAATTCTTACCGTGCATATAACAAACAACGTTGACAAAAAGAAAAAAGGAATGAAGAAATAAATCAAAAGTCCAAGGAAAAAAGTCAAATTTAACAATCTATTGAACGATGAATAGTTTCGTCGTCGAATCATAACAATCGTATCTCCGTTAATTGAACAAACCAAGCTAACGAAGTCCAAGTTAAACCGTAAAATATAATACAATGCGCATAAATTAATTGTACGATTAAAATTATACAAGAGTGTTCGATTGATCGCCTATGTAAATAAAAATAAACGTATAGCGGTAGTAATACCGATTAAATATCTCATAATAATAATAATAATAATAATAATAATAATAAACAACGTATGTACCTATTTATAAAACTCATTTTTTTCATTTCTACATATAAATAAAACGAATCGAGAGAACAACGGGTCCTCGGACAGGTAACTTGGGGGATGTGTAGGGAAGTAAAAGGGGGAACATAACTTTTGTATTTTGTGCAACCATTATTTTGTTATTGTTGTTTGTCAACCCTCAAAAAACTTTTCGACGAAATCGCAAAACTCATAAAATCGTCTATATAAATAATAAGTAACTTGCTTCGAATATCAAACATATATTTTCATCGGGCGGCTAATAAACGCATTTATCATGTATATATTGTGCGAGTATTTTTTTTAAATCGCGTTATCGACAGCCACTGGAAGCATTTAGGATAAAAGGTAGATCGTATAACTTCGTTCTGTAAAACTAAATTGCTTATCAAGTCGTCGAACACGATCTTTTCATTATCATTATCAATATTATTTTATTCGCTATATAAATCGGTCGATCGTGCGTTTCATTTAGTCGATCACATTGTTCAATCATCTTGATCATCCGTTTTCTCGCGAGGAAGAACAAAAAAAAACCACTTCTTTTTTAGATACGAGTTGATCTTATTATTACTATTTTCTTTTTTCTAACTAGCAGCCTCTGTTGACTAGTTCGCACTAGTCTCGACTAGTGTTAGCACTAGCCCGCGAGCATTTTATAGGCGTGTAATCGATTACTTAATTTTCGTTATCGCCAAAACTGCGTGTCATCGAGTGTCTCATAAATTCTTTTTTTCTTCGCCAACTTTACTGAATTTTGTGACCAAATGTGAAAACAAAAAAAGATTTTTTTCCATAATACAAAAAAAAATTTCGGTATCTATAAGTTTCGATGACATCAGTAAAATAGTACTTATCACCCCCATGCGATTCCTCTGCCCTGTGTGTATGTGTGTCAAGCACCAAAAAAATGCCTAGCTTACTTTAGCACGAGTCGACTTTACATTTTTGGCGACCACAATATCGCCAATTCGAATAGTACAATAGCTCACGTCCTAAGTTAATTACCTATCGTACAAAATATATCATCTCGTTCGGCGACAAAATGAAAAAATTCACTACGGTACATTAGTTAGGCAATACTGATGTCTTGTTATCGTGTTTTTTTTTCTTTTCGTTTTAAATCTCGCACTTGTGACTATATAACAACGCCTCGATTATAATAGTAATAAACTTCGCGTCACACTACAATTATTTATATTGACTTTCGAGGGGCAAAATACTGCCATGTTTATAAATCGTTAGTTTTTTATAATTTTTTTTTCTAGATTCGCAACAGCACTGCAACGTGTGAACACAATTACGTCGTCGTTGTACAAATCGCGCAAATTATAAATCCTATAGTTTACTTTAGAAAAAAAAACAAAGCGAAAAAATTTGCAAAAAAAAACAATTAACGTGAAGATTGCTGGATAACACGAAGCCATGCGAGAGTTTTCTTTTTGAGAGGCTTGGAAGACTGTACGACACTGTCAAGACTCTGTGGCTACCGTATTACACAAAAAAAAAAACAACGAAAAAAAGTTCGCGCGAAAGCGACAAAACTCGTACAAGCGACTTCGTGAAAAAGCTTTCTTCGTCGATTTTCAAGCGAGTCGTCTTCGAAAAAATCATCGTTAAGTCTTATAATATCATCGTTGCCTATCGTCGTATAGAAAAAGGTTTGTCTTTTTTTTTTGGCACAGCGGTACGAAATCGTGTAAATATCTACGAAAAACTCTACGCGTAAGTGTATAATACAGACGATTCTCGTTCTCGAGAAGAAGCTTTATTCACGAAAAAGCTCGCTACTTTGAAAAAAGAAAAGAAAAAAAATTGGGGTCAAGGGCCGAGGGACCAGAGGGGTTGCATCTACAACGTCCACAACCTATACAACAGCCGTACTGCGGCGACTGGAAGCATTTTTTTTCATATAATTTGTATACAAAGTGAGTTTCGCTTTGTCGTCTATCGGGCCAAGCAGCAATGCCTTGGGCTGTCACATGGTCGCACGTAGCTGACGTTCCTCCAGTGTCACGGAGGAGACTTTGGCCTACCAAGTTTGTCTTGCATTACTTGTTGTTGTTGCTGCTGTTGCTGCTGCTGTTGCTGCTGTTGCTGCTGTTGCTGGTGGTGGTGATGATGCGCCGTTGGATCACCGCCTACACCCATGTCGGCACCCATCAGACCACTGTTGCCGTTCTTGTCGACGACGCTGCTCGTGTGGACGGGATGGAAGTATCGCTCTAGAATTTCAATTAAATCTTGATGTAAACAAATCATAATGATAGAAATCGATGAATTATAGTACAACTTGAAATTGAGATAAACCTGATTTATTTCAAAGTAGAAATGCGATTCTAAGTTATTGAACAATCACCATTATGTCCATTAAAAGTTATCTCCTCAAAACACTTTCTCGATAAAGTCGAGTTAAACAATAATTCCTCGTAAGGATAGCCTTAAACCCATCGACAAATCGGACCCTCAATTTCTCAATTACCCAAATCCCTTTGCTGCCGTAACCAAGCAAAAAAAAAAAGAAAAAAGAGAACGGTCTCATCCACCGATATTTACGACTCGAACGCGGCAACGATATTTTCCGATCTTCAAGAAAAAAAATCCAATATTAGCTTGAATAATTCATGAGGGAGTTCGCCTCTTACCTTCTTCCATAGAGGTGGGTGGTTCGCTGGCGGTGCCTGCGATAATCGGCGCAATCATATTGTAATCATCCTCGAGGTTGATGAAGGGTCCTGTGTTCCAACGTGGTGGCATACTCGAGACTGACCTCTGTGTCGCAACTGGCCGCGTTACCGCAACCGGCGATGAGAATAATGACAGATTCGTCGGCGAGATCACACCCGACATCGAACTGATCGTTGGATAAGTGAATATTTGCTGGAAAATGAAGATAAGCGTTTAGATTTTAGTTTATGTAATTTTGTTTTGTAAATTAAAACCATAATGATGCTTTTTTCCAATTAAAAAAATTAGTGGCTATGATATATATATAACGATATATTATCTACAAAATTCAGTGACCATTTTAAATGCAAAAAAATTTTGTATGCGCTCTTTTGCATATTGTTATATTTTTTAATTTATGCAATAGGATTAACAAAAGGAACTAATTTTGTGTATATTTAAAAACTAAAATCTAGTTACGACTTCAAGTGACAGAGGTTTTGTGTAGGACGTATCAATTATCGTTTAAGCTACTTTAACCGCGTTTCGGCTTAGCAAGGCACATTACGGTAAATACTTTGAAACTCCTATTTAAAGTTTTGTGCTCGATGTTGAGAGAACATTTCCCTATTTCCGACTAAGATGTATATTTCACTATTAAATAGTCTGATTTTTTTTATATGTTCTTTGAATACTTCTATTTTTACAAGACTAATTTTGTTCAGACATAAAAGATAAATTTGACAAATTCAGCATGTTAATTTTTTTTTAAATATTATTTGACAATTTTTCTACAAATTTCCATTTCTAATTTAGAGTTGAAAACTTCAGCGACTAATAAATTTTTCCTAACTTTTGCGTGAAAAATGTATTGAAGTGTCACGATTATAATAAAGTCACAAAATTTTCCACGATATTCGCGAAGTACTATGAGTTTAATATTTTAATTTCATTATTTTTTAGTAAGTTTTCAAGCTTATTTTATCTTTTGATATTAAGAATGAATTCAAAATTCATATTATTCATCATTGTAATGTGATAAAATATATGCTTTAGCGTGCAAATATGCATATATAATGTAGCTTGAGTCGGTGAAGTTTTTCACAAAAAATTATTGCCATTTTTAAGGTCTTTTGCGTCATAAATTAATGACCAAAAATGGTATATAGGAATACATATTTTTAAGAATTTTGAGTAACTAATCTGCATTCTCATTTCGATAATTTAGAAATGTTAACTGAAAAAATTTTCTTTTTTGTAGTTTACATATTCGTAATCTACAAAGCAAATGCTGATGGGAAGTGTTCTTGTAATTATCCTACTGCATGTAAGCGAATTTTATATAGTTATGTAATAGAACGAATTATTAAAAATAGATTTTTTTCAAGAGTGATGTTCCAAGCAGCTTTTGTGGTAAACTTCAAAATGATAAAATTGGTTTGAGTGATTTTGATCAGAAAAGTCTAGAAGATGCAGTTAATATCCATAGATATAATTCAGGTCAAGCACAGAAAATGGTAAGAAATAAAAAAAAATTCACTATTAGAATTTTACAGCGCCTCTTTCGATTTACTTTACTGATACCATTAGTGCTTCTAAGGCGAAAAGGTACATTGTAAGAAGCGTAATACATAAAATGTCACATATAGAAATTTTTTTTTTAGCATTATTAATCTTTACCGCCTCATTTTCATCTTAACTCTCTTCTTTCATTCCTTCATTTCAAAACATTAAAATAGTCAATGTTTTTTCAATAGCCGTGGAACGATAATTTAGCTGAATTGGCGCAGAAATGGGCCAATCAGTGTTCAACATACAAAGTTCCTGACGAAAGCTTACCCTTCAGTATGTTGTCCACAAATAACGTGTGCGTACGATTATTATGGTTTTAATTTCGTTTTACAGGTGGCTATCTTTACGTGTTTCCACTAATTTACCAAGGATCCAAAGCTGAATTTCCACATGAAGTAGTAAGACTGCTTTGGAACCGAGAAAAAGTGTAAGTAATAATATGTGACAATATTTGTATTTTTTCCATTCAACATTATTCATTATGTTCTGTTTCATAACATGATTAATAATATTTATAATGATTTTCTATAGTATTAAACCATCTAGAAGCACTGTGTATTTACTTCTTAACAAGGTCGGTTGTGGACGCATAGTGGCTGATAGAGAAAATTACCTCGTATGTTTCTTTGCTCTATAATGGCAGATACCAGAAGAATAGTCATAAAATATATGTGTATAAAATGTATGTGGATTCAGTTACTTGAAATAAATACAGTTCTATTTGAACCTCAAACTTCTATGATATAATTCCCCTGAAAACTCTCATAAATAACCTTTCACCCAAGGCACAATAGCGCATAAATCAACTAACCTGGCCAGGCTGCGAGTGAAAATGCGCGAAGGTGTATTCTCGACTCGTGTGTGGTGCGGTGACAAGAATCCTAGCAGGACTCTTCCTTCCACTCGGATCAATGGCCGTTTGACAAGCAGAGCCAACAAGACCAGCCGCAGCAGCGGCCGCCGCAGCCATTTGTTCTTGTGCGCTGGAAGCAAGATCCGCTGGATCGGCACCACCCGGCGAAGCCGCTGAATTTGACGGCGAATTGTTGGCGCTACCGGCACTGGTGGCGCTAAGTTCACCTGTCGACCTGATGATTGCCACCGGCCTTGCCATCGGCGCTGGCGGTGGTGGCGGTAACATCGAACTCGGATAATACTGTGAGAACTTTTGCACCCCAGCAGTCCGCGGGACACCGAGTTGCGCCTGGAAATTGCACGCCACCGATCAACCATCGACGGTCCACCCATTAGTCCACTCGCCCCCTCGAATTGATGTTTTTTTTGCTTTTTTTTCTTTTTACTTACGCATAATATTTCTAGTATTTTGTAAATTCAGCAATTGCTTTTTATTGTGCTGACTTGAAATGGGAAGGAAATCAATCCGGGGCGAGTGGACTATGGTTGTCTCAACGATGTGAGACATCATTATCGTTGATGATTCTGCTCGTTGAAGAGCTGATGGCTTATTATGTTACTCCTTTTTCTAATATACTCTCTAATGAAACATCAATATGCGGTTGTAGCTAATTCGTCATACAAATTCTAACGTTGCCAGGCATTACTTACTCCGATAATAATGACGTCCAATCATATATCACGTCTGAGCAAAACTTTGTACGAAGTTTTCGAAAAAATCCCCGGTACAAAGCTTAAGTCGGACTTTGAGAGTTTTTCAAATCTTTTCCATTATAATTGCATTATAATTTTATAAAAATTTTAATTTCCTTATTGAAATCTCTGTGAAAAATAATATTTTCCTAATAGCACCGTGACATATCCTACAAAACACCCATGACAGCTAACATTTAAACATTTAATATATATCCTCTAAAGCTATGATAGGTCGACAACATCAAAAGCCAGCAACTCAGCAGAGCGAGCAGCGACACCAACGATCAGCTCAATCAATCTCAAATCAGACGCAGAAGCTACCTGGGGTAGTTGCTGTGTATTCTCGGCCTCCTGGCAGACAAACGTCACGAAGTCCGAGAGCGTGTCGTGGCCGTTCTCCGGATACTTGACCACACCGCCAGCGCTGCCAGCTGCACCCGGATGCTCAGGTTGATAATAGGCAAGACTTGACATACTCTGTCCGGAACCACCAGCCAGGCCTTCGTGTGGCGAATGCAAGCCTGAAACATCGATGTATAAACAGCGTCAATGCTTGTTCCAATCAATTCAAACACCTTCGAGGGAGGAAGATATAGATATAGTATATATAGGTATGTATACATACACTACCACCCCGCAAAAAAACCACCCCCTTCGCATATACATTCAGAGAAAGAGAGATAATATAGATGTGTGTGCGCAAACGTGTTTGGGTACATATATATAGATGTGTTTTTGGGGGCGCAAAACGAGAGGCAGCACGCGTCGTTTGTTCGTCGCGCGCGCGCTCGTGCGGCATTAAAGTCTTAAGGTTTATCGCTTGCCGTTGAGGTTATGTCGCTATGTGCACTGTGCGCGCGAGCTGCTCGTTCGTTCTGTAATACGAGCCGTGGCGCCCGTGGCTGGATATGCCTTTCGCGCTGTACTTAGCCAATTTAGCTTTGGTGTGTTAATTGATGACGGCTTGAAGACTTATATAACCCGGGTGTATGTGCGTGGTTTTAATGCCTTTGTTGCCGACGAAATCTGACGATTATAATTACGAGATTGCCTGCTATGTGAATATAGAATTGAACATAACCTCAATAAAAAATCAAGTGAAACATTTAAAAAAATGAATGTATTTTTAAATAAATTGAGTTACATTTTTCAGATCATACACCAAACTTATGGCAATCAGGTAATTGACTCGATTGTAGGTGAAAAAAAAGGAAGTGTACTAAAAAAGATGAAACGCCATCTACATATAGACACATTAGCAAAATTTGACCACGTTTGAAATACGTATAAAGTCCATACACGGTATTAAGCTGAACAGCGAATTCACCGGCGAAAGAGAGAAACAGTAATAGTAATAATAAAAAAAACGGACAAGAAAAAGAGAGCGAGAGAGGAAAAAAAAGAGAGAGGGGGCGTTATCGTTATTAGGGGGTGGTTTTAGTGGCAGCACGAGCAGCGGCGAGCACACACACACATACACGAGTTATACGGCAAAAGTAGATACATATGCATGATATGTAAGCTTGTACGCGATGCATAATACATATATACGATACATATATGTATATATACAGGGCGCGCGGCGCACTACTCCAAGCGTGAGAGACTTTGGCTGCCTGGTTAACAAAAAAAAAAGAAAGAAAGGAAACAAGAAGAGTACGCGTGTATATGGACGCGAGTGCGCATCGCAATGTATTAATCAAAAACTTTTTTTTTCTTTCTAGGTCGAAGAGTGAAAAATGTATGCATGTATATGCGCACTCGGTTCGATTTTGCAATTAGAGAAATAAAAAAAAAAACCATGTCGTGTGTGTTGAACAAGCGGCAGAGCTTTTGCGATGCGCGACACAGCTTGCGGGGGAGATGTGGGCGTTCGTTGAGTTGTTATATTTGTGGATAGATAGTGCAACGACAAACATCAAACAGCAAGGTAACATCGATTAATAAACATGTCCACATCAAACATCAAGGTAAACATCAAAACATCAACATCAACAGTGATATATATGTAGATATATAGTCATAGATATATATGTGTATATATATAACAGTAAACATCAAAACTAACATCGCAACAACAATATATAGTCAAGATATTTACATGTATTGTGGAAGGGGTGGTATCGTACGGAGCAGTATATGCATTTGAGCAAGTAATGGAATAAGTATAATCATATATAAATAATGTCATGATAGTTACTTATTTCAGTATAATAATATATAGCTATTAGAGAAAGACAAAGTCGTGACTTTAGAGATATATAATAGAATTATAACCATCCAGCATACGACATACTCAGATAGCATAGAACCGTGTGAATAGTGAGTGAAACATAGATTGATACATATCAATGGTGTGCATCAGTGAGTTTTCTTTATCATCGATAACTTTGCATCAAACGTCAATAAAGTATTACAATCTATCAAGATAATTTTTCAAAAAGCAATTAGACGTTTCAAGCATAGTTTCGGATAATAGTAAAATATATTCATCAATAGCAAAGGTATATAGATAATAGAATAGATCGGGTGAACATTTATGTGAATATTGTAATATCAATACATATAATATGTAATAAAACAGAGGTACAGATGAGCGGGCAGACAGATAGGGCACATATCTATGAGTGGCTTACCAAATTACGACGACGACAAGGAATTTCATTCCCAATAAAAATAACATTTCCTCGCAAGCTAAATTTTCTTTTTGTACTGGTAAATTCAGACGAGCGAGCAAATGTATCATTTGCATGTAGTTATCCCGTCCAAGATCGGCATTATCCAGAAAACAAATGGCATAGCAGGTCGCGTAAGGGAGGCTATCTGCCGCGAAACTTGGCGTGTACTCTAAATTCGAACAAGGCGATCAGAAAAGGCCAAAACAGGCCTAAAAGAATTAACGGCTAATCCTTATCCCTCGCAAAACTCATGGAACAAAAAGAGAAAGAGAGAAAGAGAAAGAGAGAGAGAGAGAGAGAGAATTTTCCCCTCTCGCGCATTGGCTTATACACCTCTAAAGTCTCGCAGCGCACATGTCTAATCCCACCCTTGGAGGCATCCTCTCTCTCTCTCTCTCTCTCTCTCTCTCTCTCTCTCTCTCTCTCTCTCTCTCTCTCTCTCTCGCTGTAATGTCGCTTCCTTATCAGAAGCCTAACGTGGTTTTGCTTCTCTCTCTCTCTCTGTTCCCCTAAAACCGCGCGTTGTTAAACACCAGACGTAGAGGTGGAGGGTGGAAGGGTTTGAGTTTTGGTTGGAAAACTAACGAGCGCACGTATACACTTGTCACACAGAGAGGCCCCAGGGCTCTAAAAGGTAACGATAGCATCGCGCCAACAATCGTGCACACAGAGAGTATAGTAAGAGAGCTGCAGGCGGCTAAACGAGCAAAGACAGTGGGTGTTTATATGGTGTAGCGCGGAGAGATATTTTTTGTTTTGTTTTCTAACTTTGGACAATTATCTTACTATTGAGTTCATTCGAAATGGAAGAGAGAAAAAATGTCTCTCCGCGTTTTTTTTTCTATATAGTTTGGTGTCTGGTTTTATTATTATTTTTTTTTTGTGAGCAAGATATACAGATAATCAATACATATAAAAAAAAATAGAGAAAGATAACAAAGACAGTGAGAGAGAGTTTTAGGAGAAAAAACCTACGGGTGACGGGTGGCGATTCGGGCATTGGCTCGTCGTGATCTTTTGCAACGCCACCACCGTCATCACCTACTTGCTGCTGGTCACGTCACGACGACGAATCGCTCTCATGTTCTCGGCTTGGGCAGGCTTTAGTGTATATGCACAGACAGAGCAGCAACATTGCCACGATTATTATTGACACGTATATTATAAATATTGACTATAGTGTGCTTGTTTAAAAAAAAAATTTTTTTTTTTTTTGAGAGGGTGAAAATTTTTCAATTTTTGATAACTATGGCAACTGATGTACTTGGAGCATCTGTCACTTAGAATTCAAAATGTTAATTTTACGTAATTTAGATGTATGAAACACGTGAATCGTGAAATATAGAGTACGTGTTCTGATAAATTTAAGTGCAAAAAAAAATTGTTATCGATCTCCATATCAAATGAAGATTACAGATGTTTACAATTGTGATACATAGTACAGATATATAGAGAACAATGTTATACAGTACAAATATCTTTGCAAATATGTAATAGATATACAGTGACAGTATAGAGATATAGTGGACAGAGAAACATAGAAAGAGGAGAAATAAAGAAACACACGGGCATCGTGATAATAATAAACATCGTCCAAAAAAGCGCGACAGAGACAAGCTTTTTTTTTATTTTATACAAGGGAGAGCGTCTATCGATCAAAAGTATATTCTTTGTATGCAACGAGATGTGCTTTAAAAAAGAAAAGCAATATAATGGTAGTCGTATTGATGTCGTGCTTCGACTACCAAAAAACTCGTTTTATATAAAGATTTATAAGGTAAATGGGCTGGACACTTAATATTTAAGAGAGACCTGAGAGGGTATCGTGCACACAATTTTCTTTCGTCAATTGAGTATTTCTCGGTATAAACATCGAATATAGAAATATTCGCACGAAGAAAAAGTATCCTCTCGATATTTTTTCTTTGTTCGCATATATATACGGATGACATAATTATCAGTATTCGTGCTCGAGGATATGAGAGAATAAATATTTGCAATCTTTCTCATACCCTCGCACGTATAATATATGTATAGAAACACTTATAATATCAACGCGCTTGTATATATAATAAACACATAGTCGGTGTGTATAAATATATAAATATAATATATATAGTCGTGTACACGTATATAAATATATATAGACATAGAGAGGTATATGCAAATATCGATAGATACATAGATAGTATATAGATAATATATATATAGGTGATAACATCATAACCAGTCACAATTAAAGTACCTTATAGTTGACATAGCGAGTTTCTCTCTATGCTCAGGCTCAGACTGAAACAGAGATTACGCGTAATTCGTCATATTAGTCACTCGCAAAACAAAAGCAATGGTCTTCGATGTCCGTTTAGTTCTCTACTTTTTTTCCTCGTTTTTTTTTATTATGAGACTCCTAAATTCGAAGCGTCGATATAAGGCAGGAAAAAAGTGCACACGCAGAAAAAATCTAAATCGGTTGGTCTCTTTAGGTGTTTCCGTTACTTACACATGACCGTGTTTTTGGCTGGGTCATATCGCACACTGGACAATTTGTTAGTCGACAAAAACAAAAAAAAAGAAAGGAAAACAATTTCCCCTAACAAAAACTGCCAAGATGAGACTGCTCGACTGGAGGAATGCGACGATCGCGTGAGCGCGAAATAAGTTTTCGATTATCTCTCGGTGATTATCGATCGGCAAATTGTCGACGCCCGGCAAATATTCGAGGTATTCCATTGTCGCGCGCGAGCGTAAGCGAGAGAGAGGAGAGAGAGAGAGAGAGAGAGCTTTAATCGAGTTGACCCGAATTGCCAGGGATTCGTTGAAGTGATTTGTACCCCGGCACACTTGGCCTCGTCTCTGAAATAGGAAAACTTATTTATTCCCTCGTTCTCTCTCTCTCGCTTGCTTTTTTTTTTCTAAAGTCCTTCTCTCGAATGCAGGAAGCGAAAATGCATTCTCCCGCGACAAAGTTTACCAAATGCGTTTCAAACTGAGACGAGTACAAAAATTGGACGACTGCCCGCGAGATGAGCCTGTGCGCGCGAGAGAAAGAGGAAAAAAAAAACGAAGAGGAGGACGTGTGGATGTATATGTGTTCGAGGTATATAAACGAGTGTGTGTATGTGTAGCAGATAGGGATGGCATGAGAAATTTTCGCGAAATTTCACAGCTTTAAGCCTGTGTGGTGAGGATTCCTTCGGGCTTCGCGGATATGTGTTACATAGTTTAATTGCAAGTTGGGACATTTCGCTAAATTGCCGGTACTGCGATCGTTACCGTCTATATTGGCTTTTCGGCTATGTATTATACTCGCGAAATTCTACTTTTGACTTTCAACTGATACGATCGTTTCGAAAGTTAAAACTATTATCGAATATCTGATGGAAAGAAAATTTAATTAGGCACGATGTATCCGTTGATTTCGGATTGTTCGCCTGAATCTTCGAAAAACCTTATTCTAATCTTTGAACAATCGTTGTGTAATCTTCAAAAAACTTTTCTCTAATCTTCGAAACCAATCTACGCTTGTCGACAACAACAAATCAATTACGATCCAATACCAAACCTAACTATCGAACACCTCGTGAAAACATCAACCTAGTAATGATGATCAAGCGCAAAAAAAAAAAACGAGAAAACAAATCAGTGAAAGAGGTGTGCACGCGCGCGCGATGCAAAATATTTTCGAGCTTTTTCAGCCCGTAACGGCGGGCAAGTGTCCAAAGCTCTTTCTCTCTGGTGTTCGACGTGTTTTCTTTCATCCTCGCTGCAGCTTGAAAACGAAGGAAAAAAAAGAAGAAGAATAAGAAAGAAATCATGCGTACCCGTTTGCGAGTGAGGCGAGTCCATGGAGCGATTGCCGGAGTTGGCGACTGCCGCATCCTCGGGTCGTAGTACCGGCGAGAAGGTTGGCGCGCTCGACACCGGCGTCGCCTTGTCAGTCTTGTCGTTGCGGATCAGCTGATGCACCGGTGGTGGGCCTGCAATGTGTGATTTGTAAATTTATTTATCGTTCAGTTTTGTAGATGGCGTGTGTGGGACAGTTGGTATAATCGACGTTTCTGCTTTTTATAAAGAGTTATTAAACCTTCGAGAATTACTGTCATTATATGATTGTTATCCATTCATATTAGAACTTGCGATTTTTTTTACATATCCTCATCACAAATACCGAAATAAGTACAGCACGATTATAAAAAGACGTAAACTTTATTAACTATAACCCAAGGCTAAACTACTACTAACTAAACAACAGCGACTCGACAAATATTCTTCGCATCAGACCGATGAGGACGACCCGACATATAACAATATCATCTGGAAATCGTTACGAAAAGTCTCATTTCATGAAAAATTAGACCATGAAGCTTTAACAAACATTTAACAATCATATCCACAATATCCACGAATAATTCAATTAAAACTATCAAAGTCATTCAAACCAATCAAATCATCAAAGTAATATCACGTTCAAAAATTCAAACATACGTACACGACAATTCCTCGCTGAAAAGATAAGACGTAAAAAAAATAAAAATTGCACGTAAAACCTTTAGCGTCGACGCGCAAATAGCATTTCTCGCGGCCTTTGCGACGCGTCGTTGAGCTTCCAAAACTACGAGCATAAATCATCAACTGCGCAAGCTCTAAAATGAAAAAAAAAGAAGTAAAAGTAAAAAAAAAACGAAAATTGCAGTGCGAAAGTTTTATTCGCGTAACTTGAATGGAATAGAGCGAAAAAAAATAGACGAATTCTCTCACGCGGAAGTGTCGCGCGCACAAATCACACACGCCCTCGCTGCAGTTTGTTTAGTCTTCGGTGCAAATTTTCTAATTAGATTATCTTTGGATTGTGTCGGTTTTGCATTCTCTCTCGCTCGCGGTTGTTCGTTTTTTTATTAGATGCACTGCCGTTGACGCGCGGCTAGTTAAATTCAACAAATTGCCTCGGGGTAGGTAAACGCAAGCTCGCGCGGTGTGTATAACTCTATTTTACGCTCTTTGTTAAATCACTTTGATGCTATTTTCATGCCGGTCAGCTGTTGTTGTTACTCATTAATTTTAAAATCTAGTATATGCTGCCCATCTAATTATTTGTAATTTTTTTTATTGCTCGTCATTATTCACATCGCAAGACTACACACCCAAGAAGTCAAATAAAAGAATAAAATTACAACCGAGTAAATTATTCAGTCACTTAACTACCTCCCAACCTTCATTAAACCATCGCACCAGCCATAATCAGCCTTGAAAAAAATAAATACTCGTACCTATCTCGCTCTCCCTCAACGAGAGAGACACCAACGGAAAAAAAATGGGGAACAGCAAATAATCAGCAACATAAAGTGTTCCCCAGCTTAACCTTATCGCAGCATAATTGCCAAGCAATTAAGCGGGCGAGAGAAGGAGAGAGAGAGGGTGAAAAAAAAGGTAAAAGGGTGTGTGTGTGGGTTTGAGGAAGAACTTACTGAAGCTAGCCGCAGGCTGTTGGTGCTCGGCGGCGCTCGCTGCCGACGGTGGCGTGTAGCTGCTGCAGTAGTACGGCGGGTGCTCTATTTTGATCGCGTTTATTTGAGGCTGCATGTCGCTGAGGTCATGCAGTATGGACGCTGAAACAGAGCGCACACGTGCTTTTTAGCATCATCATCATTATCATCATTATTATCGTCATCGTACACACACACACATCGTTCTCTCTTTGTCTGTCTCTTCGCTTATTTTAATCTTTGACGCATGCTCGAGATTTATTATTTTCTTTTCGTAATAACGGGAAAAACTGCGTACGTTTATAATTAAAATCTTTGCTGATTTTTCGAGCGTGCGCGAATGAAATTCCAGATAAATAGGGTCATCCTAGTACTCTATTTAGCGCGTACATACCGCTGAATTATCCATGCGCGACGCTTGCAGTTTACGCGTCTTGTTAAAGCTGCGATAAAAGATTTAGACGGTAGCTGTCGTCGACGTTCGGTGCGTTTTGTAAACTGAATATACTTTATTACGAATTCTGCTTAGTGAGTAAGAGAAAAAGCTAGCTTTAGCAAAACAAAAAATTATTTGATAAAAATCATTTTGATGATGCATGAATTCGTTTCGAGCGTATTTGACAATTGCCGTTGAAATATTTTAGAGAATGTATGAAAGCGACATGTTTTGTAATTTATTCAAAATTAAAAATTTTTTTAACTCCCGTTCGAAAGTGTTTGTTATAGACATTTATCTATTCGTAGAATTGAGTCAGCTCGAAGGTCGAGCGTTGGATAAATTACATTATAATCCCTGAGTATATAATACGAGAACGTCTGACCAAAGTCGATCTAATCTACTTATAAGATTAAAAGTCATAAATTCAATCGAACAATTTTAGAATATGTTACCATGATTGCATTATACTGCTATTTAACGTAAGCTCGAACTAAAAATAAACAAAGTTATAGCTCGACAAAATGAGTCGTCATTCTGAAACAAATTTGTTAATATGAAAAAGTAACACATCGTAAAATTCTTCATTGCTGTAGACCAAGGATGCTTTCAAAAGGTAAGAAAAATCCTGCGCTATACCTTTCGAAAGCATCCGCATGCCAGGATATACAATTCATTTCTAACAAAAAAACTGCTCTCATAACAAACAAAAAAAAAGAATAAATCCGCGTTTACGTACAAAGATTCCAATAAAAAAACAAAAATTTAGTCAGCGGGGTCTCGCGTTTTGCTAACCGGAGGCGTTACAGACGCGCGTTGAAAATCAAATTCCTCGCAGCACTCAAAGAGAAAAAGAGACTCGAGTGAGAGAGATAAGAAAAAAAGAGACAGAGAAGAGCAGAGATAGAGAGAGAGACGTGTTTTTTTTTGTCAGAGATATAGTCTCTTTTTTTTCAATTCGTGGTCGTACCTTTTGAAAGCATCCAGAGCTCCTTGGAGCTGAAGACGCCGGTCGCGAGGATCGTGTCGTTGCACACGACACCGTTATACAGTTCGTGGTAACTTGAACCTGAGAACAAATACAATCGATAATCGATAAACGATCGCTTCCTTCCTTCCTTCCCACCCTTTCCACCCCCTTGCCTTTCAACTTCCTACTCGCGGCTCTGAGGGATTCAGATAAGATCGTATACGGAGCAGATGCGCCGTTTTAGCTTCGGGCGATATGCTTTTTTCAGCTTACAGTCTACTAATGCCCGATTGATTCTACGTCATATTTTATATAGAGAAAAACTGAGAGACAGAGTTTTCTTCTTTTTTTTTTTCGTGTGGATGGCGATCGGAAGGGATTTATTGAACACCGATTATGATGAATAATTGATTCTTTTAGGTTTAATTTGAAAAGTTTATGTAGTAAAGTAAATAATTATCTGCGTTACTTGAGTAGTAACTGAGTGGCTAAAAAGTCGGTATAGACTTAATTATGACAAGATATATGAATTTTTTAATGTAACTTAATCAAAATTCCAAGCGACTTTAATGAATGCTAGTGAAGTTTTCCTAAGTAAGTACAACACGCCATTTTTTATGATTTGCTCAATGTTAAAAATATAAAAATTCCGAAAATAACTGTGTACATTTTAAAGTATTTGTTATAAATATTGATAACAGTGACAAAATTAAGTAAAGGGAAAAAAGCGATCTGTTTATACAATTTTCGTCATATGAGTTGCAGACACAATCGATTTACAGAAAAAAAATATCAATTGCAAAGTAAAAAAAAAAGACAGAACGAAATACTTTTGATAAATTATCAAACAGTTTTTAAAAAATATGATATTCAAGAGAGAGAAATGAAAATATGACTTGTTTTGTTATAATTTTTGAGTGCTCCTATTAATCAAAAGCTCTTACCTTTTCGCCGCCTTTCTTCCTCTTTCGTCGCATTGCAGATGCCGTTTAGGACTTCTGAAATCAGAATAGTAGGATAAGCATCATTAGTCGCGCTTAAAGGCCAATACGAATGATACGATCGAAAATCAGCTAAATTTATCATGATTTATTTAGCGGAGCTCTCTTAGTTGACTCCGAAATAGCTCTAACCAATTAATCGAAAGCTCTGTTCATTTAATTGATTATTATTAAAAACTTCTATATTCTATTTATATTCAAAAAGTCAAAAAACAATCAAATTTTTTGCATAATAGGTTTTCAAGCAACTAAATTTCAAGTAAAAATCAAAATATATTCAAAATATGATTACTCCATACGTATCTTTATCACAGTTTGTGTTATGTATTCTACTTTCAACACTATTTTAACAATTACCATCTAACGATCGAATTTGAAGACAACTGACAATGTATTACATCGAATTATTGATGACAAGTTTTTCAAACCTACAATCAAGCTTTTAACAGTGTAACTCGACGGTTCTTATATATTCTAATACATTTGCTATAAAAAATACCATCATAGCCGAAGCATAATTGATGTTAATAAAAAAACATCTGATATGCTCTGTAACAAAAACAAACAAACCATAAACTCGAATCACATTCTCAACCAACAATAACCATCGCAATACGCCGAGAAAAAAAATCCCTATTACAGACTCAACGGCAAGAAAAAATAATTCGCACACCTGCCGCGTAAAGCATAAAAACGTCCGCCCCTCTTTTCTGGCGACACGCGGATGGAAATGCCTAGCCGCGCCTCTCTCTCTCTCTCTCTCTCTCGCTCTCTCTCGCTCTTTCGCGACTCTCTTTCTCTATAAATAAAACGGGCCGACTATACGCGCGCGTGCCGTTCGAGCAGACGTGACGCGCCTTTGATTTTTATCGCCGTTCAACGTTCACATCACACGTGCGTTCGTCTGATGTGTTTTTTTTTCTTTTCTTTCGGAGGTGTAACTGCGAATTTGGAGCTTTATTAGGATTTTTAATGAGGATTGATGATGCATCGTTAAATTGATAATCTATCGATAATATATTTCAGATAAATTCCACGCACTGGATTGTAAAATCGTAACCTTCATAATTTCTGTTATCACATTTGTACTTGCGTAGAAGAAGAAAAAAAAAGGTGATGAATGTACTTTGAAAAAGAAATAAAGTATTCTTACACTTGCAAACGCGCGCGCGCGTGTGTGAAATGAATGCGTTTTCTATATAAAAAAATGGAGCGCCTGCGAAAATGTGTTTTACGCGAAAGGCATAGATGAAAATGAGTGTAAAAATGAAAGACTCGCAGCCCGTAAAAGTTGTAATAGCCCAAGCTGATTCATTGCGAATTCACTTTATTTCCACTTAATTACGCCAAACTTTGGTCATTAAAGTCATAATGCGGGGACGGCAGCGAGAGAGAGAGTCGAATGATTGATTATAATTCAAGCTTCGTGATAGTCTACGTAAATCATTCTCGAATAGAGAATTATTTTCCACGAATTTTCCCAAGCAAACAAATTACACGCATCGTCTGACTATATTTATATTATTTTTCCACTTTATTTTTGGAGCCCGACGAAAATACGCAGTTCCCATTATTTTTTATAGATGAAAAGTATACACATACATTTAAAATTATATTATCATCATCAAGTTTGGAAATTATTTATGTATACTAATAATTTCATATTCTACGAAGCTCACTATAAAAAATCGTAGTAGTTCGAGTTAAATTTCATAAAATATAAAACATCACATGCTCCGAAATATATAATCTCAAGGCCAACAACACTCGAAGAAAAAAAACCATCTCAATTCTCTCTTTATCTCTCTCTCTCTCGAGTAAAATCCAACCTCCACGGAAAGCGAAGGATGCAACCTTCAATAAAACAACGTCATTGCGTTTTTCCCTCCCACTGTCGTCTGCAAAATCGACTTTAGTATGATAGTAGTAGCCTTCTACATCTCGAGAAGCATACACACACATACACACACACACACACGCGCGCGCGCGCGGGCGTGTGTGGGGCTATTATTATTCTCAGTATAAATATATTAATCTCTCGGCGCTTTGCCTTTGTGCGCAGAATATCGCCTGTATGTATCCTTTTGATGGAGACAAAACTCGACACGGAAAACTAATTTTAAACAACAACGAAAAAAAAAGAAACCGCATGGTGTTACTATATATCTTGCGCAAAATGTCGTTGGTTGCGCAACTACCACACCGAAGCGCACGAAAATACTAGAGCACGTGATTCGGCTTCGAGATGAGTCGTTAAGTGGGATTATACGATTGTTTGTTGAATTATCTTATTATTTTTTTTTAGATTTTCTTTATGGTTTTGAGAAGAATGCTGCTACTCTGACGTTTTGTCAACCGTGGTGAATTTTTTTCGAAAAGAAATTTTGACTTCTTACTAAACCCATGAAACCACTGTTCACGAAAATGACCGTTCGTTTCGAAAAAATCAAAACATCGTATTTTTCATTTTTTATTCACTACTAAACTTCCCTCGACAAAACAGTCTGTGTCAGTTATGTATTTTAAAACTGTCTAAGTACATTTCCTAGTGTACATAAAGTTTTATATATAACCTTCTTCATCTCGCGTAATTGAAACATCCAACCATATCTATAATTATTTCCTTACACATTCGATGCGACGTCGAAATAATCATTCACGCGAACACATCCGAAATAAAATCCGACGACTGTGACAGGCAAACAGAAATTATTATTAGTATCCGATCTGATATCAGACAACAGTGGTTAGCGCAAGCCGAGAATAGAAATGAGATTTAAGTCACCACACACATGCACACACAACGCACACACACACGTGTGTCTATAGGTTGATCTCAGGAAAATTCGTCCCGATTGCTATATAGTCAGGCGTGCTAACTAAATATTGCTTGCGGTGCCATTGCGTAAGTTGCTCTCTTGCGCCCCGCCGCTGCCGCCGGAGACAGGTGCTTTAACTACGTGCGAGCTTTGCAAAGCTGACTCGGCAGAAGCATTTATGTAAGGAGGGAGAGAGAGAGAGAATTTTGTATCGAGGTTGAAGGTTGACTTTTTTTTTCTTGAAGTATTCAAGTACATATTGAAATTATTAGGGTTAAACAAATGTTAAGTTATTATTTGATCGTTCAGATAAAAATATACAAAAAATTGTAATGGCAATATATTACTCTTATTGTAACTGACGATTGTAAAGCTAAATTCAATTTGAGAAATCGGGAATCAGATTATGTTTGATGTACGATTATTGCATGTACGTCTTTATCTTAGTATATTTTATGTATTCTACTTTCAATCTGATTTCGAGAAATGCCACCCAGCGATCAAATTCAAAAGCGATAATTAGCATATGACATGGAATCAAACGAAAATATTTTTTCAACCGAAGATTAAGCTTCAAATTTTCATGTACATAATCACCAAATTCAATAAAATACCACAACACTTGAATTACATGTTGCATGTTTATACAACATATTATTTTCAGCTCCCCATCACAACACTTGGCTTATCCAATCGCTATCTACTGACTGATGAATTATTCATTTTATGTAAACACAACGACAAAAGCCACGCGAGCATACACCGCGAGGAGAGAAGAAAAAAATAATCATCAATGCGACATCAAGGCAAAGTGATGGTGTTCCCTCGCAAACAGCGCTGACACAAATTAAGCGGACGGCTCTTCGCGTGAATTCGCAGCGACACTCACTGTCTCTCTCTCTCTCCCGGAGAAAGAGAACCTTTTAACCCACGAGATCGCTAAATTAAGCCACGCCTTGATACCAGAATTTCGCCAGTGCCGCGTTAAAATTACCACGCCTGTGGATTTTTCTTTTTTTTTACTCTCTCTCTCTCTTTCGGACGACTTCGCTTCAAGACTCATTTCACCTGCTATTACGGGAAGCTTGCGTATACGCGCGCAAGCTCACCGGCAATTAATTATAAAACTTAGAGCGATCTGGATCAAGAGAGAGAGAGAATTTCTAATTCCGAGCGCTCGCGCGGCTTTGAGAAAATACGCTGTGGCCTCTCTTACTGATGCCACTGAATTATTGTGTTTTCGAGAGATATTCTATGCCATGGATTATATTTCTCGTGCACTCTCTGGCTTTTTCAAAGTTCTGCGATGTGTTAATTAAGTTTTTGCGCTGTCGCGAGTTATTTTAATTTGTTTTTTTTTTCTTTTAGTATTGCTGTACTTTTGTTAATTAAGTTGTGGAAATTGCTTTTGCGTATGGTATTATGCGGAATTTTTTTGCCTTGGAAATACCACTGTCGATTGTGATCTAACAAGCAACGACTGGTTGATTAAAATAACTGATATACTCATATTCAGTGTTATCAATTGAATGGATTGATCATTCTGTCAAGATATTCTTAGTATATAGTAGCCACCTACTGGAAAAAGTCAAAATTGTTCCCAAAAAAAATATATTCCAAGTTGAATGTCAATCTGATAAAACGATAAATATTCTGTTTTATTTTTACAATAACGTACAATAATTATTATTTGCTGTATATTTCCATTTGAAGCAACATTTTTCTCCCTGCATTTTCACAATCACTGCCACAAACAAAATGAAAATTAATTCGACATCGATGAGGCAAGTACGAAAAAAAAAAATTATCTCTCCATTCACACACCGCAGCACTTCGAAAGCATACACAAACAAACGAAAAAAAGAACCGTACCACAATACAATCCCCTATCATCAATCAATCCGAAATAAATAATTGCAACGAAGTACATATCTCGTCGAGAAAATAGCTTTTTCAACAGTTGCACTAATGTACATTCTCCTTATCGTCGTCAATCATCGAGTGAATCAGCTGTTCGTAAATTAACGTTATCGTGCGGGGGTCGAGTGTGCGTTAGCGGCTTGCCGATTTGATCCTCGCGTATAGGTAGGTATACGGTGGTCTCATCGATTTAAGCTTTTTAGCGGTCGCCCCCGGCCGAGTTAGTTAAGTCACAGCTGCGTGAGAGCTCGTTTATCGCTGCGTGTTTAGTGGTTTTACTGCGGGCGGGACGCGCGCGCGCGCCATCGCCGAGGTGGCTTTTGTGTTTCAACTTGGTGTATGTGTATAGATACTCGTGAATGAACTATGTTAACTAATAAAATGCACATCGTCGATTAAAATTTCTCGAATTTTCATTCCGTATCGTTACTATATTAACTGAAACTTACATTTTTACTACAAGAATGTCTAGTAATCGCTATCTACTGGGATACATTAAAAATATATGATAAACCCTTAGCTTTTAGTTGTCGAAAATGAAAACAATTTCTCAAATCATAATCAATAGAATAACGTTCGTATCAAAAGCTGAAAATTTTTCAACAAGACATAAGTTAATCAAATACTGAAAATCTTATATATTACTTCGTTGAAAGAATATAAAGACACAAAGTAAAGCAAAAGCAAAGCAAAGTACTCGATTTATCTTCTCGAGCACATCAAAATCGCCTTTAAAAATTTCATCGCACAATCCACGCACCGATAAATTTCTCAGCCGACATCAATAAAAATTCCACGCGATCAAAAAAAAAAAAGATGTGGCGTCCCTCCGACACGCGTATAAATAAACGTCGAGGTTTGCGCGCGCGTAAAGAAAAAAAACTCTCTCTCTCTCTGCCAGCCAGTTTATACTGCACGTGTATCAGCTGGAAAGCAAGCACCTTAACCTACCCCATCGTCTTGGCAGAGTAGCAACGAATGTCGTCTTGTTTCGTTTTATTTATTTTTTTTTTGTTTTGTTTTGTTCACTCTTGCGTCCGCGGCCAATTTTTGCGTCGCTTGTAAACATTACAAAACTCGCTGCCAAAGCTTTATACCGAGCGCCAGCTTTTCTCCGAACTTTGAACTCTTCGCGAGCGAGTGTGCTGGTGTCTTTTGCGTGAATGAGAGCTTCAAATGGCGAATGCTTTCGTTTTGTCGAGCTTCAAAAGCTTTGATGGTCTCGTTCTCTCGCTCGTTGGAACGATGAGATTTTCTGTTTTTTTTTTTCGTTTGAAAGTGATTTATAGCTTGTGAATGGGAGATACTTTCGAGTAAAAAACAATTGAGAGTAAATTGTTCCACTGAGTGGAGTATAGAAATGAATGTAATAGCAAACAAAGTAAACAAATTTACGTTTGAAAACTTTGAATTATAGTAGAGCGATTCGATAAGTACAATAATTTAAGAACTCAATGACGTTATAAAGGTTTGATTTTCGAAAATTACTCTGTCATCTATGATCGTAACCAGAATTCGTACAAGTTTCGTTATTTCATTACAAATGAATCTACAGATTCAGGTAAACTATAGAAACATAAATAATTTATCTTATCGTACTAAAATCATGACTTCGACATCCAAACAATTTATTTCTCCCGTTCACATACATAAAATTAAATTTCATCAATGACTAACTCGCAACTCGCACATCTCATCAACAATTTCAATCATTGGCAACATCGTTCAAAACACAACACAAACCTGCCAACTCATTAAAAAAAAAAGAAGAAGAACAAGAAGAACAAGAAGAAGAAAAGAACACAATGACCCAGTTTTCGAAGGCATACTCTCCCGCCGAATAATCGTCAACGCGTCGGTGCGAAAGTGCGAATGAAAACAAACAAACACGACATCGCGCGTGTGTGTGTGTGTATAGGCATCTGGCTGGAATTTTTGGGCTGTTGCGTGGGTGAGTTAGCCGATCGCGCTGCCAAAGTGGAAGCCACGTGCTCATGGGGGAAATTGGCAAGACCCCGAATGAAAGTGCGAGTAGTATAAGTTCGGTGTGACCCTCCAAGCCGATGCGCGGCGGCGGCCACGTGTGCCAGCGGGCAGCAATAGTCGTTTCCAAGTTGGATCGGTTGAGATCGCGGCGTGTTTGTGTGGCGCGCGCACTTATTGGCGCGGTGCACAAACGTTCAGCGGGGTCAATGTTTCGCGAGGATTGCAATGAGTACGATGATCGCTTCGAGCTTGTTTGTTTTGACGATGAATTAGACGTTACTTTGCGAAATAGTAAGTTTGATGACTGGGAATTGATTTTCTTGAAGTTAAAAAATAGCTGATCGTTAAATAAATTTCTTTTTTTTATAAAAGTGACTTACCGTGACTGGTAATAAAGTTGGCGAGGTAGAGATCGAGTTCCCGGACGGAGACGTTGATGTGGTAAGGGTTGACACAGAGCCCCGGCTGAGCGCATTCCGCAGTCTTTTCCAGTCTCTCCCCGTCCGTCGACTCGAGTGGTATTGCCTTGAATAGGATCACCATCACCAAATCCAATCTCCATACCTGCAATTTCCGGGTGATATGTTTGCGTGGTTCTTTAAAATTCAAACTTAATGACGACTAATAAACCATATGAGTAAAGGATAATAGACATTTTTGTTATACGTAAAATACGAATTAGTTTTCAAATAATAAATGATCATCAAAAATTTTCACCATCGTTCATAAATTAACTATTTTGTACAAATTCTATTGCAGGAATTATTTCTATTAATCATATCCTAGTGGTCATTGGCGAAAGTAATAAAAAATCATATTCAATTGTTAACACTTTATTAGTTTGAAAAACATAAACTAAAAAAAAAGATTGATAAGTTCTACAAAATATATCGACGTAAAAAAAATTGAAAATTTATAAAATAGAAAAAAAAAATCTGAAACGAACCTTGTCAGCTTGTCGCAGGCAGTCGATACGGCGCATTTTACCCTTCTGGTCAGGATTGCTGAGTACACACATGGCCGGCCTTTTGCCCGTGATGCTCAGCACGAAATCTTCCCTGTACTCTTGCGTTATGTCTTTGCGCAATTTGCCAAGCAGCCGCGATGCCCATTTCTGTTTCACCTCCAGCTTTTCGTTCTGCAAAATTATAAAATAAAAAAAAATATAATATATATATCGTGAGTTTCGCTGCGCTTGTTCTCTTCGAGACTAATTGCTCGTGCGTGATTTATTTTTGACTACGCGCTCGCTATTATGTTGGTCATTCTTCAGGTATTGGGAACGAGCCTACACTCGAAATAACTCTTTACAATTCTATTTTCAGGTGGACGATACTGCACACTCGAGGTGGATTTATCGACTGTTGAGATTGGATTTTATGTTGTTTTTAACAGGAGCTCAAAGAGTGTTTTATTTCAATGAATTCAATAAATTTTTACCAAATCCTATACCCGCCGAAAAACCTTTTTCCTCGAAGGCAATGAATAACAGTCCCTCCATAATATTTACTTATCTCGTCATCGAACGCACGACTGCAACCAAAGAATACGAAAAAAAAAATTCGACTTATAGAAAAAGGCGCGACACGTAGGCGCATCGATCGTAGTCCGTTGGATTTTCTCGCTCGCGAGTACGAGAGAGTGAGAGAGCAACCTCTTGGGGATTCCGTGTGTGTGCCGCCGCCGTCGCCGCCGCACGCGAGCGATATATATCGGAAAAGTCCCAGCAGCTCGCGAAAAGCATATGCAGCACACGCAGTACTTGAGAAATGCGCCAGCCAATGGAATACCGCTTGAAAATCGGCGCAGTCTGTACGAATCCTATACTTTTTTTTTGCCTTCTCTTGCTACTTTTCACGGTTGATTAGATCGGCCTTCCGATGATTTGAATAAAAATGGGCTGATGCCAAAGGTATATTTTTTTGTCTTGTCGAAAATGACGTTTGTATTTGATTTTGCAGTATTATGAACGGGACTGCGACGCATTGAGTTTAGCTGGTGTGTAACTAATGTGCAAAGTATAAGCTAGTTTAATCTATCTGTTTAACGATTCTATCTCGAGCACGTATTTCAATAGAATGCGCGTCTGGTTGCATTTCAATCGAGATCGAAAACTTTCTTACTCATGCCTTGCGTACTTCATGTCTCTAGAAAAATTGTAAATGAATAAACTAGAAATTTTGCTATCCGTAATCGTATATCTTTAATTAACTAACGTTTGATTTTATTATCTTTAATAAATTAACAATTCAAATTAAATTATCTTTAATTAATTAGCTATTCAAAATTCAAGTTAATATACACTCAACCTTCCAATAATCATCAACAGGCACTTCACTTATCACGACACCTATGATCATAATAAAAAAATAAATTGTCAAGCAATCCATAAAAAATCAGTGAAGACACACGAATACTAATCCCTTTTTTTGTTGCAAACGAATGTCGCTCAAAACATTCGTGTACATACGGTATTAGCCATTTATGCAAGAGGACTCGAAAATTATGGAGTAGGAATGGAGAGTAAGGCCGGCGGCAGTAACAATAACGCGAAAACGCGAAAGTTCGGCGGGTGGCGCGCGTTATTGCCGACGACGCGAACAACAGCAATTTGACTCTATCCTACCCCCCTTCGGATAATGCACCGCACTCGTGCTGATGAGCTGCTGCTGCTGCTACTCGGTGTATATTCTTGTCGTGACTGAATGTAATTAGGAAGATTGGTCTCATTTTTTTTTAGATTTTTTTTATTGCTTTGTGAGTGTGTGTTTTTTGTTGAAAGTATACAGTGAATTTTTGTGATGATCTTTTGAGTTTTAATTATGCGAACGAAAGGGTTGGTTGTAGAATTACTTCCATGAACTTTTTCTCAAATCAGAGTAGGTAGTTCGCACTCATTTACAACGCATCAGCGAATAAATAACGTACCGTCACTACAATAATCCAAAACAGGACATAGCAATGCTAATTGCGAGAGTGAGAGAGGAATAGGGGAAATGTCATCTCGTTAACGACGTACGTATAGTACAGAGCTAAACACAGAGGCCGTTCGCGCCAGTAAGAGCGACGCAACTACTCGCTCGCACGGGGCGTTTAAGCGGCGAGGGAAACTGGGATTGAGTCGTTTATACGTGCTCTCTCTCTCTCTCTCTCTCTCTCTCTCTCTCTCTCTCTCTCTCTCTCTCTCTCTCTCTTCACTTGATAGGCTATATAGCAAATCGGGTATGCCAAGTGCGCGCATATAAGCAGCAGCAACGAAGCGCTTCGTTTACGTATACACGTCGCGAGCGCGCGCTTGTGCACCCAATTGATTTACCGTCACGATCGTTGGCGCCTCTATACTCTCTTACCGATATATATGTATATATATCTAACGATGGGTTGATAGGCAAATTGTTCTTAGGTTGTGTATAGGCGAGTGTTGTTTTGTTGAAGAAATGTTAGTTAAGGAGAGACATTTTTAAGTTTGATATTTGATGTTTCTTTGACGAAGGAATTGTTAATTGAATATTTCTTGATAATAAAGTAAAATTTGGAACAAATTTGTAGCTATGAAAATATTAATGTCTCTATTCGTAAAAGAGATTCTTATAGTTACGAAAATATCATTTTTTTCTTCCATAACGATATTAAATTTTAAATAAATTTTTTCAAACTATTCAAACAAGATATTCTTGGATTTTTTTTCGCCTTCCCGAAAATATTGGTTTAGCAATATGAAAAAAATGACAAATATTAATTCAAATTACGACGATGTAACACGAAAGACACTCGTTCACTTCCAACCGAGAAGAATTTAAACCTCGATTTAAACGCTGTACGCCGCAGTAATCAAATTGTTTCTGTAACTTACAAAAGCACAACTTTGCTGTAAGGATCGTACGATTTGCCATAGCAATTATACGAAAAGCCGTACGGCAATAAAAAAAAAAGAATAAAAAAAAGAAGAAGAAGAAGTAGAAGAAAAGATAAGAGCAAGAGATTCGAGGCGCGTGCAAAAGAACAAAAAGGGGCCCAGGCAAGGCTGATTATGAAAGTTCTCCGATGGTAGTAGTAAGTAGCAGTAGTAGTAGGCTGTATAGGTTCGAAAGCTGAAGAAAAGCCGAAGGCGGCAAAAAGTCAGTGCTGCGGCGGTCGTCGTCTGAAAAGTTAATTAGTCGATTGTAGTGGGTCCCGTGCACAACCGACGAACTTTCCGTTCGAAAAGCAATTACCGCTCTCTCTCTCTCTCTCTCTCTCTCTCCGGTTGGTATAGCCTCTTTCTCGTTCGTATGTAATAAGTAATTGCCGTAGCGCTGCTGCCGCCGACGCCACCGCCGTTGCACGCGATTATTCGGCTCACGTCCGCTCAGCGAAAAGAGAGAGAGAGAGAGAGAGAGAGAGAGAGAGAGAGAGAGAGAGGGAGAGAGAAAAAAGAAGAACGCGAAGCTTGAGGTCGCGAGCGTGATCTGAAAGCGCGTAATTCGCGAGAAAAGAGATGCGCGCATCAAACGCGAAACCTCTCCTCCCTCCACCTCCACCTTCTTGTCATAAATATTGCAGAACGACCATTCTCGAATTAATGATACGGACGTTTAGTTCCTTCGGTTTATTTTTTATTTTTTGGCTTTTTTTTCGAGAGAAAGAATTTTGAACTCTGCCTCGACGTTTTACGTCGGGATGTTAAGTTAATGTGTTTGGAATTAATTTCAGAAACTGTATATTTCGAATGAGTCGTACGTGGAATCTGTAAAAAAAAAACAGTGTATGTTGGAGTTATTTTAAAATTGTTTGGAGTCAATAGACTTTGGTTCGATGACATTCGAAGATTTATGCCAAATTTTTTTAATTTTCATAAATCTTCATTGACTGAACAATTATTTTCCATCAATCTATCAGTTTTATTATTGAAAGTTTCTTTTAATGTTATATATTTACAATTTTTTTCTTCATTTAATGAAATCAGTATACAGACAAAAAATATGACTGTATACTAGAATATGTAAGAACGTAAATTTCACATCACCAACATATTGGGCTCCCTAACTCACGACATCATCTTCATAACTCTTCGGCGAAACATCGTCTAGAGCAATCCTCAATAAAAATCGAGAGAAGAAAACAATCTCACAAATCCACTCTCCGCGCGCGTATAACAAGACGCGGCAATCCGCTCCGCGACGGTAAAACCCATAAAAATTAAATTTCCATCGAAGGGTAGAAGAAGAAGAAGAAAAAAAAAGAAGCCTCGAGTCGACTCGAGGATGGCTTTATTGCATTCCCGAATAAATATATCATCGTCTTGCGCATTACCGCGAGGAAAATAAGTCGCGTTTGTCTCCCGCAGATCAAACGGCTGAGATAAGCTATACTCTTTCTCTCTTTCTTGCTTTTCGTGTAATCAGGCAAAAACATCGTCGACGGAAAAATGGAGAATGGAAAAATGGGGACGGGCTGCACGACGACGACGTTTTATAGTCGAGATTGAGGAGCCGAGCGAGGGAGATATTCGGCGCTTCGAGTTATTTATTTGAATTTATGCTTGAGGAGTATTTTTTTTTCGTTGATATAATGGATTTTTCCGCGCTTTACTTTGTACTTTTATTATCTTAGCGAAATGTGATTGATTAAACGTTTCTAATTTCCAATATTCTTTTTTTATTTAGCATGTGTATCATAATTTTATTTTTAGATTTTATCTGTGCATTACTAAAAAAAAATGTTTGTTCATGTGTGCGTTAACATTCGGGATGTAAAAGAAATTAAATTAAGGTGGATCCCTTTCTCAATTTCTAAATTTTTTTATTTTTCAACCCAGACTTTTGAAATTTTGTACATATATTCTACTTGAAAAAACAAAAATTTTGAGCCTAGGCTGATTTTTTTTTCATGTTTTAAACCCATTTATAGGGGGTTCGGGGGCTCATTTTCTTTGGTAGAAGAAGTCATAAAAAACGTAGTATAATTTTTTTTAAACCTATTTTCCGCATGAATATAAATAATAACATGTATATTAAATATAAAACAACTGCTGAAAACGTTTTTTCTGACATTTTGTGGTCTAATTTATTTGAAAATGAGTTTAAACAAAATTTAAAGTAAGTTTAGTAGTGTTTCTATTGCCGAAAAAAAACGAATTCCCATACGATGGTTTTGCTATATTAGGAATGCACCTAGAACATTTGCCATGAAAAAGAGCTCAACAATCTCAAAGGGTTATAATTCAGGCCAGAAATATGATAATGAGGTTGATCTAAAAATTTTCGTATTATGAAGTAGAATAACTGATAAAAATTTTAGCACTTTAAGTAGAGAACTTTAATTTTAGTAGGGATCCACCTCAAGATAGCAATCAAAAGAAACAAGAAGTACATTTATTATAACACATCAAAAAGGAAAATTTGCAACCCATATGATTGAGTACACTTGCCTTTTACATTATAGACACATGAACAAACTTAACGATAAATTTACAACCCATATTATTGAGTACACTTGCCTTTTTACATTATAGAATATCATTCATCGATTTCCATCTAACGTTAATCAACATCACCAATCATCAACATCGAATATTAAAAAACTAAAATTTATAGATCCAATAATAAATAGTAACTATGCAGACGAAAAAAAAACATAGTGTCGAAGCTCTTTTGCGTAGACGACGTATAAACTTATTCTGGCCCGGAAAATGCGAAAATAAAATCTAAAACCTCGCGTGCTAGAGCAATTTAAGAGCGAAAAATAATAGCCGAGAAAGAGAGACGAGCTTCAAGGGCGCGCGCGAAGCACTATGGCGCTGATGCAGGAAGGAAGCTCTCGCGCGCGAGAGAGAGAGAGAGAAAATATATGTGCTATGTGTATCAACCCCCTCGCAACGAGATATCGTGCGCAAAACAATATAGCGCCGCAGCAGAGGACTTTTCGTCGCCTCTGCCGGATATGCGACTGAATTTGACCCGCAGTAAAATCTGAATTTGTTTTTTTTTTTTTTTTTTTCGAATGGGATGTTGCGTAAGATGAATTTATTGAATTTTTTTGTGAGTTTCTTGTATCATGTCAATGATATTGTAGAGTATAGTATTTGTTCTACTTTTTGAGAAATTTGAAAGTTACGTAATTACGATAGAATAATTATGTTTCTATCGAGTATTTTGATGTCTTTATAATCATACTTCATCATTTAACGATTCAAAAGAATAATCCTGATACCGATAACATTTCTCAATGTCCCACTAACGGTTAAAATACGATGCAGAGTATGCGGGTAAAAATTTCACTAAAGCACTTTTCGCGGCACAACTCATCAAGATCACAATCGATGTTCAAAAATCCCATGATACTTTAATTTTAAGACATAAAATTTTTACATTGCAGAAAAAAATATGAACGAACAACTACACTCCAATTCATCCCAAACGATCATTCCTTGACCTCTCGAAAACATCACGACAGTACGAATCTTCTTCCCTTCCTCTCCTCTCCGGAAAATTCCTAATTAAAATCCACAGCCGGGGATCCGTAACGAGCTCTCTCTCTCTCTCTCGGCTCGTCCATCGGCGCGCGAAACGCGGACGGACGCAACAGCTGCCGCGCCGATTTATTTTGGATTTCGTCCTCTCCTACCGTCGTTCTTGTTTCTCTCTCTCTCTCTCTCTCTCTCTCTCTCTCTCTCTCTCTCTCGCACGGCAAAAATGCAGCCGACTGCTGCTACTGCTGCTAGTGCTACTCTCGAGAGTAATGAAAATACGCGTTTTACTCACTCTCTACAAGCATAGAAAGACGTAAATAGGCAACTCGAGTACGCTTGTGATTTTCATTGACTATTTGGGTTATGTCATTTGCTGTGGAGTGGTTGACAGAGGTGATGATATCATGGGGAATTAATTTAGTTGTTATATGTTACTGTTTTTTTATACTGTGAAAGTAATGCGCGTTATTATATTTGATAAATAGAGTTAAAATCAAATTCACTTTTGGAGTAAACACGCAAGTTTATGAAAAGCCGAGTAAAATAACAAAAAACCAATAAACCATTTGTGAATAGGTATCTACACACATTCATGCGTATGATTGAAACGAAAACGAATTTACGACGAGCATAAAAACAGAGCAGTTCGAAATGTACTAAACCGAGCGTGAAAATCATGTAAACTGCACCTGACCTTATTCGCCAAATTATTTTGCAAAATTAATTTGTAATCCATCGTTTCGTTCAACGTATATTTCTTTACACACATACAAAGAATGCTTCTCTAAATTTCTCTTTTTTTTTCCTCTACCCTTCTATTTCGAAACGCGCGCTGCGGCTCGTTGAAATAAAACGGACACATTTTTAGCCTAACGACGACAACGGTCAGCCGCTCATTTTTCTCCTCGTGTAGCGCGTATTAGATGCATTGTGTTCGGCCTTGGACCGACGACGACGACGACGACGAATTTTCATTGTTTTGCGAGCGCGCGAGTGGATGGCTTTTCTCATCATTTCTAGACAGATTGAGAGTTGGGGAGAGAGAGAGAAAGAGAAAAAAAAAGAAATGGCTTTGTTGACAACGACCAATCAATCTCCGCGACGACGATTTTACTCTCTCGCACTCCATTTATTTTTAACGGCGAGACGACATCGCGAACGTCGACCCACATTATGGCGCTGTTAGCTTTGTCATTTGCACGATGTATTGGTTTTTAATGGTGATTTTTGTTTGTTAAATTATTATCTTTCTATTTATGCGTGTGATATT
The DNA here is from genome assembly GCA_035047105.1 of Galeopsomyia nigrocyanea. Taxonomy (NCBI): domain Eukaryota; kingdom Metazoa; phylum Arthropoda; class Insecta; order Hymenoptera; family Eulophidae; genus Galeopsomyia; species Galeopsomyia nigrocyanea. The sequence continues at coordinate 6,702,164 of JAWWMK010000032.1, read as the reverse complement.
CAGTGTATTTTTCGATAATCTGTTCATTATTTTGTTAGAAAGTTATCATGATTGACTGGCTTTTAAACATTTTGATAGAAATATGAATTTTTTCTAATAATTCTTTTGCTAATTAAAAAATTATTCGGAATTAACTGGGCTATTAAACGACCGGAAGTGGATTTCTTCAATAATTAGATATATTCTGAAGCTCCGTATCAATGATATCACTATACATGGATGTAAAAAGTAAATTCCAATCACTTGTCTATAACTTTCATTTGCCATCTACCGATCAATTTTTTACGTAAAATAAAATCACTGAATGGGGTCTTTGCTAAAACTTCAAAAACGATTTTCCTTTAACAAATTGTACGTGAAAAATAATTACGAAAATCTAATCATATCTAAAAAAACTAGTCTACTAAAAATTATTTATAAAACGAACATGTGTTAATGCTAATTGCAATCTGGTAGATCTTTTTCACATAAATTCTAATAAAAGTAGTTATCATTACTCAACCATCAAATAACAAGAGAAAAAAAGATAAAAGTCAGATATTAAAATACCCTAGCACACAACTCACTGAGCCATGCACAATTGAAAAAAAAACACCAAAGCTATCGCGTAAATCGAGAGAGGAACAAGAGGAGAGCAAAAAAAAAATCAAGAGAGGAACTCAGTGCGACGTAATTTCAGCTTTAAAGAGAAAGAGAGAAAGAGAGAAAGGCGTCGCGTCTCGAAAGTTTTCCCCGGAAAAATCAGGAGCGCCGGCGCCAAAGCCTCTTAATATTTAGATTCAATTACCCGCGAGCGCGGCGGGGAGAAGGAGGAAAAAAAGTACGGCTGGGCCATCGTTACGCGACAAATTGCCGAGAATCTCTCTCTCTCTCTTTGTTCTACAACGAAGGGTGGGAATTTCAAGAGTTTCGCTCTCCGTTACGTACGAAAGGAGTTTGTTTCAATTTTCATTAATTACGCGGACAGAGATTATTTGTTTGTTTTGAATCGCTGATTTAATTTATGAATTATCGCGAGATTGTTTCATTATCATGTTGATCACTGAGTGATTGATCAAGAAAACTTTATTTGTACTGATATTTTACGACTTGATGTAAGTTATAAAAAATTGTATGATTATACATATGGTAAATATTTGAATTTTTTGGATACAAATGTTTCTGCTTTCAATTTTATTGTACATTTCAGAATATGTTACCAGAGGGAAATGAAAGGCTTGCAACTAAAATGTTTTCTTCGCATCTATGTATTGCATATTATCAATACAAGTGATCAAAATAACAGCTGATTGAATCTACTTCAATTTAAATCCTCTCATGGTAGAAATCTTGATTAAAAAGTTCAATTTTTTGTCACATATAAATTTACTCTTACAAACGAACCATGATTTCACCAAACGAATGTAACTGTTATTTGCAAAATACTCTAGAATTCTTGATAATTACTTTTCACGTACAAAATTTGAATTGACTTCATACAATACCAACGTTCAATACCGAACAAACGTTCAAAGTAAAACTATAACGTCTTCTCTCTCTCAAATGAAAGAAAAATGGCTAATAATTTAACACTTGTAAAAGATAACGAGGTTTACGAAGCCAAAGCGGTAATAGAGACGTTTAGGAGCACGAAGTAAAAGGCCTCTTAGCAAGTTGGCCCGCCCTCGCTCGAAAGGAGGGAGAACGCGAGAGAAAGAGAAAAGCCCACGTGCGCGCAAGAGCGCAAGCGGCTGATCGCTTGGCAAGCGTTTCTCTGCGTGTATAGAGAACCCACCTTGCGAGTCTTTCTTTCTTTCTTTTTTTTGCTTTCATATTCTTTTCCGCGGTTACTTCGAGAAAAATACAAGACGCGCAATGGCTGACTCGAGAATTCTTTTGAGGGATGCGAATTTGGGGTAGTTTGGTATTTTTGTTTGTTGAGTTTTACGTATGTTGAGTGATTTTTAAAGTGAAGTTTAGAGATGAAGTTGATACAAAATGTTTGAAAAATATTTGAATTAAAATAGGTTCTTGATGATACTGATTTCTCTTCAGGAGCGAAATTTTTTGAAGAAAATTAAATTATGTGCAGCAGAAACCTTCACAAAACATAGTAACAAGTACGAATACAAAATACATTCAACAATCTGATATGTCAGTACCCTCACATACACTTAAAGAACAAATTTCCCTATAGTGACATGTTCTTAAAAGTATAATCAAACACTTGCATTCCAGAAATCAGGTGACTACGATTTTCAAAAGTCTACCATAATTTTTAATCCTACCACTGTAAACTTCAGATAAACAATAACGATCTCCCAATCGAAACAAATGACGTAAAAATCATCGGAAACCCGCATTGTTATACCGGCACAATTCCACGTCCAACGGCCAGAAAGAGAAAGATCGACGACTGACTTGGCAATGGTTTGTCATGCGTGTGTGTGTGTGTGTGTGTGTGTGTGTGTGTGTGTGTGTGTGTGTGTGTGTGTGTGTGTGTGTGTGTGTGTGT
>JAWWMK010000032.1:6674071-6699570 GCA_035047105.1 Galeopsomyia nigrocyanea | reverse complement strand
TGTGTGTGTGTGTGTGTGTGTGTGTGTGTGTGTGTGTGTGTGTGTGTGTGCGTGTGTGTGTGTGTGTGTGTGTGTGTTATACTCCCTCGCTCTCTGCTGCTTTGGCGCGAGCAAAGATAAGCGCACGTGGGCTCTGTCTGTCTGTGTGTGTTGCGGCGTCTTGGCGTTGGCCGTATCAACAAAGTTAAGCTTTGCTCTTCCCCTCTCCTCTCCTCCTCCTCTCCCCCCTTTTTGACCGAATCTTTGGCAGGCATAATGGGCTGAACGCACGCGACACAAACTGCATTCGTGGTTCGAAACTTTGCTTTTCGATTTTCGCATCGCGCGAATTGAGTTTTGCACTGTAGGCTTCTGTCGAATTTTATCGTTCGCGCGACGAGTTTGGGTTTTTGTTTTTTTTTGTTAGTGCGGGGGTTGATAGATCGACGATGGGTTTGTCGAAATTGACGTGTTTCTTTTCAACTCGACTCTTGTAAATACTGGTGTATTGGGTAGAAAGCTATGGAATTTTTCACGTTATTTTAACAATCAATTGTTAGAGGATGACTTTTTCTTTTTATATTTGGAAATGATATTTTTTCGTAGTTTACATGTGTTACGCATTTGTATTCTCGATGATTAACGAAAATACCATCATATTATTGAATATGAATTGATTTATGCCTTAAAAACTGTAAGATTTTCCACAGTAATAAAAAATTAATTTGAAACGAATAAAAGTAGAAAATTGTCAGTAAAATACACTAACCGAGAATGAAGCAGCAATATTCGAAGAATGCAAATAATCTATCGAAAATGAATCTTCATAAATAAATTGCACCCAACAAACTAAACTTTCGTCAAATAAAAAAAAATCAGAACGTTTTTTCTAATCAACTCCAGGTTAAAAAAAATCCCCCTCCGTTGGAAAAAGTAACTTTGAAAAACCTGCCAAATTCGCCATTCTAATCCATCTCTTGAATTCCCGAGTAAAAAAAAAAGCGCGCACTCACATACAAACTTTTTTTTTTGCCCTCTCTCTCTCTGGGCTTTCTACAATTTCCTCTTGCAATGCGCATGCATGCACTTCTGTTCCGGTCCGGCGAGTCTCTCTCTCTCTCCCTTTACCCTGAATCCGGCAATGATAGACCGGATTCCGGTGCTCGTCCGGGGGACTTTGAATTTGAAAAACAGAGAAAGAGCATACGCTTCTGCCTACACACACACATGAGGAAAAATTCAAGAGAGACATGCATGTTTGTCTGTTGACTGTCGATCCGCACAGGAGGGCTTTTCCACTGTTTTTCCCAGTCGGAAAACGTTATTGATGCCTCCAAGCGAACTTTTTCTTTATTTTTTTTTTTCGTGTGTATAGCGTCGAATTTTCTTACAGCGCACACTATTCGCCATTAATTCGAAGCGAAGCACTTAGAAGCTTCTTCTTCTTTCTTTTTTTTTTGTAAAATGCTCTTAACGCAGAAAGAGAGAAAAGAGAGAAGTACGGAAAGCATACGTCCGCGAAAGAGAGAGAGAGAGAGAGAGAGAGAGAGAGAGAGAGAGAGAGAGAAAGATTGTGCCTATGCGCCTATCGATTCAGTTGCTGCTGCTGCAGGCCTCGTTTCGCCACGTAAATCCTCACTCGCGCGCATCTCTCTCTCTCTCTCTCTCTCTCTCTCTCTCTCTCTGGAATTATATACGCGGCTCCTTTGAAAGCTTCCCGCGCGGAGCTATATAGCGATGAAAAGCCCTCCCCCGACGAGGCAATAAAATGAGAAGAGAGAGAGTCAGAGTCTAGCTGCACGCTGATTTTGTGCCCTCGTGATTGATCGTGTTTTTCTTTTTTTTTCTTTCTTTCTTTCTTTCTACCCCCCGACAAGCAGCGTTTCTCTCTCTCTCTCTCTCTCTCTCTCTCTCTCTCTCTCTCTCTCTCTATTCGGATGAGGTTTTTAATGGCTGTGCGGGTTATGCTTTTTTACAAATGGAATTTTTGCCTTCTCAGTGATGTGGTTTCTCTGCTTCGCTAGTTCTCTCTCTCTCTCTCTATCTGTCTCTCTGTGATGTCTGACTTAACCGAGGTATATACTACTTATTGATATTTATTGAGAGGATGTACGAGAGGTTGCGTACACTTCATTAATATCAGATATTACTTGTGTTTGGAAGAGTTTTTGAATATTTTATTATTTTGATTATTCTTTTTCAATAGGTAAAATTAAAAAAGTTCTTTCTGACAAATAAGAAACTTAAATATCAATTAACTTATTTGTCTGCATTATTTAAAACTCACTGGATCTAAAATGCTTTTCACTTATAAAGAAACAAACAATATTATCATTTGTAAGAAATCATTGCTTGTATCCCTCTGACGTCTAAATAAAACATCATCTCGCATTACACAACTAGCCATTGAGAAATTCCGCGTAATTTTTCAAATAATTTTTTCGAGATGACAATTAATTTGTAAGTTTATCGTTATTCTACACAGCTAATTATTATAGATTCAAAAAAGAAATTCCATCGCACTCGATATACCGCCAATCAACAGAGAAACAGCCAAAACATCATTAAAAATCCTTTCACCCCAATAGCGTCTCAATAATTCCAAGAGTCATTTCGCGCTGTATCATCATGAGGCTATTCATTCCGTTTCCTCAAGCTAGAGCATATACGCATTAGAGGGCGGTGGCAGCGACAGCGGCGTCAATCTGGAATTTACGGATTTCGTTGCGAAGGAAGAATATATATATATTTATTAATTTGGCAGCAAGCCCGAAACAAGACAAGCCCTTCTCTTGCACATATATACACAGAGAGAGAGAGAGAGAGAGAGAGCATTCGCATAGTTGTAGGTTATGACGCGAACAAAAGCGACGAGAACGGGATTTCTTTATAGGCAATTCCGAGAGCCGTTCGTTGTAAATACTGCGCGCCGTTCGAGAGGGTGCCGAGAGAGCGAGAGCGAAGTCGCCTTCCTTTGCAGACACGATTGTATAGCTTCGCAAAGCCCTATTTTCATGATGGAGATGATGTCGTTTTGTGCGAAAGAGAAAGAGAGAGAGAGAAAATCTTTTCGACTTTTGTACGCTCTATTTATATTTTCTGCTTATACTGCAACTAGTTCGTAAATCTCGTTATGGCTATTGTCGACGATAGATGACGAATGGAATATGCTTTTAAATGTGGAATATACATATTATTTTTTTTTTTACATTTCGACGAAATTTTACGAAATTGAAGAAAACAAGAAAAAATACATCGCATATTCCGCGACAAAATCTACAATTCGTATTCTCAATAATCCATCAAACGAAACCTCCCCCCCGGCAACCTCCTCCAATAAGCGCCGAAGGAGCATACGCTTCGTGAAAAGCTAGTATATATATAGAGAGAGAGAAAGAATCCAAGCCCTTTATTTATCCGCGAAAAAGAAGCATACATCGCGACAGCGGGATTCGTATTGCGGATGTACCCTTATTTTTCGACGCTTTATAGCCTCGCGAGAGCGAGAGAGAGAGAGAGAGAAGGCACACACAGAGCAACTTCGTCATTTCCGTTGCGCAGTGGGAGACGCGCCGCCGCCACCGCCGCCTTCGCCTCATGTATATGCGACTGTGCAATGTGTTTTTGTTTTGCCTCGACCACACGACTTTTCTGCTTTATGCTCTCTTTCTTGGGTATGATGTAGGAGCTATGCTACTGCTGCTGAAGGGGAGGGTTAAGAGGCGTTTTCCAGAGGAGAATGGCAGAGAATACACATGCACGTTTATGGATTTGTTTGTCAGATATACGGCTGACCGTATGTACGAGGTATATAACGGCTGTTAGTAGCTTTCACGGCTTTTCGCGCGATTTTTGATGGGTAATTTTGTTTCTTTTTATTGTGATACTGTATAGTGATTGACGATTGATTCAGTTTGATCGTGTCGATTAGAGATAGTTTGAGTATTAGTAGACTAGATATAAAATACGATGATATAATTTCTCATGTAGTCAGCTTTTTGGAGTAATATTAAAAAATGATGATTATTCTTTTATTAAATTAACCATTAATATTCATTCGCATTATTGAGTAAAAGCATCTCACCTGGTGGTAAAAATCACAAGTATTGAAAGTCATGTATATCAAAAAAGTGCTCTATAGTCTAATTGCCCAATTAAATCATAATATTTTATGATGGAAAAATGCACACTTTATTTCATACCAATTGATAAATTAATGAACAGTCAGCCAATGAACATTATAATCAATTAATTTTTCAAAAAATTTCTAGTTATAACTCATACTAGAAATTTTCAAATAGAAATAGTATCATCCGTACCCCTCTGACAATTGTTTCTTGGAAGCATAAAAATTGACGTAAAATAGACATAAAAGTAAGTTTAGATGAAACTCTTTTTTATAATCAATCGATCACACCTACTTCCAAAACATGATGTTACCAAAAATCTGAGAGAATAATAATTTTTTACGAAATCTAACTTTCTGAGCAGAAGAGAGCGACGAATTTGCATCGAACAGATTCAACGATTTGAATCGAAATCCTACACGACATCGAGATTGAAATGTCGAGCGATTCATAGCCGACTATACGAACAGTGCAGTATATAGCCAGAGCGAGCCAGCGTCCTTCCGAATTCGCGTTTGCTTTGGAATGCCGATGCCTCGGTGAATCGCGGAACCGATGAATTATGCCCTTTGACCGGAGGGTGGTTTATACCTCACATATCTTACCCCCGGTGACTTTGTAGATTAGAAAAGTTTTTTTTTTTTTTGCTGCCCTCGCGTGCACGCCACGGTCTGCTATTTTTGCTTCGACTTTCACTTGCATGATAATTGCGTGATCGACGTTTCGCGCGGTGGGGTTATAATTGAGTTTACAAATTAATCGTTTCCGGATTGTTATTAGTGTTTGAATGTACGGGAATACTCGCGGAAAATTGATGAAAAGCTAGCGGTGATTTGGACGTAATTACAGTTAAAACGTTAAAGAAATTTTTCAAATAAATTTGTTTGAAATTCGATGGTTTTGAATCATTTTAATAATCATAAACTATATTTGAATAGGTATACTTGATGTGATCTACAAACCAAAAGATATTTTCGTAATTGATTTTCTGAAGTAATATAACAGACAATTATCATGTTTTTATTAAACTAACTATTAAAATTTATTTACATATTGAAATAAAAGCATTCCATCTGGTGATCGAAATCAAAAGTATGAAAGCTAAATCGAAGCAATTCGTTGTAACATAATTATGCAACTATATCATTTGATTATGAATAATTAATAATACTTAATGGTGGAAAAATACTTTCGTTTTTTATAATGTGGAACTTGATGAACAGCAGCGCAAAAGTAGATAATTTTCGAATATAAAATAATTTTGAACGTATAGCTCGCAACTCAGGAATCTACAGCACGTAGTATGTCGTAGATAGAAAAATGCTCAGTGCTATAGAAAAAGGCCGAGGCATTTCCAGGAAGAAAAATCAGCCTTATTTTCCAAACTACCCGTAGCAAAACGGTCCGTTAAATACCTAAAACGAGCATTTACTCAAACTTCTCCCCAGCAAAAAAAAGAACGAGAGTAAACCTCATCCCTGCAGCTAAACTTTTGCACGCTCGGCCATCTTAATACCCTCGACGAAGCGCGCACACATACATACATACATACATACACACGGGGTATGGAAGCCAGACACACGTTACCGCAGGGCGAAAAGTCTAAAAAAAAGAGAGAGAGAGAGCGCATCGTGAATCAAAACACGTAGTGGCCGGCGAGAGAAACTCGATAATCCCGCGCACTTTCGCGAGCGTTTTCTCCGACGGCTCGTGTGTGCCGGCTCTGCTCTGCTCTAGCTCTGCGCGGCTGCAGCTTCCCTGAGAAAATGAAAGAGAGCGAGAGAGAGAGAGAGAAAAACGTAATTTAGAGGCTTGGATATGTGGGTGCTTGCGAGAGAGTTTTCTCGTCGATGTTTTTTTTTATTGTCTTTTCCTTGTTCTTTACCTTACTTTTTTTTTCTGTTTGTTTTCTTTTTCCCTACCACGTGTTTTTAAAGTTTGTGAACGATTGATGGATTTTTTGGTTGACAAAATTATTACGGATGAATGAACTTGGCAGCTGAATTTTCCGATTGCTATCCCAGAAATTTAGTAGTTAATTTTTATTAATCGAAAATTTTTGTGATGCTTAGCGCTTATAAGATCATTTGAAATTACTTGCATGCGTTGATATTTTAGACTGGGGAATAACGTTAAGCTTCAATGAGACAAGTATCAATTTAATTGAAGATAATCCTATTCCTGCGGTGCTTAATATTACAAGTTATACGACAGATGATTGTAGCTTTTTTCAGATTTGTTTTATTCGCAACTGAATGAGCTTTCAATTCAAACTTTGAATCTGATTAAAGTTCAAAATCATTCGTGCAATTACTCCCCATACATTGTTTCGTTCTTTTAAACAGCAAATTAAAAAAAAAATTTAGAACCTCATTGACCTACCGAAACCCCCCCCCCCCCCTCTACTAAAAAAAAACACTTACCCACGTGTAACGAAAAAAAAATCAATGATCGATCATTGAGCAACGCAGCAGAGATTATCGACTGCTCACGTGTGTGTGTATGTGTGTGTAGATGTGTATGTCAAAAAACTATGTCAACATCAAAGTCGAATGAAAGTGCGCGCAAGCTCTACTATACAACACAACGTGTGTGTGTGTGTGTGTGTGCGTGTATACATATATGATACAAGTTGCACGTGGGAAGCTGCGCCTGGCTGCTTGCAAGCATCGATAACAGGCTGCACAACGACGACGACGACGACGCTCCTCCTCGTCGTCGGTGCTCTCGTTAGATGAATGGGGCCGGGTATACACACACACACACACACACACACACAAAGGCAGAGGCTGCGCAGGTAGTAGTAGTAGTGGTAGTGGTATAGTGGTATATAGTGGTGGTAGTCGTCCGCAAGTTTGCATAAATTTAGGGAAATACAGCGCGCAACTCTCTCTCTCTCTCTCTCTCTCTCTCTCTCTCTCTCCCTCGCAAAATCGATATCCGCATAGAGATTATAGATGGTGGTCGGTAGGCGCCGCGTAGCCGCAGCCTCCGACGTCGCGACGCCACCGCCATGTATATATGCGCCGCCGACGCGCCGCCGCTGCGCTGCTGCTGCTACTGCTGCTGCTGCTGTCTCGTTCGTATCTATGTACGTATAGGTATATATATATGTACGTGAAAGCTCCAGAGGTGTATGTGTATGAGTGCTAACGGCTAGTATCTTTGTACGCAAATAGAGAGAGAGAGAGAGAGAGAGAGAGAGAGAGAGAGAAGGAGAGAGAGAACGATGCGATACTGATGATGAGCTAACGGCGAAACCTTTCGAGTACGATATTTGCGTTTTTATATATTTTTTTTCTGTTTTGTATGTCTGTTCGTTGATGTACGGGGGAAAAGTTTTGCTGTCGGTTATGATAAATTTGGGTGATTGTGTGTACGCTATTTGGTAATTGGTTCGAATAAAGTGGACTATGTTCATTTCCGAATAAAATTTATCTGATAAGCCGCTTTCAATTTTAGGTAATTGAATTTTTCATTTTATAAGTGTTGCTTCATGAAAAATAATATTTATATTTTTAATCTATTTATGTTAATCACTCGATACACTTGCGTATATGTATAACAACATCCCAATATATTCAGATACAACATACATCTTTTATAAATGTATTATAACTAAGCAATTGAAACACCATGACAATTAACTTTGAATCAATGCATTAAGTATACAGGAAAAGATGTACTGATAAAATCCATCTATTGGCAATTACAAAAAAAAAAAAAACATATTTTTGTTACAAAAAATGCATCGTAAAGGTTTACTAGACCATCTAACGACGATGAGTTTCGTCTATATACATATAACTTCTATCAGTCAAAACATAATCAAAAAAGTACATAACTCCAAAAGCCGTCTGCTTATATTTTCATTTCGTTTTAAAATAAAATGTTACACGAGATCATCCACAAACCAACATTATCTCATTCCACGCAAATAACGACGCAGAAAAAAAAATTCCTATAGGCTTAAGCAAAACAAGATCGCAGGGGATGCTACCAAAGTAAAAGTACCTCATAAAGTTAACCCAACTTTCTCGCTGAAAATTCGTAGAATTTAGCTTTTTTTAGGAAGAAGCTGTCGTGATATCACGTGTTTATTAAGCTCGGATTTGCTTATCTGCGCATTCGGAGACTATCCGCGCGACTGCCGTATAACTTTGTTAATCCTTTGCGGGCCACTGGCTATACAACGTCTACACTTTTCGCCAACTCTCGAGACTATATATACACACACATAGACAGACAATTGTTTACGTGAAATCAGTCGAACGAAAGAAAAATGACAAACTGTGTTTCGTATGTATGCGTTCGAACAAACTTGCGAAGAAAAGGCAAAAAAAAAATTTTTTCATTTTATTTTTCGTATAAAATACAATGCGCCTGTCGAGATAAACAACGAAACGCGTACACATACACAATTTAAACAGTTTTCCTCGGTGGTTGGAAAACATTTCGCTGAACTTTCGGTGCGCAGCGCATACCGAAAAAACCAAGGGTTGAGAGAAAAAAAAAGAAAAAAAGAAAGGAGAGGAAGGGAGAGAGAGAATGGCATCCTCCTATTTTCTCTATACGTTCTCGTCTATTTTTCTTGCCTCTTGCGCGCGGGCGCGAGCGCAATTTCTCGTCGTCGTCGTGCGCCGGAATTAAAGTAGTCGATATCATCCGCACGGCCTGTCTTGAAATTAAGGGAGAGGCCTTTTCCCCGCAAAATTTCAAGCGACTCTCACGTTTCTCTCTCTCTCTCTCTCTCTCTCTCTCTCTCTCTCTCTCTGCGCCCTGAGACAAATGCTGATTTTACACTATAACTCGAGAGAGACGAGCGTCTCTACGTGTCTTTTTTGTCGAGTGGTTCCTTAGTTTTGATAATTTAAGGAGCACGGAGATTTAGTGTATTATCTTGCATAGTTTAGTTCGTGTAATTTGGCCTTTTTTAAAAAAAGTTTTCTTGAGGATCTTCTGCGTCTTATGAATTTAAATTCTTGGATTACTATACGCGTGCGGTTCGAGATGATAACTTTTTTAAGACTTCAATTGAAAACTATTCTGCTTTCTAGAATATTTTTAATATACTGGTACTTCCTTCATCTCTATTGTGTTGAAAAAACTACGATTTACAAGTTTTATGTATCAATTTGTCTTACTGTACATTTAACAATTTATTATTGAATGAGGCATTAAGAGTTAAATTGCGTATGTGACTTTCGGTATTCTTTTTACTACTATAATAATAAAACATTTATATGACACATTTCTATATTGATTGTAATTATAAAACAAGATTCAAATAGAATGACGGTATCGACAACGTTTCTGTATAGTACAATATTTCAAAACAATTTTAAGTTACAAGCGCTTTTAGACATTGAAGGTATAAATTTGAATCGAAAATAAAAGTATATTCATCCCTCTATATTTTCAGTGAAGAATCAATGAAAACAAAATCGATTAACGAACATTCGAGTAAAAAGTAAAAATAAACATCTATTGTTATTTCGAAAACGTTGTCAACTGACATTTTTTTAAAAGTTTCTTCAACACATCGCGAAACATAAGTTTTGGAAATATATTCAAGCTCCATATTCTTTATCTCGGAGCGAAAAATTTTATCGTTGCGGACTTTCCCCGAGTAAAAAACGATAAACTCGCCGTAGAGAGAGAGAGAGAGAAACGCGCGTAGTGTATTCGTCGATACGCACATACTGCGGCATTTCGCTCCGCGTGCGCGAAGTTTTCTCCGAGAGAGAGAGACAAAAAAAAGACAACACACAAGCACACGCTTTTCACGAGAGCGATGCCAAGACTTTTAGCGAACAATTCGAAAGTTTATTTATCGCCGTTCGCGCTCTGCTTAGCTGAAAAAAATTTCTCGAAGCGAAAAATTTTTCGTTACTCACGTGTGGAAGAGAAACAAATCAATCTCTCTCTCTCACTCTCGAAAAAAAAAAATCTCAACAAAGAACGGCTGCAAATCACACAGCGCCGCAGTAGTTCCGGCTCGGATGCGCGACGATTGACGGATTTCATAGGCCCCCGAGCGCGACGGAGGGAAAATCGCTCGACCTGGAATCGACGAAAAAAAAAACGGTGCATCCATGCTGCTGCTGCTGCTGCATGGGAATTCGGCGGAATTGTGGATTGGGGCTCGAATTTTTTTTTTTCTACTTGTTGTCAGTAAGGAATTGTTGGAGAGGATTTCCGAATTGGAATCGTCGTTTGATGAATTGATTTGAAGAGATATCGAGAACGTTTAGAAATAATGGTTTTCTACTTTTTGTCGGAATTTTCTAACTTCTAATTGGCAATTTATTTGAAAATTTAATGCGAAAGTACGGGTAAAGCAATTTATAAGTAAAATAAAACTCCAGCGGATACTGAACATTAATTATTGCGAAACATACATTTATTCATTATTATCAACTCATCGACAACATAGCTTATATCTTCTAATCAACGCATTTCAAATACAAGAAAATAGTAACCGGTAAAGTCCATCTACCGAGAACCTCAAAAACCAAAATTTATAAAAAAAAATTTATTCCACCATCTATTAATAAAAAAAATCCCTCCAATCTACATACAACAGCTATAAAACAAAACTCGAACAAGGACAAAAAAAACAGGCACGGAACTCCGAAAGTACTAAACACTGCAGCATTAAAATATTGATCAGGTCGTATACGCAGACGGAAACCGGAAGTCAATGACTTCTGGTGCGCGTCTTTGAGAGAGAGAGAGAGAGAGACGTTTCTTTTGCTCGCTTTTTATTCCTTCTTCTCGATTGAGCCCGACGACTACGACTACGACGACGACGACGACGACGCGGCAGCGAGGCACTTGTCTGCATAACTAACGCGAATTTTCCGAGGGTCGAGCGCAAGACGTGCACGGCAAAAGGGATGCGCGACTATACACGACATTGTTGGTATTTCCTTCTCTCTGAGCGCGAACTTGCAAGCACACGGCCGTTCTTGAGTTATTGCGAGCGCAGAGAGTCGCAAAGAGATGATTGTTGTGGAAGTGAAATTTGTCGGATTAATTAGTGAAATGTGTAAAAGTAGTTATTTTTAGTTGCGAGGAAATTTTAGGTAGATTTTCAAGGTCTCTCTAGCAAACATTGAATTGCTTTTTCCAAGGTTATTTCTCGACGGAAAATATTGTCTATAAACATCGCGCTTAATCGCTTCGAATATAGATTTCAACATTCGGGAAAATATATTGCGTATACTTCACCGTAAGCGTAAGTAATTATTTTTAAATAAAAAAACATTACGTAAACTCCATTTAAATGAAATTACCACTCAAAGTTTAAGACGACCACTTCAAAAAAAATAGAATAAAACGTCAGCAACCAACCGAACGTCTTAACGAAGCGACGCTTATTAATCCATTCTAAAAAAAAAAGAAAAAAAATGAGGAAATTGGTCGAACGTTAATGGTCGAACGTTAATAGGACAGCTGATGAATCTTCGGGAAGCGTCGCGGCGGCGGCGGCGGCGGCGAGCAGCACGAGTGAGAGTTTAAATCAGAACGAGAACCACTGTCGAGGCGATAGGACGTCACGAGGTCGTTTGCCGCCAAAAATAGTCTCGTACCTCATTATTTTTTGCTCTTAAGAGCAAAATTTCTCGCGCGCGCGAGAGAGAGAGAGAGAGAGAGAGAGCGCATACTGCGTGTGTGTATACCTTAATCCTACGTGCAATTGCGTATAATTTTTGGGTTTTATTATGTTTTTGTTGAGGGTGTATCAGCTGTTATTTGATTTGAGTTTCGTTTTGAAATGATGAATTGTTCTTTGCTTGCTGAATAGAATAGATTTTTTTTACATAAAATTTCTAATTTATCTGCAAATGGATTACAATAAATTCATCAGTGAATCTTCTGCGAAAATATGAAATTCACGTGTTTTACCACCAGAGGGTTTCAAAGTTTCTAAATAAAACGTTTCAAATTCTGTCACGTATTTTCTCTTCTTCATTTTATAAAACAGCAACAATAAAATTTTAGATTGAATTACTTTAAAGATTAATGTGTAATTAATGTGTGATATTTGCTGTACAATTTAAGGTGAAATAAATGAGAATTAACTCCAATTATCTTTAGAGCACAATGATATGAATTTTATTCGACGTTTCGGATCGCAAGATGATCCCTCTTCAGGAAATCTATATACAAATAAATATATTTTGCGATCTGAAACGTCGAGTAAAATTCACATCATTGTGCTCTAAAGATAATCTGAGTTAATTCTCATTTATTTCACCTTACATCAATTTGAAATCCACTGGAGCACCTCGGAAGAGGAAACATGTTATTTGCTACATTTTTGACTGATTCAGATTTAGAGAGTATGCAGTCGTTTAAATCGGTACGACTTTATTCTAACAAAATTTCAGAAACGGTTACTATGACGTAAACCTTTATTTTATAAAAAAAAATTAGCTACTTTTCAGACTTTAATAATTCTTTATTTTGTAAGGAAGTGGCTGCATCATAGGCATCGCAAAAGTATTAATTAGAATTAAAGATATTGCAATTTAGACATTAAAATAAATAATTAAATCATGTAATACAGTCGGTTCTTTTTATAAAATAAAAATTCAAGTTTATCTAAACGAGGTGGTACGAAAATTAGTACAATAGCATTCGATGAGCTTTTCGGTTAAAATCTCTGTAGTATACATCAAAAGTGTGCTATCACCAAGATGCATTAGTATTCTTATAAGATTTGTGCATTTGGATAGTAATCCTCGCTGAAATATGAAATTCATGTGCTTTAACACTTGAGGGTTTCAAAGTTGCTACATTCCGTTATATATTTTCTCTTCTTGGTTTGATTAAACAACAAATTGAAAATATGAACTCTAATTTTGAAACTTGAAAATACATGAGTTGTGATGTTCTTAAAGAATTTTGAAAATATTAACCGGAAGTAACGATGTTGCAAATTAACAAAACAACAAAAAAAACACGTAGTGATGAAGAATTTAACATTCTTTAAACTTTGAATTCAATTCATTACCTACTGCCACCTTTTTTTTCAAATGAAGTTGCAATCAAAGAATTTCGGTAGTAACCAAATGATTTTTTTCCGACCATAAAAATCCATTAATTTTCGTATAAAAAAGAAATCAAATAAAAACTGACCTGGAGTTCCTCTTTGCACTGTCGTTCCTCTTCGAGGCTCATCCGTTTCTCGTGTTTCTTGTAGTAGCGCCTCTTCGCCGCCTGTAGGTTGAACCACGTGTACGAGAAAGACTTCACGAATGGTAGGAGAGCCTCAATGAATGGATGGAACTCATCCTGCAAAAGAAAAGAACAAATAATGAACGGAGAAGAGTCAAAAAAAAATCAAAAGCTCTCGCCCGCGACCAGCAACCACTTCATTTTCCTAGGCCCGCCATTAACACTCATTTTTCTAGAACCGCTGAACAATAGCTTTCCAGGCATATATACTCTCACTCGCTCTTTTTTTTCTTCTTTTCTCTCTCTCGCTCTCTCTGACCGACGAAAACGTTTAGTCGCCCGAGCTTTTCCTCTCGGGGGATGGTTAGGTAGGTAGTGGAAAAATGACGCGGAAATTAAAAAGCGTCGACGAGGAAAAAATGTCCATTCTCACGATTGCCTTCTTCTTCTCTCTATTCTTGCTCTCGTTTTTTTTTTTATATAGATGAAATGTTTCGTGAGATTTCGTTGGAGCTCAGAGTAACGAGTTACATACTTTTAAGATCTCAATGTTTTGGAGTATTCTAACGTATAAGAATTTTTGAAAATAACAAAATAAACGATTCACTTTCGCACCTGTACTCGACAAAACCCAAAGCAAAACAAACCCATAAAAATACCTAACCATAAAAAGCAAGCATCACCCCCATTCGAAAAAAGAAACATATGCACCTGACTTTGAAAAGCGCCAGCCAAGCAAAACAATCGCATCCAAAAAAGCATATATACGCTCGAAGAAGAAAAAGAAGAAGAAAAAAAGTTACGACGAGCACACTATACTACTGCAGCAGTGCTCGGCGACGATATTACGAAACGGCGCCGTTCGCCGCGCGTCTCGAAGTGGGACTCGAAATAGCAGAGTCAGGCCGCAGGGATATTTCCGTATTCGAGTGCGCGCCGCTCGCAGAGCAGGCAGCAGCAGCAGCAGCTAGAGCACAAACCGCCCCGCGCGAGAAAGTGTTTGCCGATCGCGCGCGTTCTACTCGCCTATGGATTTCCAGTCGGCAGCTCTTTTTTTTTCTTTCTTCGAGGGAGAGAGGGAGATCGATATCATCACTGAGATGGAGACATGACCAAGTGTCGATGAGAGATTCTGCGAACGAGATTTTTTTTTCTCATAAGGGTGGTGTGGGTTCACGGATATATTGCCGGTGGGTTTGATTTCGAGTGTCTTCGGAAAAGTTTTGATCTTCAATGGATATTACGCAATTGTCATGTGAATTTATCTGATCGTTAAAATTAACGCGACAGTTCATTTAAAAAAAAATTTATTATCGTCGCGACGAAATTCAAGCGAAAAAAAAAAGCATTATATACCGTTTGTTTCACTTTTTTATCAGCAAATCTGTCAAAGTCGAGCCGTAAAGATAGCAATTTCGCAAAAATACATCAAGATATCGCGGCGAGTTTCAGCACAGAGGGTAGAGAGAGAGAGAAAAAAAAAGAGGCTCACTATATCACGTCGATAAGCCGCTCTTTTTGTCGCGCGTTCGCGGAAGGAAAGAGAGAGAGCGAGTAGTAGTAGTAGGGGGGGGATGAGAGAAACGATTTTTATCAATGGTCAAGTCTACATGCAGCGCCGGCCGCGGGAGTTTAACCCCCTTTTTTGCCCGCTCTCGCTCTCTCTTGCGATATCCGCCTATTTTCGGGAAAGAATATTTATGCGGCCCTTCATCATCGTGATATTTCAAATTGCTCGCAAGCTTTTTATTGTTCTATATCCACTCGTGCGTGATCGATTTGATGAAAAAGTAGGCTGATTTTTTTTTTTTTTTTGGTGGATTATTCAATGTGAAAAATTTTATCTTATTTTTTTAGCTTTGGTCGATATAATTTGTACGATATCATGAAGAATTCATAAAAATTCATTTCTATAGTTTCATTAATTTTCAAGAGGCGTTGAATATATAATTTTTGAATAAGAAATTTTTATGCGATATTTGTATGATTTCCATCTGTACTTTTATTTACTTATTGTAGTAGAATGGATTTTCACCAGTGCATCAGTTGAAATAAAAAAGGAAGGTACAATTGTTTACAATATATCAATTATCAACGCATTCAATTTTTGAAATGAAAAAATCCTAATCTCGAAAAATGATTAACGAAATAAATTAAATCCCTCGCCTAAATTAACCGGAGCGAGAGACAATTATTAACCACACGGGGGGAAGAGAGAGAGAGCGAGCAAAAAAAAGGCTTAATTCACAGTCACTGAGGTAACCGCGGCTTCACGAGCAGCACGCGCGGCGCGAGCGGCGGTCCCCTAAAAGTGCCACCTAAATAAAGCGCACGTGCGCCGGAGCTTCTGCACCTGAGAGGCTTTTCCGAAAGGCAAAAAAAAATCTCTCCGCGCGTCGTCTTCGCTAGCTCTCTCTCTCTCTCTCTCTCTCTCTCTCTCTCTCTCTCTCTCGCTTAAACGGTTAATGGAGTGGGCTTTTCTAAAGCCGTTCTTCAAATCAAGTCTCTTTCCTTTTTTTTCACATTTTTTTTCCTCTTCTACTATCTTTTAAAAGGGGCCACGTTCAATATTTGACTTTTGCATAGAGATTGTCAAGTTCATTGTGAGAAAATAATGAGCTTTGGTGAACTTTTGTGATTTAAAATGCGTTTGAGTACGTTGGGTTTGCGCGAGAAATTACGATGATGATTTTTTGATAAGAAGAAACGTATTTTTCTGAGAGGATTTTTAGATTCGAAAACGTTTTTTGGTAAGAGTTGGAAAATATTAATGAAGTTATACCAATATATAAATTGTAATTATAATTTTTTTGTCTGATAGAAAGCTATACCAATTGAACTTGACGGGAAAAAACTAAATTTTTCGTTAGTCACGTTGTGAAAAATTGTTATAATTCGACTTTTATAAAAGATAATGAGCACTAAGACTAGATGAAATTTGTATCCTTGAATCTCTCTATCGCCATTATGAGGAATTAAAAAATCACGAAGCTGACATTGGCGTAGTTCAGAAATTAGTACTGAAGTCAATACTAAAAAGACTTGTTTTCACATATTTGCGCGAGTAGCAAGCATGCATAATTTGAATAAAAATATTATTTTGGGTTTAGATTTTATAAGCATAAAGAAATCATTAGTCTCGGTGCTCATCTAAAATTGCCGCTCTCTCGAGTCACTACCCACCCCGGTTTGAATTTTTTAACGAATTTTAATACTACTTAGAGTCGACACATCAAGTTTCGTCAAAAAGTTTCATTGTGCTCGGAATTATGAATCAGCAAAATCACTAATCGCGGTTGAATATTATTCAATATATTGCAATCTACTGTGCATCACTGTTAAACCCACAAAAATTCACACACATTAACGCAAACAAACGACAAAAATTGAAGAGCCAACGAACCATCGAGCTTCGTGTCGTTCTCTCTGTCACAACTCTCTAAATCTATTGTATCTTTTGATTTTTGTTGTTGTTTTTGTTTCGCAAGTTTTCTCGTTGTTTCGGAGGGATTTGCGCCGTCAGAGTCTAGGGTCGGCAAGCAGGTGGTGGTAGTCCTCTACGTCGATGCTTCCTCGCTTAGACCTTCTCGGCCGTCTCCTCATCTGTCCACCAAAACTCGCGCTCGCGCACACTGCACACTTAACACAGTTTCCGTCCGACGGGCTCTAAACTTCTTCACTTATATTGCAGATTATACTCGATGTTTGCATTCACATTGGGACGAAGATTCTCTATATCTATCTCTTTTTTTTCTGTTGATGAAAAGACGTTTTTTTTCTATTGCCTTTTGTTATGTAAGAGATTTGTTTTTTTTTTATGACGAACTTTCGATAAAATCATACAAAACTTCCGAACTAATTTTGAGATTGACAATGCAATCTAAAATCAAAACTTGAAACTTCTCGTTATCTCTCTCTCTCTCTCGCTTTCTGTTTCAACAATCACCAAACTCAATCGTTCACACAACAGCTTGGGCTAGTTCGCTTCGGGCTGACCGTTCGCCTCTCTCTCGCGAGCATTTATTTCTAGCGAGGCCGAGAAACGACTCTCTTGCGTATGCGCGCGCGGAAGAAGAGAGTAGAGAGAGAAGAGAGAGAAAAAAAAAGCGGCGCGAAAGAAAAAAAAATGAGAGAAGAAGAATCGAGGGATGGATGGGTTGTTTTTTTTCTCTTATTCTCGTAGGGTTGATTCTGCGATTAATGGCTGGGTGATTTGTTTGGATCGCGAGCTTTGGAAGTTTGTTGAGTATTTCCGTGATTTTTTTTTTGTGTTCAGATTGAAAGATTGATCAAGTGGAAAAAGTTGTTTGATAGATGGATATGATTGTTATTTGACGTTATTACAGTTTTGAGAATTGGGAAAAAACCGTTTAACAGAAGTTTTTTCAACTCGGAAACTTTTACTTTTCGAAAGCTCTGTTGTCGGTGCGGCAAAACCAGCGAGAGCTTTCAGAAACAATACGTTACTCATCAGTTTAAAAAAAACAAGAGTTTCGTTCATTCTCAAAAAGAATATACATTCATAAAAAAAAATACTCATTAACTTGCGTAACATTACAAATCCATTTTTCCAGAATTGCATTTCATCAAATTGCACGTAAAAGCTCGAGTCTCGAAACAAATCAAGTTCACTCGATAAATCGCCTACAAAGAAGAAAAAAAAAATTCGACATAAGCGAAGCGAAAAAATTTTTCCACCCCGAAAAATCTTTAAATAAACAACGCGTGTGCGCGCGTCCTCGAGACATCGGCGACCTTCTCTTCCTCTATTACCGCGCCGCGCGCGTCTTCCGCGACTATATAAAACCCTCTCGCGCGCGCGCTTTTAAATTGCAACCACGATTGTTTTTCGTCATCATCATCATCGTCGGCGATTCCATTAGAGATAAAAACAAACAAGCAATCGTTTATAAATAGGTCGCGGTGAAACAATCGTTGAATGCACTTTGCTCGCGCGTGTGGAATTTCTTCGGTCAGTTTATTTCGGTCGGATGAGATGGAAAAAAAAAGAAGCGACAACAACGAATGACTTCTCTCGAAGATTTTTCACTAAAAAGTTAGACATCGTCACGTACACATACGTACACACTAAGAAAGCGAGAGAGAAAAAAAATAGAAACGCACTTGTGTATTGGAAAAAAAAAGGAAAATAACGCAGTAAGTATAACAGAAATGGTCACAACTCGCGGATGGAAAAAGCGCGCGCAAGCTCAGCGCCACGACGACACTGAGAGACTGAGAGTTTTGCCGGTACGAGCGCCGCAGCCAGGTACAGAGAGAGAGAGAGCACCCCAAACGGTTATTAATAGCCTCTGTCCTAGCTTACTAGCTTTGCCCTCTCTCTTTCTCTCTCTCTCTCTCGCTCTCTCTCTTTCGTTCGCTCTCGCGTATAAATACGCGAGCGTGTGTGCACTAATACAGACAGAGAAGACACATCACGCTGCTGCTGCTTCTGCCGCTCGAGACTTCGTTTTTTTTTCTTTTGAGGCACGAGCTTTTTTTTTCTTTTTCTTTTGTGTGTTACTCTTCGATGGAAATGGTTTTGTTGCCGGGATGGTTTTACGGTGCAGTGGTTTTGTTGATGCTATTTTTGAATTTGGGTGTTTGAGTTTCAATTTTTTTTTTGGGGGGAGCTTTGGTGGGATGAAGATTGT
Organism: Galeopsomyia nigrocyanea; assembly: GCA_035047105.1. Classification (NCBI taxonomy): domain Eukaryota; kingdom Metazoa; phylum Arthropoda; class Insecta; order Hymenoptera; family Eulophidae; genus Galeopsomyia; species Galeopsomyia nigrocyanea. The sequence continues at coordinate 6,680,624 of JAWWMK010000032.1, read as the reverse complement.
TTGAGAGCTTGCGGATTATTGTCGTTGATGATCGAAGGTTAGTGAAAGAGAGGATGCTGGTTTCGGAAATGTGAAATTTTTTTCAATAAATTGATTTAGGATTAACCATTTAAAAAATGAAATCCAATTATGTTTTTTGATCGGTAGTGTACAGAGTAATTTTTCATTGAAAATTATTGTCTAACCTTCGGAATTATAAGCTGATAAAACGATCGTTACAAACTAATTCAACTGAAAATTGACTACTTGAGAGTGATACAAAATAAATCGATTTTGCTTTGACAAAAATCCGATCACAAATTGTCGTTAAAAGTTTTGATTCTTAGATTTGTAACTAGAGGGAATACGCATATAGTTTTATCTTTAATTCAATGAATTTCTCACTGACACATTATATATATCTAGATTATCTAGTCTGTGATTTGTCGACTGTACAAAAATAAACGAAGTTTTATTGAAAGAGAGGAAGTTTTATTTGATAAACAAAATTCTCCAGTTTATTAAACCTAAATGCAAAAATTTGAAAAAAAAAATTAATTTCAAATCAAAACCTAATATAAAAAATCTTGTAATTCTAAATCTATTTATTGTTTCATTAGATAAAAACAAGCACGTGAATTACGTATATAAACAAATAAGTTACCAAAAAATCCAAGATGAACAAAAACTGTAAAAAAACATTTCCAAGCCAGTGAAAATCCAAGCCCGAATCGAGAGAGAGAAAAAAAGAAAGCACGTTCAATTTAACATCATCAGGAGTAAAATTGGTGAAAAATCTCGGGACAGTGGCTGTATAGCGCAGGTGTTTCGTAAATAAAATTCCGTTCGGGAGCCGGCCGGTCAATAATGAGGACGTCCCAAGGGAGGCCGTTGCGCTCTCTTTTCTCTCTGTCTCTCTCTTGCTCTCGTCGCTCGCCGATTCTCTCCTCGTTTTCTCAAATCTCTCAAGGGGAATAATAAAATCAGCCGTCCGTCCTTCTTTAACGAATTCAAATCACATCCTGTAGACACTTCGGATTAACTATTCTTTCCTCTCTCTCTTTCGCTCTTATTTTTAACAAAATTTTTTTCGACGTGTGCACGATGAATTGATTGCGTCCTTTCTTTTCCCATTCACGCTCTGATACCCTCGATATATAAGAAGTTGATTGAAATGTACGAAGTATGAAAAAAAACGGCAAACTTTGTTCGATTCGAACGAATCGTATTAATGCCTCTTTTGACACGTCGGATCCTATATAAATTCTTCCGTGTCGCGCTTAACGGTATTGTCGCTCCAAAAGTTTGCGTCGAAAACTTCTATTTTTGAAGTGAAAATTCAAATGCCTCTATAAGTATGGAAATATTTGAGAAGTTTCGGGAATTTCATAAACTACTTATGCCAATTATTCATATTCGAGACGGCGGAAAGTTGAGTTTTGGAATTTAACGAAAAACTTCGGACACTCGACATTCAATGTCGAACATTGTTGTACATAGGATAAATGTCCTGGAATGTTTAAACGTCTTGTATTATACGATCATGCATTTGAGGACATTGTAAATTATTCCTTCTTTTATTATACCGTTGTGTATAATACAGCGAGGCACACTTGCTAATCGAAAACTGAGTGCAGTCTAAGTATGTATGACTTTGAATTCTCTCTCTTGGATGAACTCGATAATTTGAAATTCGGAGGGCCATAATGCGAGTATCGATTTTGCAATCTGTAATACGCGATACGTTCTAGGAAATGGAATGTTCTCGCGAAAATATGCGAGTAATAAAAAAAAAATTCACCAAAAAAAGCTCCATCCATCGTATAACTCGCTGCCATAAAATGCAAACCTCGCGTATTTACCTTAACGCGAACAAAGATCTACAAAGTGTGTGCAACGATATATAAATCCAAATTGCCAAACAAAAGCACACACACACACAAACACACACACACACACACGCGAGTAAGTAGGGTCGAGATCGGCAAATAAAGAAACGTCGTCGTAGTTGTCGTGTATCTGCTTCCGCAAAGCAAAGGAAAAAAAAGAAAGAAAATCAATGCTTAGGAGGCGCACACGCTCAAGGTAACGCTTTTACATCTCTTGAACGGCGTCCAAATAAAATTTGCAACAAGAGTGTGTATGTATCGTCGACCGCCCGCCCGCGCTCGCTTCGCCGAATGCGGATTTTTCGGGGCGATTGCAATCGTCTTGCAATTTATTTGTTTGTAATCCACTCGTGTGTATGTGTGTATGTGTGTGTATGTATGTTATATCGCAAAAGATACTCGACCGAGATTGTTATATACGTATGAATGAGAGTTAAAGTATATTTGTAATTAAGTTGGAGTGCATTGAGTCTTTACTTTTTATGTCTAGGTCACGGATTGTTTCTTTTTGTGGTACTTAGAGACTCGTGTTTTACTTTTTAATGTTACAGCATTGTTGGTGAATACGATTGTTTTGTATTGTGAAGAACAATTATACATAAACCTCATGTGGTTCGTAAACTGATTAAAAAATGCTTTAGTTTAGTACAGATATCCTCTGCTAGAGGAAGTGTGGCTTGATTTTCGATATTCTTCTTGAATTTTTATGGTCTAAATACAATAAATCAGTTATGCATTTTCTTTGCAATGATATTTTGAAGTTTTTTAAAGACTGTAATTTAGATGGTTAGTGTTGTGGTCGATATTATTAAAAAAAAAACCCTATTTGATCTATCTTCATCCAAAATAATAATGAAAGAAGCTATACATCGTAAAATTTCAAAGCAATCATTACAACAAACCAAGTAAAAAAGCAAACGAAATCCCTCTTAAAACCTCATTTCCCCGCAAACTCCTCACCAATCTTATATCAATCTCAACAACCATAAAAAAAAAAGAAAAATAACAATCAAGTATACATGAGCATCCTCGTTGTCGTCGTCGTACGAAGAGGAAAAAAAAATTGAGTATAGAGAGCTTTGCGAAAAGCAATTCGCAGCGTGTTTCCGTGCGACGGCTTATATACGTGTATAGAGAACGCGGGCGTCGCGACGCCGCCACCGCGTGTATGTGCCGCAGCGCGTCGCGCGAGGAGAGAAAACGTTCGCGACTGCGAGGCGACGAAGTCGACATAGAGAGAGAGAGGGAAAATGATATCGGCGACACACTCGAAAAGTCATGCTTTTACACTCGAAAATTGAATTATCCAAACGCTAATCGAAGCTTTATCATCACAAAACTACGAATTCCCAGGAGAGAAAAAAAAAACAGAAAAAAAAAAAGATTCGGAACCCTGCGACAGGGCGATAACGTAGAAAAGAGAAATAGAGCGTAAGTACACATGTACATCTCTTGCGAAGAGAGAGAGAGAGAGAGAGAGAGAAATAGAGAGAGGGCCGCAGTCGACGAAGAGAGAGAGAGAGAGAGAGAGAGAGAGAGGACGGCCACTGCCGTAAAAGCCGATCGATAGCCAAACTCTCGCGCTGGCGGGACACACGGAATCTCGGCAGGGCGCGCAATCTCGTGGCGTCTTTTCACCGGTGATAATCTTAGTAAGTGTGTGGTTACGTTTGGCAAATGGATTTATTTATTTTTACGCGAACTCGTTGGTTATATTTTGGCGATGGATTGAAAATGATTTTTTTTTCTAAACTTTGTTGACGGTTGAGGGAGTTTTGTAATTTTTTTTTTCAAGATTTGAGTGTCTGACTATAACGGTGTTTATCTACTGATTATGAAATTTGCATTAGCTCAAATGCATTGGCGTGAGAAAATATGAATAGATTTTTTTTAGGAAAGTTTGAAGCCAAAAAATTTTATAGACATTAATAATTTCTGTTTACGAATTCATTGAGCTGAAAACTTATTATTTGAGAATCATCAGAAATATAATTGGTTCTTTTTCGTACCAAGCACATCTGAACAGAATAAGCTAAACTGCATAGTTAAATTACTCGCTTTATATTTCTTTTAATAATATTCCAAATCTAATGTTCTGTTAACAATTAGTTCTGGTTCGTAGATCTAGAGGCGACATCTACATATTTTCATCTTCAATTTAATAATTTTCCCACCTATCTACAAATTGATGATTGTTCACTATGATTGAATATAAAGTATATTAGTATATAATTTACGAGACCATAATTAATGAGTTGATAAAATTTAATTTTGACAGATTTTTTCAAGCTTTGTTGAAGATTTAAGATGATTTATAATTCCTTTTTGCAACTTACATGTATGACCTCATTGGTATATAATTACTGATTACGTGATTTGTTCTAACAAATAAACTTATTCGTGAACGAAATATTTATCCATCTACTGTCATTCTTTTTTATTTTTTAATGTTTTAAGTCAATGCAAATCGTTTGAAGCGTGAAAAAATGACGTCACGCATAAGAAAAACATTGTCACCGATTTTACATGTTTCAATGCATGTATAAACTCGGTTGCAATGTATTTCTTATCGGTGACATCATTTTCATGCGTTTAAATTTACGCACATGGATTTTCCTAGCGTCCTTCAATTCTCTGTTCAAAATTATTAATCCAATTTTCTATGTTTTAGAAGGTACAGGAGCTTATACACTTTAAAAATAAACAAGTTGTAAATATTAGTTTTCCAATCAGAGCAACAGTATTTGTATTGACGAAGTACAATGATAATTTGATTCCTTTTCAAATTAGAGTAAAAATTAGATCGAAAGAAAATTTTATAGAGAGTACACGAAGATTACATGCGTAAAATACATCCCTTCATGTAACTCTTTGATTTCAAAATTCATAGTCGATTCATCACGTACATCTACGAATATCACAGAAAAAAAAAATAAAACTAAAATATCGCAACGAAGCGGCGAAGAAATAACATGTCCCACAACCTAAATAAGTACACACACACAGGCGCGCTAATGACCGTTTCTAAGTTTGCGAGGACGACGAACTTTCAAAGGTCCCCGAGGCGGGCGAGCGCGCACGAGGCACCAGGTGCAGACTCGATTTTTCGCTTTGCTCTCGTTACCGACCATCACTTTCCGTCTGCCCCTTCTTCCCCCTCCTTCCGTCTTCAAGAGATTCTCAACACAGATAAATTAGTTATTAAAGTTTTCGCGATTGAATTGATAAAGTTACTCTATTTAACTGCTCTTTTCGTTGGAAATTTTCGTATTTTAAAGGGCTGTTCGTGAAATTGTATCAAACTATACAATGAATGAAATGATTATTGTTTAAACTTGTAATGAATACATAGAAAAATTCATACAATTTCCCAAAATAGTGTGTGTGGTAAGTATCACCTTGCACGAAAAAAAAAATCAAATCATTCACTCCCTCAATCAATTCTAGCCCGTAACATGCGAAACAGATCAATCGAAACAATTAAGCTCGTCGCTCAAAAGAGAAAAAAGTTAAAAAAAAGCAGATAAGAATTATAAAAGCTTCATCGCTGAAAAAACTTTGGTATAAGCAATTGGGCGTATGTTCGCCGTGAAACTTTTTTAAAAGCGGGATGATAGGATAGGAAAAAGAGCGAATATCGCAAAAATCGCAGCCGATGATGACGGGCAATCCCCCGACAGGTTCGCGTGCCGCTCAATTTGCGCCCGGCAAAAGGTCTGACGGTGTACATATAGGCAAAAATTCGACGCGACTCTCTCGCTCTCTCCGACTCTTTTCTCGTTTTGCTCGATGAATATCGTTTGGACGTTTTTTTTTCGAGGGGGCTGTATTTGCTTTTTATCGCTTTTTTTGCGATTGCGTGAAAATCTTTTTTGGACAAATGGGATTGAACGATAACACAGAGTAGAAGTATTTGAGAATTTGGATGTTAATTTGTTTTATTGATGATAATTAAAATCATTATGTTCAAATTTTTTGTTTGTCTACAGTATAATGAACATATTATATGATAAATGTCAAAGAGTTTAGATTTACTGGAATAGATGGATCATATCAGTATTTTTTTTCTCGATACAACTTTCATTTATTACCGTGCATTAAATCTCCAAATAGTTCAGGATTTTTTAATAATCATTGTTAAAGTTTTGTCCAGCAGTAGCATAGTGGATTGATTGTTCGGTAAGGGTAGAAAATTCAATTATCAGATTTTTCTTCTCAATGCAATTTTTTTGGTTTTGTGTAATAAATCATTAAAAATTCAGAATTTCTTTAAGTTAAATATGGTAAATTTTGGAACCTGTGTCTTCTTCAGTTCATTCTGCGATCATAAGGAAAATTTCAAATCCAATCAAATCTTTATCTTATTCACACACAGAAAAAAATGTCTTTACATTCTTACAGTAGCAATTACTTCCACATCTACAATATCACACGAAAACACCGAACCAGTAATCACACGTCCATATTATTATCAGCATCATGCCAAACATTGTCCTCGTCTATCCCTCACATTCGCTTTTTCATCAACCCGCACAGCCCTCTCACAATATATAATTGTCATCCCAGTGTATATATATGGATCGATCGTTTTCGGTTACGTAATGATTACAGCACACACACACACACACACACACACACACACACACACACACACACACACACACACACACACACACACACACACA
>JAWWMK010000032.1:6645719-6670551 GCA_035047105.1 Galeopsomyia nigrocyanea | reverse complement strand
CCCCCCCCCCCCCCCCCCCCCTCGTTGATTTCAAGTTTAAATCTCCACACTGCCGAAAAACGACGACTAAGACTGCAACGCCGTATAAAAAAAAATCGTCTCCTCTACAAGAGTCCACCGACGTATAGAGTAAAGAGAGAGAAAAAAAAATTTTTGTAAGCCTGCCGGACGGGGGAAAACACTTCGATCGTAGATGAAGCGAGATAAAGAAAGAAAGAAGGAGAGAGAGGATGGGAGAGAGAAAAAAAGTGGTCGTTAAAGACGAGAAGCAGCAGCAGCCACTTCTTTGGATTCTTTCGGGATCGTAACGTTGCGTGCGGTTTCGCATTCAGTTGTTGATCTTGTTACGTCCGCAGTTGCACGTTTATATAGGCTTGGCCTCAGGGAAACGAGACGACTTATATACCTATATATATATATATACACGCGCTCGCGGATGGACTCTTGTATATACGGAGAATCTAGTTTGCTCTCTCTCTCTCTCTCTCTCTCTCTCTCTCTCTCTCTCTCTCTCTCTCTCTCTCTCTTTCTCTCTCTGTGTATGTATATACCGAGAACAAAGAGAAATTAGCTTGGAAAAACTTTTTGCGGCTAGATATACGAGAGAGAGAAAGATGAATAATGCTGCACGATGGGCAGTGGCCGTGAATTTTAACTTTTCGTTATAGAGAATGAGGCCGCCACGCGAGAGATTCTGCAGATTCGCGCTCTGTGTGCGGTTATATTGTTCGAGCTGTACAATATTTTTTTTTCTCGACTTTGATTTTTGTTTTGTTTCACGATGAACTGTAACGGATGTGATCTTTGATTGATGGGAAAAGAAAGTTCGATGTAATTGTTCTTGTTATTTTTTGCTTTTTTTTTGGCTGAACAATATTATATTTTTTTCTTTGATATGATTCTCGCATTGAATATCGTACGCAGTAGCTTTCTTCGAAGACTGTATAAAAACAGACAAACTCTTCCATGAAGTGCGGGTAACCATACAGCCCGGGATACATTTTTTTTTACAACACCAATTCTCCGTCTCGCACGACTTTCTCGAAAACCACAATTTTCTCGATATAACTTCCTCGCGCTATTTCTTATTTAAAAATAAAAGTGGAGAACTCCGGTAGCCGATCAATTATGATTTTCCACGAATCTCGCGGCGATAAACCCATATTTTTGTTATATACTATCGCATTCGAAGATTGATTCTAACGAGCTGCGCGCGGAATAGTTGTTCTTCTTCTTCTTTTTTTCGGTGTATTCAAGTGTTTTATTGACGAGATCGATGATGTTTGAATATCACCGCTGCGACGAGACGTTCAATTGGCACGCAACGAGGATTAATTGGCTCAATCTGTGTCCTCATCAATCCTCTCCGCGCGCGCACGCGCGAGCGTGGCTTTCACTTTTAATCGATCGCGCGCACACACACAATTCCCAGTATATATTGAGAGCTTTAAATTAGTTGTTTTTTTTTGTCAGGCTTGGTGCCTCATATACTTCGACAAGTTTTTACTTGTTCTCTGCTTGTGCATCTCAATTTAGCTGAATTTGCATTTTGAATGACATGTTTTTGTGGTCTACGTTCGATTTCATTGAGTTTTGTCGAGCTTAACTTCAACGTATAGCCTACATTCTGATCTGTACGATGAGAAAAAAAAATTTCTTATTAATGATGTAAATAATTTATTCCAGTAATTCCTTATAAATTTATAGTTAAAATAAATAATCAAAAGTGATTGACGAGATTAACAATTCCGTTGAAAAAAAAAATAATTATGATATTTTTGGTTAAAGAAAAAGGAATGTTTTCAACTCAAATTCAACATTTAATATTTTATTAGATTCCTTCAAATCAATAAACAATTCTTTCAAATCCAGAAACGATAAATTGCCTTGCTACCTAGTAGCCGTATACAAACGAACTATTTAAGCTTTTACATTCTCCAAAATACATCTTACTATATAAATCACACATGCGCATGTACTACTTTTCCAGCCAAGCGCGGCGGCGCAAACGAAAAACGCGCGCACGCGAAGTCGGATCCTAATTAACCTTTATCCGTATAACTAAGAGTTTAAACTTGCATCCGAAATTCATCGCTTTCCACTTTCTCACGAGAACTAGATCAGTGTATAAACATCTTTCTCTTTCGACGACTACCGAAAAATCGCTCGTTAATCAGTGAGAAGAAAACTCTCTCTCTCTTTCTCGAAAAAAAAAGATACGAATCGATATATAAAGGAATGTTCCAAGTCTCGTGCAGGGTTCTGTGCAGTGTGTTGGCGCCATTTATCTTTATTACGAGAGAAGCGGGAGGCAACTTTGCGGTTGGTAAAACGCATTACGTGTTTGCAGCCCCTGCGTGCAGTTCGCTAATTTGCGAGCCGCCGCCGCCGCTGGGAGTGATTGAAATATTCTCTCCGGCGGTGGCGTCAGCTCGCGCGCATCATTTTTGCGCTGCAACTAAGAAGAAAAAAGAGGATGGTAACGAGGGTATGACTTGCCCGCGAGTGCGGGTTATATAGAGGGAAAGAGCTCTTGATTAAAATGATAATGAGCGTGCGAGATTTTTCGATGGAGTTTTCATGGATTTTTCGAGGTTTTTTTTAATGAAAATTTACTTTGGTGAGAGATTCTATGATGCTATGTTTATTTGGAACGTTGTATCTTTTACCAAGTGAAGCGTTATTAGGATTAGTTCTAGATGTTTAATGAATAGGAAAAAAAAGGTTAATTCAACTGGTTCGAATTCCTTGGAGTTTCACAGTATATACGGCATAACGCTTCAATGCTCAAAATAAACGAAGACAAAAATCGCATCATCCGATGATTTACATTTCCGTTGAAATAATACTCGACTAGCAAATAAAAAAAATGGAGTTTTCTAAAAAAAAAAATTTACATGACTGCCACTTCCGTCGCAAATATCGAGTTTGCCACAAAATTATGATAATGAGAAACACGGCAGCAGCAGCCGTGCGCGCGGCGACCGTCATATAGCACATAAGCGCGGCATAATAAAGCCGATAGCGCGAGAGCTTTGATAAAGGCGCAAGAGCGAGACTCGCGAGCGAGTTTCTACTATTTTGAATTTCACGGGAGGATTTTCTCCCTCCCGCGCGCGGGATCTCAAATTTATTCGAAATTCCATCTCTGATAGGATATTTTCTCTCTCGTGCGGCTGCGAAATGCAAAATAATCAATGAGCGTTGGTAGATTTTTGTTCGGGCGTGCAAGAAGTATAAAATGAAAAAAAAAATATTTTTTTTTCATTCAACGCTGGAATATAAATAACGAAACTTATTTTACATTATAACGGAGTGACACCGATAGCGCGCGAGTCGTTAAACGAAAACTACATTTCCAGGTAGCTTCGCGGACGATAAATATTGCTTTATCCTTTTCTTGATATTTAATTTTACAGTTCTACAGTTATATATATATAGGCACTCGGCGTATTATATCGAGAATCCAATTAACACCGATTTTCCAAACACAATGCCTTCATAAACCAACACCACGCTCATTACAAACGAATGTCGAATGATCGTTTAATTGTACATACCGTTTGTAATCCGAAAACACTCGCACACACCCTCATGATCATCGGTGTCGCGTGCACTTAAGGGGGGATCCATATAACAACTAAAGACCCGTGCGCTTACGCAGAATTTTAATTTTCCACGCGGAGCGCCGTCGCGCGTGTTGCGCCTTAAACGAAAGTATAATAAAAGGGGGCGCGCGCGAGTGGATAACGAAAGATGCAGATGCTTGCTTAACGTCGTCGTCGTCGTCGTTGTCGTCGTCTTCGTCGTAGTCGTCGTCCCACGCAAGCAAAGCATTGTTGCATTGTGGAAGGAGAAAAGAGAGAGAGAGAGAGAAGGGCCCGTAATGCCCCATTGTTGCCAGGGTTGCTATCGTCCCTTGGGAATCTCGTAATAGCGTAGGGCGTGACACACACACACACACACATACGGAAAGTTTTCTGATCAACCCTCTGTTTTTTTTTCTTCTTTTTATTATTTGCTGGTTTTAAACTGATCGAGTCTCGTTTGCGTGCGAGCATCACTATATACTTTTCTTTTGACCGACCAACCTTCTTCTTCTTCTTCTGCTGGTGGTGGTGGTCTCGATAAGGGCCTTTCAATTTCTGCGCCGGTGAATTTAATTCAATTCTCCAGAGGCGAAATTACACAATGCGCCTTATTCTGCGTTGTAATAATGCGAGATGACGATCGATGATTGCAATGCATTATCGGTTAACGCGAAAAAAAATAAAAGTGTTTTCTACATATTTACTCTGCATTGTTATCGTTCGATATTATTACGTGAAAATGCATACGAATTATATCAATTTTCAGAGTTGTTCGAGAAAAAAAAAAATTAGATTACAAGTATTTCCCGTAATACGTATTCTCGGTACACAACGTTTACACACTACACGTATAAAGATACGCTGCCGCGAAGAGGCGAACCAGAATATTAAAACCCGCTTGTTTGAAGAACACTTAATATTCGCTTGTCCCGGTAATGAACTCGTAACTATACGAGGAAAAAAAATAAGAGCGCTGTGCTGCACAAAGTCATTGTTCGGTTCATCGGAGCATGCGAGAAGAAAAAAAAAAACAGCTCGTAATTTTTTATGCTTCAGTTGGACCATAGAATGCAGCGATGAAGCAATATCTGTTCGTTGCTATATACCTGCGCTTTGAAAGTCAAGAGTCGATGACTGCCTTCTATATAATACGGCAAGCTCGTAAAGTGTCTTGGGTAAATTAAACTTGAATAATTAATTTTTTTATTACTCTCGGTGACAAAGTAGTGCTACACACCGTGTTGTAAATGTCAGTCGTACTACCGAATGATTGTGCAAGCTTTTATTAATCGAAGGACAAATCGTTATCGCTAAAAAAAATCTTTGAAAAATCTTAAAAAAATCTTTTTTCTATGCTTTATTGATACAAACATACGCTAAAGAACTTCAAACAAGCAGTAGTAGTAATCTTTTTGGCTCTGTAAGATCGAAATCTACAACTTGCGCGCAGTGCCGTTGAATCACACGACCGAAAAAGATGCGCGTGCCGAGGTACTCTTCGAAAACGACCCATGATTTTTCCTCATATTTATCAAAAGATATTCCGAAACCCAGATAGTTCGCTCTCGAGCATCGCGGGACACTCCGCGCGGTCACGAGGCATATATACCGTATAATATACTATATATACGGCAATTCCATTCTTCGCTTTGGCCGCAAGTCCTACTAATTGCATTAGACATAAACAAAGTGCAGATTTAGTGGCTAAGGCTTTCCTCTCCTCTCTCTCACTCGCGAGAGACGAAAAGGCGAAGAAGGGAAAAGAAGAAAGGAGAATCGCATTGTGTTCCTCTCTTTTGCCGGGGCCATTACACCGTTGGAGATATCCCCAAGCGATAATAGGTATGGGGGGCCTTTTTGCTCTCCTCTACCTACAAATCGCTCCTTTGGCTTCTCCATATAGCCTCCTTTCGCGCTCGGCTCTCGGCGCGAGCTCTCGGGTGCACGTGCGCCAGCGGATTTTGCAGATCGTGTGTGCCCCTTTTCGGACTCTCTCGCTTTTAACTCGCGAGAGCTTTGTCTTTCTCGCACGTGTTGTTTCGCGGCGGAACGGCAAGCCGAAAGAGCGAATATGACGATGCTGGAATTCCGCAAAAGCTATGGAAACTATATATTGGCTTCCTCGAGGCGGTTAATGCGCCGATATTGCGAAAACAATGTGACAATTTTATGGCTGGATTGTAGTTCGCGAATGGGGATATTCAAGTTCAGAGACTTGGATCTTGGGTTGAATGTCTTGGATGCATGTTTGAATATTATACATTGAAGATTTTTATAGAAGATTTTTCAAATGTTAAAAAAATCTAAGAAATTATGTTTCTGAAAGAAATATAATTCCAATAATTAAAGTTTAACGACCATAAGTACCTACTTTGAAAATGAGGATACATATATTTCAACAGATTTTAAGACTCGATGGGAACCACAGAACAGCCAAAACATCAGCTGTATTGCGCGCGCGCGTCATAATTTAAACGAGCTTCGTGGTACACGATGATTGAAATAGACAAGATGACCAGTTAAAACTCTCACGACCGTAACTTTTATGATTGCACTTTGAAATGTAACTGCGCCAGCCAGCCAAGCAAGCACAGACAGAGAGAAAGAGGGAGAGAGCGCTCACGGGCGAGGTAAAACCATCTTACGAATTACGAGCTCTCTTCCCTTCCGAGGAAAACATTCCATTCATTCAATTATTTTAATTTTTACGAGCAACGCAGCAGCAGCAGCAAACGAAAACGCGAGTAAGCGAAAAAAAATCAGCGCGTAATGCGCCCTCCGCGTGCTCGATGTGAAATCATCAAGGGAGAGAGAAGCGAACAATTTACAAAACAACGTTTTACAGCTTGTAGTAAAAAAAAAGAAAGAAAGAAGAAGAGGGCCAACAAAAGGTGTACACTCTCTGCCTCGACAATCAACAATCCAAACATTACTCACTTTGACCCATAAAACCCTATCAAGATGCACGAGCGCATAAAACCGAATTCAACACTAATTTCCGTGGTGGCGCGGAGCGAGAGTTCGGCGGTGGGCGCTTATACGTGCACTTTAAAAGCTATGCCTGGCGCACCGCGATGCCGGTCGCCGTGCGGGGAAAGAGAGAGATATTTTTTTTTACGACTTCTACTAGGTGAAAATGCAGTTCTCTCTTTCTCGCTTGTGTGTATTTTAGATACGTCTTATTTCTTTCAAGATAAGGGTGAAATGCGCCACGAAAAATGAGGCTTTTGACACTGGTTTTATGGCTTAGGACTGGCTATTTGAGGGTTCCTAATATGTGTTTTTGACTCGCTTTACGATCGTTTAACGACTGTTAATGGTTATGTAAGACTTTGATGGACTTTATGATCTGAAGATTCCAATGCTTTGATAGGCAGTCTGAAAGTTGAAAGAATGAATGTAAATCGATGTATTAGAAGATCAATAGAATTTTAAGGTTCTACTGTAGATTACATTGTATAAAAGTCGATTGAAGTCCAATGACAATGAAATAGTTTATTAATTGTACATTAAACTCTTGTAAATACATTCTTGAAAATAAGCTTTATGGCAAATTTACATGATATATCAACCAGAAATACCATAAAGTACATTACAGTTCAAAACGAAATAAAATTTACTCAATAGATATCACATGTTAATGAAATGTCTGAATTGTGAAAATTAAACACAGCAATCATGACGGTTTGTAAGATTCATCTGTGAATTTGTAGTTTAGTGCTTCAAGAGACGCTTCATTAAATTTCAAAACTAAACCACGAATAATTTTCAATAATGGATCGGAATCCAAGTCCGTGATAGCACATTATTTTTTACATAAATTATACAAACACTTTAAATTATTTTTACATTAATTTTCGCATCGGAAATACCCTATATAACTAAAATAATGAAGTAAAATTTATTCGGCAAATGCCAGAATAATTATAGATGACAAGGTTTCACTTGTGAAAAAACAATCCTTACTATAGTAATTATCCTTATTGATCCTTCAAAATTAAACCACGAATGATTTTCAATAATATTTCGGAATCCAGCTCAGTGATACCATCAAATCCAGGTAGATCCACCATACTTTTTGCGCTCGACAAAATAAAGTCGGTAGAATACTTTTCGAGCTTATAAACGTGATAATGCCTTGCAAAATTTAAATACTCAAAAGCATTATTTACTGATAATGAATTACACATGCAACCAGCGCAAAGAGCTTTTAGATCTATAAGATCGTATTTATCGGCTGCAACTAAAAGATCCTTAACGACCTTTTTCATATTTCTAATAGTTCCAGTGTAAATAAATCGGAGCATTTCTAAAAATACATCCTGATTGATGTCCTTTATTTCAACAGTATTTTCAATGTTCTCTTTCATTTGATGCTTAAACATAGCTGCAAAGACGTGACTCGTGTTCGCCAAAATATTTTTGTGCGCATGCAAACTTTTTCCTTCTACGACGAATTTGACATCGCTAAAGCATTCACTATTAAAAAGACCGTCAAGATTTACTTTCGTCTCATAACAATCTATTGAATCTGTTTCAATCTCTACTATCACTTTTAGTTTATGATTTAATGAGCTGAGTTGATCTTTACAGAGTAGAGACACTCTCTGAGACACGCTTAGTTTTTCAATTTTACAAGAATTTAAGCTTGCTTTGGATATTATCTTTTCTTCGTCGTGAAGAATATAAGTTACTATTTTTGTGCATATTGTTGGGGTAAGGAATTTCAAGTAAAGGCACAATAATTCGTCATAAAAACATTGCTCTACCGTCATCTCCAGCTGATATCTTTCGTTGTTAACGCCATCAAATTCTGGGGACAATAAAGACATACCCCTCCAAGGAGCACTGATATCCCACTCGAAGACTGTCTTTCTAATGCTCATTTGACCAGTAATACTTGCAGATGAAGTCATAGTGCTGACACTACTGAAAAATAAATGTTAATCTTATGTTAATTTAGATGAACTGATAGCATTTGGAACGAAATCAAGCTTAGGTCAACATAACCTCTATGAATGGCATACGAAATGAATTTAGAAGTTATAAAAATTAAGATTGAAAATTATTTTACGGTAGATTGAATGATACTTATAAGCAGTTTTTAGGGGATTAATTCATTTGTCTAATAATAATAATATGCATTCGGAGTTTGTTTTTCAAAAGCAAAACACGGATTTGAAATCGTAGGTGCAGTTTATGATTATATTACTTACCACTTAATGGCAATATGATAGAAAAAGCAGAAAAAAGGTAAACAGTACAAGCCAAATATTACAGCTGGATTTTAAAACTCTTCTGAGTAATAAAAATTAAATAATTTGTTCACTAGAATGAGCAGATGAGCACTCGCCAAGTCGCCACTCAGACTCAAAGTCTATCAGCTCAACGGTCAGCTGTTTTGTCAGATTCTTTTCAGGTAGATGGCGCTGCGTATACAACGAAATTTAAATAAATTTCAGAGAATGTTTCAGAATAGTTCTACTACACAGGGAGACCTTCATAATTGCTTACCTATAAATATTAATTGAAAACTGGGTTTTAAGGAATTTTTTTTTCGTTCATAACTAAAAATTTATTTTAACTAAATCAAACTAAAAGCAGTAACTGAGCTTTTGGCACTTGAACTTACTTTAGTTTCAAAAAAGAAAACATTTATTTTTATAGCTTTAACTGTATTCCGATTCCAAGATTCATCAAAAATACATTTTGACAATTCCGAAGAATATACATAAAAAGAAATTGCCGTATATAATTTGTCCGTGTATCGCTCATTACAAACTACTTTGTGATCGCCAACGACGAAGCTACTTTAATAACGGTCTATAAATTCACGTGTATCATATTTCACAGTTTAATTTTCACGAGTAGGGTATATATACGTAACAAGGCAACGAGATGTGAAATAAGAGAAAAAGCATCTCGCGCGTATGTATATACAGTATATACACACAGCAGCTTTTCGCCCTCGATTTTCCTCGAAGTGAAACGAAACTCACGATTTTACAGGTAAAACACACCTAAATGAATTGGCAGAAGTCTAATAACCGTGCAAATGCTAACTCGCTCGGCAAAGAGGAAAGAAGAAGAAAAAAAAACAAGGCTACAGCCGTACTTTTGCTCGGGAATTAAAACCTTACTTCGCGTACACGCACATCTCAGCAGTACAGCAGCGTTTTTGCGTGACTACTGGAATCGCGCGTACTTATAATCAATTTTTCTCTTTATTTCTTCATTTTTTTTTCTCTTCGCATTCAAGTCAAAACCCACTCATCACCTCTTTCTCTTTCTCTCTCTCTCTCTCTCTCTCTCTCTCTCTCTCTCTCTCTCTCTCTCTCATTTTTGCTTCGGCAGGTATAGTTTGCACTGGATAAAAATCTTAATTTTTCCACTGCGTCTGCGAAACATGAACTGCTTGGGAGGTCATACTATATATATACGATGCGTGCGATCTAATCGACTTAATGGCTTTTTATGCCCTCGCTTATACGATAATTACCGTGTGTTTATAGTCGTGTGCAAAACAGCTCTTCTTTTTTTCATTTAATTATTACGCGAAAAATTTTCTTTTTTCTTCTTCTCTTTTTCGCTTCGATCTCGTTACAACGTTGTATCGATAAAAAGGGTTTCGTTTAGTACTTTGTTTTTAATTAACGAACAGGTTATATTGTTTACTGACACAACCTTGAAGTCATCCGGAAATCCTTGAAATAATTCACAGTCCGAAAAATAACCGTACTAATAACTCACTGTGACGCGCGGATGGAACCTTAGACTTTTTTTTAGGATACTCGAGAGAGCAGCACAAGCATTATGCGTGTGTGTGTCACTGACCATTACCATTAAATTTAATGGTCTTTGTGGGTCAAGAAAGCCTCGCAGCTTTATGGTTATTGCAGCTACCTTCTTCGTCTCTCTCTCTCTCTCTCTCTCTTGCGCGATTAGATTCGGCGCGCGAGAAGAAACCAAATTTGTATGGAATTCCCATTAAACTCGCTCGAGAGAGAGACTACGAGCGACAAATAATCGCGTCTTAAAAATTAATATCGTCGATTCGCGTGAAACACTCGTGATCTCAATAATTCACACTATACGACGAGTGTGAATCTAGGCGGTAAACGAAAAAAACTTGCGGTTGAATAAAAAAAAAAAACACATTTACTTTTATTTTTATTGTTCGTGAGAATATGGCGATTACGATGTTCTTTGGGAATTCTACGTCATTTGCAATTCACATTATCCAAATTTTATTGACTACGAAATAGTCTCAGATCGTAATTTTTCACATGTATTCAAATCATAAAAATTCAAAATTATTCAAAAACAATATCATTTTTAATTACTTTTTACGGACACATTCAAAACAGTACCCTAAAAAAAAAGAAGAAGAATCCGAATCAACGACCACAACCGAAGACATTCCAAAAAGTAACGCGGTCACCTTCTTCCCATCGATCGTCCTCTCCACCAAAGCGGAAACCGTACAGTCGTTCGCGCGAGCGCGATCATCACCTACATCGAAGAAAACCGGCATTGACGAAAAAAAAGTGCCCCCGAAAGCAAAAAAAAAAAAACAGGCGTCAGTAGTAATAGAAGTATATCTCTCTCAGTATAGTAGCAGCAGCTGCAAAGCCTTTCTAATGGTCTCTTGCCGCAGCTTCGATATCGAGACTCTCCTTATACTCGTTGGCGCGCGCGAGAATTTTCCAAAGGCAGCTTCTATACGACCGTTATAGAAAGGAAGCGCGCTAAACCTTTCTTTTTTTTTCTTTCTTATAATGCCTTCGTTGCTTGTGTGTGTATGTACGCACTTCTTGCCCGCGGGGTGTGCGCGCATTAGCGGCCAGCTGATTTTTACGAAAACACGCGGCATTGTTCTTATACTGTGGCCTCTCTCTCTCTCTCTCTCTCTCTCTCGTGTGGCACATAATAAACGCGGAGGTGAAATTCCGCGCGAGCGCGATTTCATGTTTTGCTGAAGGGGGAAAATGAGCTTTGAAGATTTTAGCTCTCTCGCAGTATTACCGTGGGTTATGTTTGTATTCCTTCTGCGATCGCGTGTTGTACGATTGGGTATACGTATATACTATATAGATATTGTTAATTATTTGCGCGCGATTGATTTTTTTTTTCAATTTTCAGAGGATTTATATACTGTTATACCGCGAGTTGGCTAATGGATTTTGTGATTATAATATAAAAAAAATATCTTGTATATATCGCGTGCCATTCGATTTATGCTGTTGCAATGTGGGAAATACGGGGTTTACGAATTAAACGAGTAAAATTTGTTTTTGTATTGCAAAATGCGATTACGATTGACGTGATAAAGCGTAAGAATGCAAATAACATTTCGCTTCGAAGCTTCAGCACAAAGAAAAAATCGTCATCATGCAAAATTTACAATCGAACAATATTCGAAAACCGCGACTACGTCTTCCAACTGGCAATATTTTAATATCGAATCACCTATAAAATCCCAACGTCTATTTCAAATATTCCTATATAAAAGTCCCTTCCACCCACGTAAGAAAAGTCATCTGCAGAAAAACACCACGAAAGAGCGTGGGTGCACAGAATTCTCTCCTATAAAAGCGCCAATAATAACGCGAAATATCGCACGTGTGCGCGCGAGAAAACAAAACTCGAGCAACACAAACGCCCTTCGGTTTCATTCCTTTTTCCGTATATATACCACGGCAGTTTCCGCGCAAGCTCTCTCTCGTCTATTTTCTCTCTCGACTCTAATTCGCCATCGTTTTCTTTTCTCCTCCTTCCTTTCCTTCTCCGTATACGTATACGTACGACATATATTTCCCTTTTTGCCCTGCGTGCGCTATCTTTGCGCCACGCGAGACTTTATGTGACGTTGATTCGCGGGGAGAGAAGGAAGGAAAATAAACTTGATTTTCAACAAATTAAATGTGTGTATATATAGAGGTACGTGTCTTGCGTTGGTTTGACGAGGCTTATTTATGGGAGGATTCGCTGTGAATTACACTTGATAGCTATAAATTTATATAAGTTTTTCTGTAAAATTGAATTCAGATATATATATTTTATACCGCAAAGGTAAACCATGTCGCTCGCAAATGAATCCTATCTCGCGCGATAAGAGCCTTCGATTTTTTTTTCTCCTTACCGCGAGCTTCCACGTTTATATCCAATTCATAAATCTCGAAAAACTCGAGCAAAATAAAATAACCATAATTGAATAAAGCCAAATGCAAATAACCCTTATCTCCTTTTTACCCTCGAGCTTATCTTATTCTCTCTCTTCTCTTCTCTCTTTCTCTCTCTTCTTTACTTCTCTTATAGTTCTCCGCAGGCCATTTCTCTCCTTCGCCCATACACGAGATGATTTTCAAGAGTCGTATGATGTGTGTAATAAGCTGAAACTAACGACGGCCCGTTACGCACGTCTCTCTCGCGAAAAAAAAAAAAGAAAAGAAGAAAGAAAAGGGAGGATGCATAGAAAGGCTTGGGGTTTATTGGTTTTTCAATGTTAGCAGCGCAGTTTGCGTGCCTCCGTCGTGTTCTTTCTTTTTTTTCCTTCTTCGACGCTGACTGGTTTGTGTGTGTGTGTTTTACGGATGTAAGCATTTCGAGATTTTTCGAAAAATAAGATACGGATGATGGGCGAATTCCTGTTATCATATAAAATACATACGCGGCTATGATTATGGGCCACTGACTGCATTGAAAATTGTGTGATCGGTTGATAAGATGATGAGTGGATGTATCGTCGTTTTATCAATTATTATTATGGAGATGTGAGAGATCGACGACTTTCTAATTTATAATTGTTACATTACACTTTTTTTTTCGTGGTATATCGATCTAATGGAAAAAATAAATTTCGGAGAGAAATTGATGTTTCACAAAAATTTAATTACAGTTTTATTATTCGACATAATTTTTCGTTATTACATTATACACACGTATATATATCTATAAGTTTCCATTACGACCAATAATTGGACAATAATGTATGGGTTTTCTCACTTTCACGCAGATAATAATCAACACTCGGTATATACTTTCACATCTATTAAAGAAGAAAAAAAAAAGAAGTCTCAATTGAGCCTCCGTCAACTTTGACACCTCAATATAAGGGAAACTTTTTAGGTCAGCTCTGCGACCTGTGTTACGATGGGAGATAATTAAAAGCACTTTGGAGCGTTAAGTCATATACAATTATAAAGACATCGAGTACATGTGTCGTGTTTATACACTCGTTACGCAACTCGCGACCCGGAAAACTCGTCAGCGCCGACGATTTTATTAAGAAGCTTTAAGCAACTACGAGAAACTTTATACTATATTACGACTTTATGTTTGAGGGATTTATTTTCTAACGTACAGAGTCGCATTACCAACTACGAAATTTACCATATCGATGACAATTTCTTTTTTCTGTTTCAGGTGAGTACATAATTCTCTCCACGTTGAGAATCACGTAAGTTCAAAAAAAAAAATAAAATAAGCAAAGACGTCAAGAAAATTGTTACATCTAAATTACGTAACATCGTACGTATAGGTCGATCGGTTATCGCTAAAACCTCTCGCATGAGCCATCAAATTTTTCAACTATATACGAGCCTCCCTTTTCACGCAGCGAGTCTAATAATGATATCGTGAAAAATCATCGTCGAGGGGGGCAGTAGCCAAAGTGCTCGGTCACGTGTGTCGGTCAATCGCTGATTGACGTGTAGATCTTCCAACGATATATGTATCCCATATACGTTTTTTTTTTCGTTCTAAAGTGATTCTTTATATTTTTTTTTATATTCAATCTACATCTCGTTGTTCGAGGTTAAAGGTTGTAATATTGCTGAAATTAATACGTTCGAGAGGTTGATGAACTGCCGTGAAATCTTTCTCGTCGATCGTATTTTTTTTTTTTTTATCTCCGCGCCTCCACCAATATTCAGACGTTCAAACGGCTAATAATGACGCGCTGTATAGCGATAATCTCGCGGAGAGTATGAAATTAAAAGCCGCGTGCGGCGGATGCACGTGGTTTATCAATCAGCTACTACCAGCGATTCTTTGAAGACTCTATTCAGCGCAGATTATATCTGAGTTGAGTGTTGGTCGCGCACAGCTCCTCATTTAACAATCGACATAATCTCATTTTTCCAAAACGGCAATAAAACTTCTTTTTTAACCATTCTTCATTGTTATCCTATACCAAAGCTATACTATTCGAGCATCTTTCTAACTTCCTCCCACTATACGTACATAGAACCAACCTCGACCTCACAATGCACTCTCTCTCTCTCTCTCTCTCCGCCCACACATACGTTCACTCACGTGTGCTTTAAGCAAATAAAGGTTGAACGGCCTTTAATGTTTGTTAAGCATCGTCGATTCGCAAGCGTGTCCTTGCTGCCCTTTCTTTTTTTTTTTTAATTGGAGATACGCACATACGAAATTAGCCGTGGTGGATTCTGTCGCAGCCGTTTCCCGGAAACGAGTGAAGAAATAACGCTGAATAATTCGCGGCCTTTGTCTTTTGAAATTTTCGGGCGGCCAAATATCTCTCGTGATTTAATGGGTTTTTAATGGATTTTTAAGTTTTTTTTTCTTTCATGGAGGGGAATCTTCGAAAAGTTTGCTAATGTTCTAGTTGGAAATTGCCTAATTTAGAAATACTCACGACGACTTGGTTATTATATATGCATTAATATCAACATAATGTAATCTCGAGGTAAAAATCTTCCCATAAATAGATATCAGGAAGTTATACAGAAACAAAAATAAAAAAAAAAGGTGTTCAACCTCGTTAGCACGCTTCTCAAGCAAAGAAAAAAAAACATCTTTTCAATTAAGCGCCTGTATAAATCCTCGAAAATCAATAATTGACGTATATATAGCGATCTTATCTGATAATTTCATATGCAACACACACAACACAAGTGAGCGAGTGAATATATATCTCTTAATTGCCCTTCGATGCGCGTTCTGTAGGTTCACAAAAAAAAAAAGACAAAAAAAACGAAGAAGAAGGAGATCGTGCTTCCGGCCACGAAGCGTGAAAGCAGGAAATTCTAAAAAGGCGCAGTGCAGGTGTCGATTTCTTTAGAGCGCGCTCGGCAGCTTCGTGGGCGCCGATATAGGTACCACCGATGGCTTATCTATTGGCGCGCGAGCGAACGGTTGGTTGCACTTCTATGCGCTCTAATTGATTTCACCAAACGATATGCTCGCGCAGTTTGCGTGATGACGATACCACACGCTCTCTACGAATGCCAAATGCTTTGGCATCGACGATTCATTGTAATCTGCATTGCTTTAGTTTTTTCCTCAGTTTGAGATTTGCTATCAAACTTGGAACGTGTGGTGAAAATTGGATTTTGTAAAGAGATGTTTATTGTACGCTTTTGGTAATGCTACGAGATCAAACGGTTTTTTTTCTTTGGATGGATTTAATCTACTTTTTTTTTTCTTGAAGATTACAGTCGCCACTTGAATCTATTCTAGGGTATATTCATGATACGTAGTCATTTAGTAAAATGCTTGTTATAGTCGTTTAAGTAGAGGTGTAGCATATGTAGGAAGGAAAAAAATGTTCTCACGACACAGTTTAATAATGTGGGATTCAAGAGCTGATGAACGCTTATAAGCCATTAAGAAAAAAATGAAGCCCAGTTACGAATCGATCAGGTATTGGTGTGTGTAAAACAGGTATTTAATTACATAAAAATTATACAAAGATTTGTACGAAATTGTGCATTACGTGAGTTTTGCAAATACGTCATATTAATTTAATTTGGCTATATCAAAACAATATTTACAATGTCGTTCGTCATGTGAAAAAAATAAACATATGTAGAATTTTTTTTAGTATAATAAAATGAAAGTAGATGGCAATAAATTGTAATCGTAAGTATAATCATGAAAAAATTTTAAGCTTATAGCTTATATTTGCGAGACAAAAAAATGTTCCTATTGAAAAGACTTGATCAGCCACTATAATTAATCTGTGCAATTAAATATTTTAGTAAACACGCACCACGCTACTTTTTTTTCTATAAATACTCGGCTCTTCTGAAAAAAAGAATCGTCGTCGGAGCATCCACGTGACGCGCCCGTATGGAGCCTAACTTGTTTTCTTTCTTCCTTTATCTTTTTTTTTTGTTATACCTCTCCGCGGGTCCAGGCGCACAATTAGACGGGCACGCGCAAATCGTTTCAATTAAAGACAATTACAGGCGGTTCGCTTCTAATTAGGGACGCGATTCGGGCCTTTCGGTTTGTTAACTTTTTTTCCCCCGTCCGCGCCCAGCATTAATAACTTCATATATACAATTATTAATTTTAAGGGGGGAGGGTGCATGTGTGCACGATACATATATGTTATTTTTTTGCGCGTTTTATTATAAAAGCAGAGCGCGTGCGTACGTTTCCGATAATTCGGGGTTGTCACTTGTAAGCCAAGAAGAGACCGCAAGGTAATTGCCCGGTGTGCTTGCAAACCATATGACGGCCATCTGTTGATTGCGATAAATGCCCTCTATACGCGCAACTCGCCAATTGAATGTTTGTTTTTTCTGCCATGGCTTCCGTCGTGCGACAAGGGTGAAGAAAGAGAGAGTGGGGCTGTATGTTTGTTTTGCACTTTGATAATTGAACAGGATATTGCTCATTTTCGACAAAATTCAATGTTATTTTTCGCTGAGATGCATCGCGTCAATAATAAATCGTCTACAATGTTGATGTTGACGTGGAAATTAATGGCTTTTATTACATGTATTATATTTATAAAAACGAGCAACGTATAGTACTTTTCTAAATGAAAACCTTTTTCAAATCTTGAACGAACGAAAACATTTAAGGATTTTTGAACAGATTCACAAAAATAACTCAATATGTTACCAAAAACCGAAGCGATCAGCGTCAATACCATTATGCACCCCCTATCATCATCATTCCATCCATCCTAAAAAAAAAACACGACCCAAATTCTCTGCGCTCGCATGACTCCAACTATAATAACACGAGCAAAGCCATCCATCCTAAAATGGTATCTAAGCACCACCTTGACCTTGTTCGCTCGCCCTAATCCTCTCTCTTCGCATGTCATTAACTCACGTTGTCTCTCGCGTGTGTGTGCAAGAAAGGAATCGTAAGTCGAAGAGAGAGAGAAAGAGAAAAAAAAATACCTATTGGAATCTGCACGCGCGCGTGCAACGAAGGCACCGTTACAGTAAAGAGAGAAAAATTTTCGACGGACAATTAAGCGCGCGAGCATTCGAAGAAATAAATTTAATTACGCTCAAGCTTCGGGAGAGTGAGAGAGAGAGAGAGGGAGGAAGGGAGGCAATATCCGGGTTTTATGGTGCCCTCCCCGAACGTATGTGTGCTCCCGAGGTTTTATTAATGCTCTGCTTCTTTCTTTTTTTTTTATTCTGAAACCGTTGTTTATGGAGCTCTCGTTTAGTGCGTAAATACTCTCGACGCGGTGAGTTCAATTTTTTCGAAGATTGATGCCTGCAATTGTTTTTTTTTTGCAAAATCTACGGGAGAAAAATTATTGTGGGAAGATATTTTAAAGATTCGAGAATTTAATAAAAGTTTCTATGAAAATGAAAACAACTACCTCTCCCCTCGTGAAATTTGCATGTCTAGCTCCCTCCTCGTCGTCGTCGTCGTTTGCGAAAGGGCATTTAATAGTTTCGTCGAAAAATCTAAATAAGTCCCTCCTAAACGCCCGCACGTAAAAAAAAAGAAGAAGCCTTAATTTTCGGAGAGAGAGAGAGAGAGAGAGGATCCACGCATGAAGAAAGGCATATAATAATAATTATCCACTTTCGCGTATTCCAAGTCGTCGTCGTCGTCTTCGTCGTCGTCGTTCTCTAGACACGAAAATTCTCCTTTCCGGTGGTCAAGAGCTGAATTTTAATTTGGCCGAACTCGGGAGGTCCATTCTTCTTCTCCTCCTTTTTTTTTTCGTTGAGAGGCGAGCTCGTAAAATACCTATAAACGCGCGTATACCACTTCAACTCTTCTGTCCGAGAACGAGGAGTTGAGAGTCATACAAGCAGAAGACCTTTTCAGATGGACACACAGACACTGCAAGCCTGTTGAATTTTGTTTACGTAGGATCTCTCGAAGAAGCTTTATAATCTTTGTTTGACCTTACAAAACAAAAGTTATCGAAAACACAAGTTACGTTTCTTTTTTTGCGTGAGTCATGGTCGTCGATGCATAATAATATCCTAAGATTTTATTGTCAAACTGCAACGAAAAAAAAAAAGGAGTCACGACTTTCGCCATAGTATCGAATCACTCAATTTCACCAGCGACTTGCAAAATAAAAGAAGAAAAAGAAGAAGAAGAAGGAGAACAAAGTCGACGTTCACCTATAACCACCCACCGAAGCTTGGTGAGCCGATAAATCGAGGGCTCATTTCACAGCTCATCTTTCGAGAGCTGCACACACACACACACACACACACACATACACACGGGGTCCCCCCCAAGGTCGGCAAGGTATAGGCCCCCGGCGCTGTGCACCATCTTTACCTGCTCTTTCTCTCTCTCTCTCTCTCTCTCTCTCTCTCTCTCTCTCTCTCTCTCTCTCTCTCTCTCTCTCTCTCGCTCGAGCGAGAGATGTGTGCGTGTAAATTTCTCCTCGACGAACGCGCGAGGGAGACGAGACGAGAGAGCTGTCCTAGTCCACTTCGTCTTCGTCTTCGTAATCCTTTATCTCGCTCGCTTGTTCTCCCCCCCCCCCCCCTTCGTCGTCGTGGGTAATATAATTTTATTTTATTTTATTTTTTTTGGAAGACGAGAGTAATGGAAGGACTCGCGTGTGATTGGAGGTATATTATATACATATGTATATCGACTGATGGATTTTTCCAAATGACTTTTGACAATTTTCGTTACGCTATATATAACATGTAAATTTTCTTATGTATAATATACATATCTAGATATAGGACGCTAACGATGTCCGAGAATTAATCTTGTTGTGTATATAGGGGAAGGAGGGAGAATATATAATAAATTATAATTTATGAAAATATCATGCACGGTGTTTTGCTTATCGTCGAGCTAATTAAAGATAATAAATACGTTTCCGTTTCGAAAAATTCGGGAAAAACATTATTATAATATTTTTCCCCTCTTAGCTGCGAGCGCGAGCGCGCGTGGCGTGGTGCAACGCTCAATCCATCTTAACTGTTGCACTCGTATACCTATATAGTGTGGCAAAGCTCAAGGCTCATCTATCATTTATTCGATCTCTGTCACTGCGCGCAGCTCTTCGCTATAGTTCATTAACTCAAATAGGCGCATCGTTAATTATCGTGTATATATGCATTCTGTATGGTCTGTAACTGTCTCTCTTGTTTTTTTTTATTATCTTGCGTTGACATCTATAGTTTGTTGATTGAAAAAAAAAATCGACTTGTGTTCTTCATCGATCTTTTCTCTCGTGGAGAAGGCGAACCATTTGAATTATATTCGACCTATACAGAAAAACAACGTTGCAAGATTCTAGGCCAAGTTGGCGAACACACTTTAAACCCGTAAATCTGTAAAGTACAAGCCGATTCTCGCATAGCACAGCTGTAACCTGGATGTCGACGCCCCCGAAGTATTCTCTCACACACATACATACATACACCGCAAGGAAAAATTTATACGCGCGAGTTAGCGTTCGCGCTTTTTGTCGCTGCACGCGCGCGCTGCAGGAAACGAGTTTTCCACTTGGCTGCTGCAAGAGAAGAGATAAAAACAATCGGTAGCGACGCTATGACTCGTAGCTTTATTTTTTTTTCTTCTTTTCGGTGATGGATGACACGCGGAGAAGAAGTAGACGAGATTTTTCGGCGAGTTCATTTGTGCGTCCGACGGTGTGTGCATGAAGGATCGACTTAATTATTTCCAGATGTTTCTTCTTTTTTTTTT
Organism: Galeopsomyia nigrocyanea; assembly: GCA_035047105.1. Lineage (NCBI taxonomy): Eukaryota > Metazoa > Arthropoda > Insecta > Hymenoptera > Eulophidae > Galeopsomyia > Galeopsomyia nigrocyanea. The sequence goes on along the minus strand of JAWWMK010000032.1, from coordinate 6,650,038 downwards.
CGGAGGGGAAAATATGTCCAGCTGCGGAATTTTATTTTTCTATTTACGATGATTAGATGCGGAATGACAGCTTTTTTTTACTATCTTATATACGAATAATTCATTTTAATAGGATATTTCTTGGGATATAGGCTTGTAAAAATGTATACTGTTCGAAGTTATTGTTTCTCGCGGGGCTTGTATATAGTGGATTTCGAAATACGCGTGCGAACGAGCCGATAGTTTCGCCGATTTCGTTTCGTTTCTTTTTTTTTTTTAACGAGTCTGACTTGTCTTTTATCATCGATGACTTGATGCATGGGGTTTTTTTAGACGTAAAACAAGCATAAATTTTTTTTTCCTTCTCCTCGAAAAACGTTATTTGCGTGTCCTAGATTTTTGTTTCCAACCTGACGATTTGCTTTATGGCACTTTGAAGAATCGTTCATCTTTCTTTCCACAATTTTATGTTTTCGGATTTCATTGCGAAAGTTTGGTTTTAACGTCGAGCGAGACAAAAAAAAAAACCGTCTGATTTCATCGGTTTGGCATTGCAGCCGATTTATCGCAGGAAATATTTTATTTATACAAAAGTAAACCAACAGCTCGACAATCAGAAGTCTCAATGTTTTTTTCTTCAAAATACCGGTGAAAGAAGACAAAGCTTTAATGAATAAATCGTCACTTGAATTACAACGATCACCGGCACCTAATAACTCCAAGCAAGTGATCCAATTAAAAGATTCTCCGAACTCGATATGCCCCTGTAGGCGCGCGACGGAAAAATCAGGGCGACACTCGCATCCGGTTTTTCCACGCAGAAGGCAGTTTTTCTCTCTTTCAAGACGCGGCTCCTGTGGGAGCTTGAGCGTAAAAGGCGGCGGCGTCGGTTCTCTTCAAGATTTTATTGGAATGCCTCTTACGGCACGTGAATTTTCGAAGGGAAAAACGCTTTTCAAGTGGCCTCTGCGGCTCGCCATTATCTTTACGAGTCTTCTTTTCTTTCTTTCTTTTTTTTTTACTATCGCTATATCGTTAAAGGGTTTTTCGAGTGGACGCGCGCCGTCGTTGTGAAATTCGAGGTTCGTGTTTTTGGCATTGGATGGGCTGTTTTATTGCGCGTGTAAATGTCGTATTCGTGTTCTCTTGATAGCAAGAGAGAGAAAGACGTAGAAGAAGAAAAAAAAAAAACAAACGGGACATCTGTTTGAAGAGGTCGGTGGGGATATAATACACACAAAGTTGTTAAACTCTCGACAGAATGAAGACTCGTACATTGTAATTTTGAATTTTGGATACACGCGGTTCAAAACATTTATCCTTCGAAATAATAATCACGCGCGATAAAACAAACATTCATCTCTTTCACTGGCATGATCGGTATACACAAGTAATAAATTTATTGAAAAATCGTTCATCCACTTATATACGCTATACATATACACACACGATGATGGTTATCCCCAAGGCCGATGGATACAAATTCGATTCGTTGAAAAAATTTTCTACCTCTTGTGCACCATCACCACCACCACCACCGCACCGCGCCTGAAAATCCATTTACCAAAAGGCGCAAGACAAAGTGCAACGCGCAACACTGACAGGGCCGCCGCAGAGAAATGTATAATCTCGCTGCGAGAGATCAATAAAATTTTTCAAGAGTATAAGCCAATTTGAAGCAGCTCATCACGCGGGAATCTTTGATTTATCTGTATACCAATATACCTTATGCGAGTCTGTAAAATTGGTCGTCTCTCTCTTTCTCGTCGGCGATCTCAATTACATTTAATTGGCCGTACCGCATCGATCATATTACAAACCACCCGCGAAAAGGTCGTCGCATATATGCGCGACAATTTAATTGAGCATCATCGCAATTTTCTATTTTGCGTGTCCGCGACAATAAATAATCTCTTTATTCAAGCCTCGAAGGATATCGTATATACTTGCACACCTGAGCGAATCAATCCTATACGGCTTAAACTGCTGTCGTGGCGAATGACTTAATTAGCCGTTGAAGCTTCGACGTATAGTAAGAGAGAGAGAGCGAGACCAAACCCATATATAACGCATCTTTCATTTGCCGCTCTCTTTCTCTGTCGATGAAAGCTTTAATGCAACTGACCGCGCATATGTGTGTACCTAGCCGAGCGCGTTCTGATTTTTCCATCGTTCTTTTTTTTTTTTGTAATCTCTCTCTCTCGATATTGCTTTATTGTCTTGAGATTGATCGCTGTGTACTTTCGAAAAAGCCTTCCTCTTGCTTCTTTTATTGGCCGTCATGCGTCCATATACCTACCTACCTTCTTCTTTTTTTTATATCTTTTTTATTATGTGACTCATTTGAATTCAAACTTTTAAAGCTTTATATAAAATTCGACAGAGTTTTCGTCGAGAAATAATATATTTAAATTATCGAATATTTTTCATTGTTAATTACAAATCACTCGAGATTTATTTATGCAAAAACAAAGTCAACGCGCGAGCGCATATTTAAAATCGAGACCCGTTAAGTGCACAGCTTGACTCAGCGAAATTTTCACTTTCTCATTTTTATAAAAGCTTGTAAACCAAAAAAAAAAAAAAAAAACGATCACGCTCGCGGTTTTACTTATCAGTACGATGCATCGGGCAGAGCACACTTATAATATACAATTGAATGAAATGAGTGCAATGATGAACCAAAAAGTGTGTGAGAAATAACAGAATGTATAATTGATGCCCTTGAAGTTTCAGTAACTCGCGCATAATATATACGCTAATAGCTTTATTGTCGGAACGACGAACAATAGACGTATATATATACATACACTTCTTTCTCGATCGCGTCTCGAATTAAGCCATTTCACTTCTTTCCATTAAAACACATACGTCTAATAAGTAATTAATTCCCGTTATACGAAGCGATCCACTTCTTTTGCCGCGTAACGTTAAGGAGAGAGCGAGAGAAAAAAACAAGGCGGTAGCTTTTCGGGTAAAAGGTGTTGGATAAATGATGATCGCGAGCGATGCGTTTTTGCTCGCGCACATTGCCAATCTCTTCGTTATCTCGCCGCGCGCTGACTTTTTTTTTGTTTTTTACCTGCACGCGCGTTGCACACTTTTTGGTTGTTTGCACGAGCGTTGCGTTGCAGTCGATTGATTGTGTTTTTATTGACACCGAACGGCGGCATGTCGATATATAAATTATGGAATTTCTTCTCCCTTATATACCCTTTCCGCGCGTGTATAAAACATCGGTAGTTGCTCTTTTAACGCTGAACTCTTGGAATTTAATTTTCGGAAATTGAATCGGCTCGCATGATTAATCGGTAAATTTTTTTTTTATGAGAAGTCGAGATGATTCTCTTTAGATAACGTTCCATTAGTAGGTAGTTATCGATGATATTAATCTTTTTTAGAAGATTACGTTGCTCGACAGTTATATGTAGAAAGATTCTCATGAACTTTTAAAACGCCAAAAAAACTGTTCTCACAAAATAATCATCACACTTGCCAATCATAGCTCAGAAAAGCAATCAAAGTTTCCAAATTTTTTTCTTTCGTATCGTATATTACACTCGATTGACCAAACACTTAGCGAACAATTACCTGTTAACGAAGAAGAAGTGAAAAAAAACGCGAACGATCGGATCTTAATCTGATAAACATTCCCAAGCACACCTTTAAAAGGTTAGGTCGTCGATCATTCATCGTGCGGTGAATTCATCATTTTTGTATTGAAATTCGCACGGTAGAGTTTCCGTTTGTGGGCCTTTTGCAAGTCAATGCGAGGCACGTCGATGAGAGAAAACTTCTTCTTTTTTTTCTCTCTTACCATCACGGCAGATGAGGACTTTCCCCTCCGTCGTTGTTTTCGCGCGAGCACGTGCATATTTAAGATTCTGCGAACGGCTGCGCATGACGCACACTGCTACTTCTATGTTAGCAGAAAAAGAAAACAACACAGGATGCATGTAACGCTAAATTGTTGCAATTTATTCTCGAGATTTTGGTGAAACGTTCAGTCTGTTTTCGATTGTGATCAATCTACGTAACAAGCAAGATTCCGCGAAGATTATTCAAAGATTTAAAAATACTCTCTTTGTCTTTTTCGATAAATCAAAATTAGCAAAACCACTATATAGATGATGCTCTCACCAATCATACTCATGCCAAAACGCCATTCACGATTGCAATACGTGTCCGGCAATAATTTCCTCACCCTCTGTCGAACAAAAAAAAACTCCGACTCCCCACAGTGAAGCTATATACCTCGCAATGCACACTCACACACACACACACACACACACACACACACACACACACACACACACACACACACACACACACACACACAC
>JAWWMK010000032.1:6593556-6645619 GCA_035047105.1 Galeopsomyia nigrocyanea | reverse complement strand
ACACACACACACACACACACACACACACACACACACACACACACACACACACACACACACACACACACACACACCCATACGAGAAAGAAAAAAAATCAGCAGCGCGTTGAATGATGCATCAACGCGACCACCTTGCTTTATGAATTTATTTATATGGGCGCGAAGTTTTTCCGCGTCCCGGCGTGAAGTTCAGCCCTTGCGGCGCTCATTAGTTGCGACGCTTTTTCGCTTCCTTCCACAATTTTTTTTCTTCTTCTTCTCTCTCTCTCTCTCTCTCTCTCTCTCTCTTTTACGCATCGACACTGCTGCACACAAGTTCACGGAATCGAGAGCAGCAGCAGCAGTAGCAAACCATATACGAAAGCTTCTTCTTGCCGTTTTCTTGTTAGCGCAGCAGCAGCAGCACGCTGAGTTATCTAATGTTCGCCGCTGATTTAATTGAAGAGATCGCGACCTGTTGCACGTTTGCGCGCGCGCAGCACGTAATGCGGAAAAAAAAGTGGATTATATTGGCTCTTCGCGACGAGCGACTCTTAAAAGAAGAAAGAAGAAGAAAGAAGAAGCAACGGCAGCGGCTTGATGTATAAGTTCAGCGTATACACACGCGACTCGTAATTCGTATTAAAGCTGGAAAAACGAGCCGATTTTTCCCTCCTCGAAGCGAGTATCGTTTATTGCATTATGATAAGAGCCTGGAGACAGTTTGATTTTTTCTTCATTTTTTTTTTCCATTTCGTTTTCCGTGGGTTGTATATGTGCCGAGGTTTTTCTATACGTCTGCGACGGTCGAAGGAACATGTAACTGTAATGTTTTCTATGAAGGTTCGTTGAACTTTCATACGAGTAAGGGTGAATGTATATGATCTGTATGTTATGTACTTTTGAAATGATTACAATCGGAATCTTCAAATCTAAATAAGCATTTTTTAATGTATTGAAGTGTCGATCGTTTCAGCTTGATTTCAATTTTTGCACGCAAAATTGATACATTAAAAGATTATGATCCAATTCACTTAATTTTGAACGTTTCACTTAACGAATATACGATATTGCATCACTGTACGGCTACCAGTCTTAGCGGCAAACACCACGCCAACCAAAGCATAAATCTATAACGAAAATTTCTCAATAATTGATTCAACGCGAGCTCCGATAAATTAAAAGAAACAAAAGCCACAACACGCCATACGTCTACATCACACTACATATATAGCCAAAGAAGAAGGAAAAAAAAGGCTATAGCTTTGTAAATCATCGTATATAGCGTCGGCATATATCGCCTTGAAACGGCGCACGTGTCCGCAGCTGGTAACATAATAAATATTATATTTAGTCATTGGTTGTATAGAGCCACGGCAGGTTATTAATGGGCTCCCGAAACAAAGGCAATTTACGAAGAGATCGTCGATACATATATTGGAAATAATATTGTAGACTTGATGGCGGATCAACCTTTGTGGGTTTGTATGTATATATGTATGACGGATGATTCGAGCCTACGAAGATCAATCATTTTCGTGTATAGTAGACGTCTGCTTTTCAGGAATGCAAGAGGATATCGCTTCTGGTTTTGTAACTTGCATTCGATTCGAATATATACCAGGAAACGTTGAAATAGTTTTTGATAACCGTTATACGCACCTGGAAAAGTATAGTCATAGATCATTTAACGCGTTTCGCGCGAGTATGTGTGTTTGCAACAATGGTTTTAGCGCCCTGCGGTCATATATAAGTATATATAATCGATTTATCTATATATTCATATACCTGCTAATGCGTCATTACGCAGACGTTTGATTGTAAGATTACACGTGTTCGAGAGTATGAAAAAAAATGGAACGAACGATCCACTTCTGCGATATAGAAATACTCTTGTTTTTTTTTTATACAACAATGCAAAAACACCGTTATAATTTCCGGGAAACTTCTGTTAATTCAGCGAATGGCAATTCAATTCAAAGCTCATTCTCATCGCATTCTCCGTATGTTGTATTTTACGCGATCGAACGTAAATTTAGGTATGCTAATGGTGCCGCTGCCGCCGTCCCCGCGTGCACGGAAGGAGTATATATAAAGAGCGCAGCGAGACGATAATGGCGAGGTAAAACCAGGTGACGATTAAAGTATATCGCTCGCGCGCGGACGAAGAGCAGAAGCAGCAGCAGCGACGATTATGATGTTTTGATTATATATCATGGGGTATACGCGCGTGATTTAAGTGGAAGAACCTGCGTGTGCGGAATTTGTAATTCGCGCGAAGGTTTATTATGTATGTAGGAAAAAATTTTTTTTTTAATTCTATAGAAAATGTATATAGATACACATAATTTTTCGACTATAAGGGTATAGTAGAAACTAAAAATCGGAGATTACAACGCGATATAATTGCGCGTGACCCGCCGTCGCGTGTATATCTCACGGACGGAAAACTCGGACACACGACGACGAGGAGGACCGAGAGGTATAGGATAATTGAAGGATAATTCTATACGGTAAGATGGATCGGTTTGAATGGCTTCGAACTTTTGTCGTGCATTCCATGGCTTTTTTCGTCTGAGTGTTTATCTCTCTCTCTCTCTCTCTCTCTCTCTCTCTCTCTCTCTCTCTCTCTCTCTCTCTCTCTCTAACTGGATCGACCTCTTAAATTCTCTCGATCTCATATATGTACGTGGCATGATAGCATCGAATAGTTTTGCCTTGATGTTTAGATTATCTCGTACTCTATTATAGTTTGTCATATGTGGGATTCTTCGAGCGGTATACAAAGGTATTCGTAAGTCGAGGTGTAAATTTCCACTACAAGTAGATCTTATAATATTCTTGTTGAAAGTTTATCTTCCTTATAACCGATTACTACTTCATTTTCATATTTTCTCTCCAGGGAAAATATATGATTGATAGTCACATCATACAAGCGAAAGTTTCGGAAAAACTCGATTAATACAGAAACAAAAATCTCGGTACGCAAGTGAAACCGCGTACAAACTTAATTAACCCGAGAGAAAAAAAAAATGAAAAGGAAACACAGAAGCTGATAATCTCTCGGGTGACAAAGCGAAGCTGGCGACCAAATTAAAAGCGACGACAGGCATGCCGAAAGGAAAGGGAAGCTGAAGTTTTTAAAGCCGCGGCTGCGGCGGCGCGCGAGCACTGGGGAGTGCAGGTGCCGCTGCTGTCGGTCGGCGTTTTCTCAGGGAGCCTTATGGGGGCCTCAACAGTGCGCACGAGGAGTATGGTAACGGTAGTGACCGGTCGACTCTCGAGCAGTGATGATCGTATCCTATACGCGCCGGCGGAAGACTAAGTTTTTTTTTTGTTTTGAGTGAAGTGCGCGGGAATGCAGTTTTGTGTTGTTTCTTCTTCTAATTCATCTACGCTGAGATATCATAGATTCTTCTAGCTTTCTTCGTTTGGGAGGACAATTAGGTGCGTGTGATTTGTGTGTGTGTGTGTTAGTTTTGTGGAGAATCGTTGTTTTTTTTTGCCGATGATCGACAGGTGCACGATATAAATTCTCGAGCAAATTGAATTGTCGCAGGTTTGAAACGATGCACTCGAAAAAAAAAAGGAACAAAATTGCACACTTTGATACTTATCTTATACCGTCATTTCACTTTCCGACTCTTATCAAATCCTTGCCATCTCACATATAACGACTCTTTTTTTTTCTTTTTTTTTGGACAGTCGAAGAAAAAAATGTTTTAAAACGCGCGCGCTCCGAAAATATAATTACGTCAACAATTAAGAACGCATCCGGGGCGCGTACGTCAGATTTTTTTTCTTAAAGTGTAATCTCGACGTAGCAATCGCAGACGAGAAAGAGAGCCGAAAAATTGAGAGATTCAAGGATAAAAGCGCAGTCGCGGATAATTACCCACACTGATTGCGCGTATACACACTTGTGTGTATGTATGTGTGCGAGCGGTGCAGGTTGATTGAAAATTATGACCTTTTTTCTGGGTGGGTACATACACTTCTTCTTTTTTTACTTGCCTGCTTAACTTATTGTTAAAATCAGCAGTGACTCGTGAAAAAGCTCGTTGATGGATTTTACGAGTTTTCGAGGAGCGAGGGTAATTTTCTTTTTTCGTTAGCTTTACAAAACTTTGTATAATTTTGAATTTTATAATTTACAAGCTGCGAAGAAAAAAAGTGCATATCGAATTGACATTTTAATTCGTACAGTTCGCATAAAACCTTCCGAGAGAGAAAAAAACTCATTCCAGTAACTTCTCCTTTATACAGCCACGCGCGATCCTCCGCAGCTACATTGTAGTTTTCGAGAATTTTTATGAATATTGCAGCACCTCGTAAATTTTTAAAAAAGCGTTTGGGAGTCCGTTTTCGAGATAAAAATCGCGGACTACAGACGATTTTACAAACTACCGTGGCTAAAACGATGCAATTTCGTTGATTTTAACGTCTAATTTAATGTCAAACTGCACGCTATACCGGATTTCTTGTGGGTTTATAAAACAAACAAAAAATTTAACTCTCTTTCTCTCTCTCCATCAAGGCTCACTGCGTTTTTCTTGTTCTTTTTTTGGGGGCTTCTCTCTGCATGCGCGCACATGAAATGACTTTTGTCGAAAAGTCGTTACACGCCGTACGCGCGTATATATCGGAAATTACTCTCCGTATATACTTTTGCTCGCTTTTGCTGATATAGGCTTAATCAACTTTTGATTATACGCTTCAAAAAGTATACCTCGTTATAAGGGAGCTGCTGCTGCTTGCTCGTTGGTCGACGTGATTTTGTTATATACATTTTTTTTTTCTGAGGTGGGGAGATTCCCTTGAGGAAGATTGTTACATGAAGTGCCAATTGACATTGTTGGTTTTGAGCGTACAGTGTATGCGAGAGAGAAAATTAGTGTGAGTTTTAGTAATTTCGGAATTTACCACTATAGGTGGAATATTTTTTCTTGGATCTGTGAATAATGCAATAGAATTTTGTGTTTAAGTAGACTCGTAATAGTGATTAGCCGTTAACAGATAGTACAGTTATATGGCAAATTGATCAAACGCTTGCCGCCTTTTGCTATTAATTTCATCATAATCCGCAGCAAGGACGTTGTCATCACTGAAAAAAAAAATTCATTTCCAAATTTAAAAAATCCAATATGCTCCTGTATCATACAACACAAGGTACACATTATCTCAAAATTCTTTTGCAAGCTACATATACGACCGCACCTGCGCGAACGTTTCATTTCAAAATTAATGCCTTTGGCATTTTTTTAAAAAAGCTTTCTATCTTATTATCTCGTTGATCGATCGTATTTTCTTCAAAGAAAGTCATTTTTCACCTCGAATTATCTCCAAAAAATTGCGCAAAATTCTCTATTGACAATAGCACTTTGAGAACGCCGAAAAAAAAACACAGGCGAGACACTCGAAAATTACACATTGCAAAAATGAAAGGCCCTCCTTCAAAACCCATATAAATCACGATCACAACAGCGCGATCGAGCGAAAGTGTCAATTTCCCACATAGGCAGCATAGCAGCAAAGTTGCCGATTAATCGTCGAGCGCCGACGCTATACAATTGACCTATTACAGTGAACCCGAAAAAAAAGGACTATAGAAATAGAGAGCTATATTTTATCGCTGACGATCGAAGAGTTTATAAGGTGAATTAGCTTCGTATTGAGAATGACTTTCTTCGATTCTACCGACTTACACTTTGCTATCCTTTCTTTTCGTATTATACTCTGCGTTTTTATGATCGTACTCACCGCGCGTAATACGCAATTTATATTTAATGCAGCCTCGTTGTTTCTCGAGCGAACAAGATAACAAAAAAAATCCATTTTCGATGCAACTACATTACGCGCCCTTCGTAAAATTGCACAATGTGCACCTTGCGAATAATAATCCGAAATTAATCCATTGGGTAACATTAGACCACGAGATAAACGAATATATTGTTTTGTCGATAAGATTATATTATACTTTTACCTGGAACGCACAGTTGCACTCTCGTAGTCTTTAATTGAATAACTTCTAATCAGCTGTACTATAGACATTTTCTCAAGTATATCTATGTAGTATAACAGTTGCACGTGCGCGATGCGAGAATAATGATCGCTACTTCGTTTCGTCAATATGATACAATAAGTATCGTTCAATATTTTATTGCGCAAAAAAGTAAGGGACGTGACGTAACATTTTCGATCGTTCACGTTTCGTCGATTTATCATCCGAACTTTTGTTGTTGTGTGATACCTGTTATAAAACTTCGATAAAAATCGATTCTCTATATTGTCACAGTCATTCCTTGTAATAGACTGAAGAAAAAAAAAATTTTCACGTTCTTCGGAATCATTGAACTTCAACTGTATAATCTCCGAAATTTCGGGTGAAAGATATATCAGCCACCTCGAGAATACGTAAACGCGCTAAATTACCACATTAAAAAAATAAAATACATCGCACAGCGCGCGATGTAAAAAATTATCAAACGATAAAAAAGTAAACACGGAATAACACTAAACGTTAAATCGCGTAGCTTTATCAATCAAAGTACACACTTACACACATATACAGAGCGAAAGCGGGGCAATTAAAAAAAAAATTGATATATGAAACCACACACACCAATTAACATAAAGGTAAAAGAACGGTTCCAAAAAAAAAAAGAAGAAGAAGAATCTCGGAAATTCTCAAAGCTATATAAGAGACGACGGCGGCGGCATCGTCACATTCTTCAAAAGTCATCCCATCAGCGACTGATACAATCATCGTAAATCGCTCCATCTAAAAATTCATGCGCTCGACGCGGCTCGCGCGCTCGCATCAGCAGCGGCGGCAGCAGCAGCCTCCCACTGTCACCTCCATCATCGTTTCGTGCTCGCACCGCCGAGAGAGATGAAACCCCCAAGCGTATATGTATATAAAAAATAAAAGGGAAAAAAAGCGAAAGGGAGGAAAAAAAAAACAAAATGCTAAGGTATCCTCTTTGCTCTATTTAAGCTCTGCGGGGATATGTTATACGTTATGTCGTCGTCGTGCTTTTTTTTTTCGAATTAGGGATCGTCGTGCAGTATTACGTATAACCTTGCTGTGCATAAATGAACGATCTTTGAGATACTTTTTTTTCCCGTATGTAGATTATTGTCATTTGTAATAATGATTTGTCATCGCGTAGTTTTTTGTTCTTTTACGAAGATTTGAAAACAAATATTTCAACGATGAATCGAAAATGATATCTTCGAAATCACTCCCTTCAAGTTTATACACAGAAAAAACAAATATTTCATTCGTATAAGTACGCGCCTCGAACACAACCATTAGTCGAGAGAAGAAGCCTTCCCATCATCATCGAGTATAAACATTCAATTTTCCATCAATCGCTTGTATTATTTTTTTCATTCACCTATTGACCGCCGCACACTTCATTAGCCGAACAAATCTCTCCATTTTTCATTTATCCCCGTGTATATCCATTAGACACACAGCCGAAAAAAAAGAAGAAGAAGAAGAAGGCGCTCCTCAATCTCGATGCTCGCTCCGTTAAGCGAAGAGAGAGAATATCACGATCTAAGATCGTTCGCTGCCTCTTTTCTATCTTATATACGACGAATGCAGGTCACACGGCTGCTGACTGCGATCGGAGCAAGAGATTATAACCCACAGCTAGCCGCCGCGCCGTGGTTGACGCATCGATGGACAATGGCAGACGGTTCGTCGTCGTAATTGATGCTTGTTTGCCAGGAAATTATTTTTCATTCGAATCGAGAGAGACACTGTCTTGTGTCTGTGATTTTTTTTTTTTTTTTTTTTGAAGGAAAGAACAAATTTTTGGGTGTTGTTTCGCTGTCGTTTGTTTTTTCATCTGCGATCTTCGATAGTTTATCGATGTGTTTTTAATGGTAATGAAGCTTGAAAAAAAATGCGTGTGTGCGAGGAAGTTTATTGTTACACTTGTTATATAGTTTATACATCGCGGAAGCGATTAAAATAATTGTATTTTATCCACGGCGAGTCGATAACTTTCGTCAATTTATGTAACTGGATGTGATCGCTCTCGCGAGGAATTTTAATAAACAAGAGCTCGCAACGTATAATAGGCGTATTTATCATCGATCGAATTCGACGAACGAAGCAGTTTACTCGAGGACTGAGTATGAGGAGAGAAAGATCGAAAGCATTTTTTTTTTGACTGACTTTGAGTTATAACGCGACAAAATCATTATATTCTCGGAAATCTCAGTGGGGAGAGAGAAAAATCCCCCGCACGGAGGAAGTAATTATCGCATCGGTATGGCTTTTTAATGACCAGTTGATGCACACTGTATCATAGATAATGGGAGGCTTCGTATATTTATGAATAATACGGCACTTTCGACAGTTTTGAGCGAAGGATGAGTCACACAACGAAAAAGAAAGAGAAGAAAAAAGTAGGGCTCTCGACACTAATGAATACTTGCATGGAGTTAAAAGTTTTCTCAAAGATCGTTTCGTGCATTTTTGCCGTTTGCGTTGGTGATCTGTGACTAATATGGTATACAGCCGCGAACGGATGTTAATAGAAATCCGCAAAAAACTTTGAAACTCTGCTATGGCTTTTCTTGCTTGTATACGTGCTATATTGTATCGTAGCGGGTATATAATGCATTCTTTGTATCGGACAACGAACGATATTGTAATGACTGTTAACAACCTTTCTGATCATTGATAATTTAATCAATCAACTTGGTTTAGTTTCTTTCTTTTTTTTTATTATCGAAAGATTATAAACCGTTACGCCTCTATCAAAGTAGAAAAAAATAAAGAAGTGCAGATCTCAGAATCTGTTAGTAGATATTCCGTTCTATCACGAGAGAAATAAAAAAAAACAATTTCACGGAAACAACTCGATACTACAAAAAGATCCCATGGCAACGTAATAATCATCGCCGAGCTATTTACCGCGCGGGTACAACCCATCGAAAACGTTTAATTTTCACGTCATATACTACGAGATATAAAAGACAACGAAAAAAGAAAAAAAAAAAAAGAGAAAAGTATATCCCAGGCACACACACGAGTATGAGTTTAAACACGCGTTAATCGGCATAAGTGTGGTCCATCGTATCGTCGTTGTTCGAGGCATATATGCATTCCGACAATGCTTGTTGAGCGCTCGGAGCACACATACACACATATCTTTCTCGAGAAAAGCAAAAAAAAAAATAAAAAAAAAAAGCTTACTACCCCTCTCCTATATACGAGTCGGCCATTAGACTCTATGCGCGCTCGGCAACTGACACTCAACTGACGTCGCTCTGGAGCTTTATATTCTCTCTCTGAGAGCACTAAAGGATTTATTATTAAAATCCTTCCTCGAGGCTCGTCCGCGCTATGTTGTTGAGTTCTTCCTCTTCTTGTTCTTGTTTTGCGACTGCGCTGCATAGCAAACTACCGCTCGAGCGTGAGTTTTTAACTGAAAGCTAAAATGTTTATTTGATCTTCTATGGGGAAGTGATGAAATTCTCTCTTCGTTCGTTCGTCGATTAAAAGGCTTTTCTGCTAACCGGAAATCAAACAATCATTCGTAAAATCTTATCGAAAGCTTTGAAAAATCATTGTAGATATAACGTATATAACTTTTCTCTCAATCGTTATCTCGCGTCGCATTAAATCTGCAAACGGCAAATAAAACACGAATCAGCACATTATATCAGATCTAAGGTGCGACAGGGGAGAAACTTTCATATTTTGATAAATTTAAGACTGTTTAGCCTGCGAGCACTTGTAAATTACGCAAATGGCACTTTCTTATTATCTTTAAAAAAAATCTCGCAGTGATTACTTAATATTCTACTTATACACTATATACCTATCTCGTAAACAATCTTTCTGAAAAAAAAAAATTCCAAAAGCATGAGTGTAAAAGAGAACAGCAACGAACAAAAAATAAAATTCAAGAATTTTTCTCGCTGGCAGCTCGCGTACTATCCGTAATAAATAAATAACGCTAGAACCAACAACACTAAAAGCCCAAGCGTAAAAGCAGTCATCGTAAACATGTTACAACTGTCTGCTACTTATATATATATTTTGTGTGTATATATAGTCAAGCGCGCAATAACCCTTTTCTAAACTCTCGACTCGTCGATCTGCATAAATCACATATAGTGTATATATATTTTTTTTTCGACCCAAAAGTCCATCGTAAAGTGTTATGCGTTCGAAACTCGACTTATCGACACTGCTACACTGACTAATTGATAGATATCCGATAGCACATGCAAAAGTGTCAGCAACGCGAGAGAGAGAGAAAAAGTGAAGGGGAGTTTAAAGTATATAATGACAAGCGCAAGCACGGTGCAAACATGTGAAATTCCAGGGCGAGAAACCAAGCGTGAACGTTGGCAAGTGTCATGTCTGCCGAAATGAAATTTATTATGAGGTCCTTATTTTTCCGCCTTATACAATGCGATAACGAGATTATTATAGAACCAATCGCGCGCGCAAGAGAGAGAGAGAGAGAGAGAAGAGAATTCAATGTACAAAGTTGACTGCAACCGAGCTGCGTAACCAGCTTCATAATATAGGTGGAGCCGGATGAGAAATAATGACCTATAGGCAATTTTTTTTTTGTTTCGCGTCCTACTTGCGCCGCTTTATTAAACGCCGTTATTAGAAGTGAAACGTATGATTTCGTCATTAATAATGTTTGTCGATGCCTGTTTGCTATCGATTTTTCACGTATATGCCTGTATAGCATACTGACAATCGAGCCAAGCCGGACTTTTTCAATCTTAGTCAAAGCTTTATCTTTTTTTTTCTTTACTTTAATCGAGTGCCGTGCATTTGCTCGCGTTATTACGTTGTTGATTTTTCGTTAACGATGTATTTCGATAAAAGATTTACAAATCATTATTGTATAGAAACAACTTTCACTAATCGTTCTTCGTCTCATTCTGATAATTACAGATGGAGAACCGCGGCTACGAGGATGAGCCGAACAAGTCCTCGCGTCACCCCTACCACAATCACCACCATCAACAGCAGCAGCAGCAATATCTTCAAGGTCAACACTTGCAGCATCATCACCAACAGCAACCTTTGTCCTTCAACATGCACAACCACTACCCGAATCTCCAAGACTTGCATTACACCCCAACGCCAGCAGCCGAATCCGTTCACCAACCGTCACAGCAACAGCAACAGCAACAGCAACAGCAACAAAGACGAGAACAGCATCAGCAGCAACGTCATCCGCACAACCACTTTGTACCGATCAAATTCGACCCTTACCGCCATGGCATGGAACACGTCTACGAGGATATCGTGTCCCCTTACACCCTCGATCCTGGCGGCGGCGGCGGTGGCAGTGGTTTCCACAGGAATCTCACGCTACCGCTCAGGCGGACAAGTCAGAGCTGCGAATCCATTGAAGGTCAGAGCTCGTCGGTGCGCGTGACCAGTAGGGAGAGGACGAGGGCTTCGGTCATCGATCGACTTACCAGAGAGGAGAGGCATTGGTAAGTCTACGAAGATTCGAATATTTTGATTTTGAAAAATTTATGTTCAAGGAACGAGTATCTTGATTACTTGAAAAAAAAAAAACTATTCGATAAAGCTTCTTTCAATCTTTCCATCGCAATATTGATCGAATCTAACGTTGCGTTAAACATATATCTCGAACGCAATCAACTGTGTCTACACACTTTACGCAAAAATAAAAATAAAACGAACTCGTGTGACAAGCAACTAAAGACACGTCACAGCTAATTGCTCGTTCGAAATTGGCATAAACTCAAGTTCGCACACTCGACAGACACCACCACGTCTAAACACGAGTAGCATGCCCTCGGACAAGCTATACAGAAAAAAAACAAAACTATGTCAAACAAACACGTATCACGAGTCTATAAGTTGATTTTATAATTGACAGTGCCGACGACGAGGCGGACGAGGCGGAC
The DNA here is from genome assembly GCA_035047105.1 of Galeopsomyia nigrocyanea. Classification (NCBI taxonomy): domain Eukaryota; kingdom Metazoa; phylum Arthropoda; class Insecta; order Hymenoptera; family Eulophidae; genus Galeopsomyia; species Galeopsomyia nigrocyanea. The sequence goes on along the minus strand of JAWWMK010000032.1, from coordinate 6,633,703 downwards.
GAGGAGGGTGAAGAGGAGGAGGGTTGCAGTGGATCGAGTTTGGGTAGTGGTAGCAACGCGGCGGATCGGCAACGTCGACGTCGCAAGAAGGACTGTAAGCACTGCAGCAAACAGCAGAGGGTTTACGAGGAACGCGAGGCCGAGTTGAGGGCAATTTTCGCCGGCCAACCCGGGGTCGTCTACGCCATCGGATGTACCGCCGCTGATTGCAATGCCAGTCTCGGTGAGTCTTTACTACTTATTATACTTTTTTTTTTAGTATACAATGTCGCTTACGATGAGCTGACACGCGATATTTGCAATGGTGTTGATTAGAATTCAGGTCAAGGAGGCGGCGGTTTTCGGCGAATTGGTCAACGAGAATGTTGTTGTGGTTGACGATGGTGTTTTTGGTGAAGCTTGTAAGAAATTATTAATAACAAAAATCTTGTTTTTTTTTCGCGATGTAAAATTCAAAACGCGCGTGTGTTTATAAGCCCAATACACTTCGAGGTGTGTCGGGTTGTTAAAACATTAAATTATTGACAATTTTTCCAAGTTTTAGAAAAGTTCGCGCCTATCGATAGCCTCGTTGATTGTCCTTCACTTGCATATATTCTACATCGCTTCAGTATAAACGCGTGATGCTATTTCCTATATATGCGTACATATCACAAACACACCTCACTCGGTTAAAGTCCAAATAAGCAGTGAGTAAAAGACTTACTACGCGCACTTCGTGATTTACAGTCGAAATAATCTTATCAACCCCGCACGCTCGCGAAACGAGCTTGTTAAACAATCGTCGTTTTTCTTTGCAATTAAACTCGGGCTGGCGAATGATTTAAACACTCAGCGTCGCTATATGGCACTATATAACATAAACACATCGTTAACCGTCGCCATTTCGAGCAAACAAGAAGGAGACGAGCCTTTTCGCCATTAAAAGTGAAACATAAAATATAATTCCAACAGTGAGCGGCAATGGTTTGGCGCCGCCAGACGACAAGGCGTTGATCGGTCCGCCGGTCAAGGCGAATGGATCTACTCGAGCCGCTGGTATGAAGGTCAATTCCATCTATGCGCAGGATCATTGGCAACAAAAGGATCCTAGAATATTCCTTAGTGCCGATCCCAAAGAGCAGGATTCACCATTCCAGGTGAGTTATTATTTCTAACGATTTTATCATTTGCTTAAAGTCGACTTTAATCGTTTCGTAAAAGTGTCGCGATGTCGTTTGATGGTACATATTAACGCGGGCGTCGCGGCAAACGACTTTATTTTACAACGCAGTTACATACTGCAGTGATGCGAGAGAAACGTGTAATAAAAATGAAACACTATGAGAGCTGTAATTATTTCGCTATAATAGTTTCTTGTTTATTTATTTTTTTATAGTCCGACGAGAGTGATATACAACTTTGTTCATTGATCTTCGCGGGAGAAATGTTTCCTGTCTAATTATTTTTAAAGGCAGACATACATCCACCGTATATATATATATAGTTTACGTCCTCTTTTATCGCTCGTTCTTCTTTTTTTTTTTTTTGCGATTTCATTAACGAGGGATGTCGCGAATTGCGCGTTGATTTAGAGGACGCATAAACGCCTTGTATATATCTTGGAAATAGAGCGCTTTCCTTTATTTATATTCGCGTGTTGCAGTGTATATATCGTTTGCATATTTTCACACGTTCGCGCATTGGTTTTGTATTGTGTATATGTATATATATATATCGAGTTTTATTGCTGGCTTAATAGATTTCACGCTTTACGGCCTGCTTAAATTGACATTATTTTCAACATTTTGCAGACTTTATTGAGCAATTATCTGGATAATGAGTGTAGATTGTGCGCTGATTACGAACGTTTACTTTTTGAGGTTCTAATTTTGAACTTTAAATCGTGCTTTTAACTTTATTTATTCGAGGAAGTTTATTTCAATGCAAAATTATAAAATATTATTTTAATCTTTGGAGAAGTTGTGTTTTATTTTATATTTCCTGTAGTGAACTTGTTCATTATTGTAATAATCAAAAACATTTTTGTTTATGAAATATTTTATATAAGGTAACTCGAATCAATAAAAACAATCTTTTTTAAAAACAAAAAAAAAATTACGTCAATAGAAAATATAAATATAACGTTAACCTGTCTATTTTAAAAACTGATAACCCAATTTACATTAATTTCAAGCAAAAGTAATACATCACTCGACAAAGTGCACAATGCCATCGCAAACACTTGATCAAACTTATACACTTACCTACCACGAGCAAACTTGAACGACTAAACATAAAGCCAACAATGTATAATAAACTCAAGTTCAAGTCGTTGTCTTATACCATACAAATCGATATTTCGCGCGCAACGCTTTTACGCTATTAGTACCAAAATCGACCGCTAGATGGTCAGTTTAGAGAGTCGACCACGTAAATCCGTCAATCCGCAAGAGAAATCGACGAGTTGCGTGATGATATACCAGTGGGCAAGCGGCTGAAAGCATACTTACCTGGCGCAGAGGTTACCGTGATCAACAAGGCGGTTCCTCCAGGGCGAGGCTCTTCCATTGCACTACGGTTGAGCTGACCCTTGCGAATATCCCTAATGTGGATATCTCGGGCGTATAATTTTTGTTAGCCGGGACTGCGTTCGCGCTATCCCGAATAAGTCAATCCAAAAATAATATTCTCTCTGGTGGGAAATTAAAACTTTGAAAATTTTATAATTTTCGAGTAAAATTGTATAGTTGTATTTTGACGATACATAGATACATTATCGTTGACAGATGAAATGATTATGTAATTTTATGAGTAATTGTGTTGAACTTTAAGATTATATTTAATATTGATTTATAAATACAATTGCATTAATTTTTATAACGAATATTCGTGTTTTTCCTTCTACGCCGTAATTGAAATTCAATTTTTATCATTCTGATTTCAGTCTTTTTTTCTTACAATCTCAATCATTCATTCGCATTCGCAAAAAAAAAAAAAAAAAAAACGCATCAAATCGCAATAACGATACCAACAAAAATTCCATCATATCTGTCTCAATATCCTCCACTCTTGAAACGTCCACTGCGGTAATAAACGTCAGATAATCAGAAAAAAAAAGTGCTGCTGCACACGCGGCTGCTGGTTCATATTCGATCGCACAAAAGAGAGCCAACATCCTCTCTCAGGCAAAGTTGCTCTCATCAATTCCCCCACAGTTGCACAAAACCTTTCTGGTGCGCCTCTCTTCGCATGCGGATGATGCATGCATATATCTGTTGCTCTCCTCTTCACAATTTTCGTCGTGATTTACGTCGCGCCGAAAAAAACGTGCATAAGCGTCGTCGTCGTCGTCCCGGCTGTGCAGTGCAGCGGCGGACTCGTGCAATTGATTATTCATAATGCCCGGAATATGTATTTCGAGCGAGTCTCGCTTTTCTCTTCAATGAAGTCTTTATGTACAAGCTCTTCTCTCTCTCTCTCTCTCTCTCTCTCTCTCTCTCTGTCTCTCCTCCCTCGTGGATGCTGCACAACGCTGAGCAAAAGCCACCACAGAGAGCGTTGCCTAGATTTAAATTACGAATATATTTTCATTCGACTTGTAAAACTCGCTGTTCGACGCTACCTACACCCGTGTTCACTTGCACTTTGCAACCGCGGATTATTACGTTATACCAGTTATGTAGACATTGTATTTTTATTTTTATTGGAGTTTTAGTATCGGTTAAGAATACATTTGATAAATGCGATTTTTATAAGATTGTAAATATAATCGTGAGATGATTATTCTTTTCTATTGACAAGTCTGATAGTTTTATTTTAACAATTGAAAAATAAGTACACCGTAATGTTAACAGGACACTCTAGTAAATACAATAAAGATCAAAGTATCAATTTTTTTGATCAGCTAGTACTTATTTATCTGATCCGATCACACACCATTTCACACGCAACGATCGCTCCTGTTTTATTTTTGCAAATCAAGCAGTTCGCAACGGTATAAATCACTTTGACTCCACATCGACAGATTTATATATATATATATATATAATGTAATTCCTAATTATGAAAATATTTCACATAACACAGCTAACCTCGAGAGATATACGCCTCTGCGCGAAACGCGTAATAAAAAAAAAGTGCGCGATATACTTTTACATTATATATTTATGTGTCAGGTGTTCGCTTTCGTTAAAATACCGGCGCACCCCGCTTAGCGAAAAATCCTGTCCTCGTTTTTTTTTTCTCTCTCTTTATCTAACTCTCCATGATGATGTCGCTCTCTCTCGTGCACGAAGTATATAATATAAAATCTATTTCTCAACTCGCACTTATTACATATTCCAAAACGACGACGGCGACAAAACAATTGATTTTAATTGCCGTTGAATTTTCGTACCTCTAATAATAATAAAAAGTTTCGTATACACAAAGCGCGAGTTATCGGCCATCAGATTGTTAAATCGGCGCGTTAACTATCCCATTATAATAAGAGTCGCGCGCCCGGTTTAGAGCTCTTTTTAAATTCAATTCGCTTGCGCAAAAAGACACGTGGTGCGCGCGCTTGATAAAATCACGCATTTTTTTTTATCGCGCCTCTATATATACCTCTATATATATATATATATATATATATATATATATACGATTTTGTTTTTTTTTCGCATTATCAACACAACCACACGGGGTGACGTGGGAAAATCGATCGTCGAGATAGATCGTAATAATACGCATTCGCGGTATTGTTTTCGTCGCGAGCTTATTAAAAATCCCTTAAGAAAATGACGCAGGAAAAAAAAATATAATAAGAAGAAGGTAAGGAATGTCGGACGTGTATATACGCGTGATTTACGTGATGTATGCCGGTTCCATCGTGAGGATTGCGCGATTTGTCCCCGCACGTGTATCTCTCTCTCTATGTGAAAGAAAAGACTGTTTAAAAGTTTTGAAATGGGAACGAGCACAGGCACGACGACGACACGCTTGCCACTGCTGTTGTTCGCAATGCTTGCATCCCGTTATTTCATGGCTTTTTTTGAGTTTCCGATGGATATCGGCCGCCGAGCTCGCTCCTCTCTCGCGACTGCTATACTGTGAAACGTGTCTAAAGAGACATTGTTGACTTGAATGTTTCGTTGTTATCCTGCGACTTCTAATGTAACTGTTGCGGTGGTGTTTGCTCTTCTGTGTATAAGACATTGTCACGGCTCACGATGTTTTGCGATTATTTTTCTTTCATACATTTTATTAGTTATATGTTATTTCCGAGGTTATTTCAAAAGAAAAACTTTTTTTTGTTGAAAGATTTCGTAAATCTTCGAAACATCTTCAAACGAAAAGATAAAATCTTAAATACTCTCTGTCCTCGTTCGTCTATTCCTAATGGCTAATAAAGCTTTCAAACGTAATAAAACACCACTCAACTTTTGACTGCAATTATAATTTATAACCGTAAGCCCGGCACTATTTACCGTCGAAAATGGAGCCATTCAAATTTAGATTTACCTTAGGGAACAAAATATTCGTTTCTCTTTCGTGGCGCCGCTTCGATTGTGCAGCTAATGTGAATTTTGTTACGATTTAAAAAAAAAATCTTTAAATAGATATTATTATCCATCAATTCTCGTCGCTCATCGACTGTATATACCACGCGCGTGTCTCATTTTCGTCCTCCGCACACGCAACGACAACAATAAAAAAAGTCACGTCGAGTAAACGTCATCGCTTGAAAAAGCTCGCCCCCACACTGTGACGGGGGGGGGCACTCACGAGTTTCTAAATTTCAACGCAGCTCATCGTCGTTTTGTTGCGAGCGTGCGCGGAAGACACATCAAAGTGGACTGATCGAGTGGCTTGCTCGTTTGAAATTTCAGTGCCAAGGCAGGCAGCAGCAGCTGCCGGCGTTGCATCTCCTCTCTCTCTTAGGACGCCCATATATACCAAGAGGGTAATTGATTTGGAGCGTCTTCGTGCAACGCGGGGAAGAGGAAGTGCCGTACTTTTATTTACTTTCGGATCTGGTTACTCGAGAGAGAGAGAGAGAGAGAGAGAGAGAGAGAGAGAGAGAGAGAGAGAGAGAGAGAGAGAGAGAGAGAGAGAGAGCGGGTGAGGGTTCGACTTGCTTTTTCGACTAATTTTCAAATTAGTTCGGGTCAAAATAAAGAGAGGTATTTCAGTCGCTCTTGTTTGCACCTTGATTTATATGTTGTAGTTTTATATAGGGATGATTGAATATTGACTATTATTAAGAGTTTTAAAGAGGAATTCAGAAAGATTATTTCATCCGTACCGCGTAAATGAATAATAATAATTTCTTTTAAATTTAAAAATAAGGTGCACAATCAAAAATAGTTTGTGTTTAAAATAATTGGCAACGTTTTTCGTGAATAATAGTTGATGTGCATAATAATTATGTATACGATTGTCGGTTTGCCCGCATTTAGGATGATACTTTATATTTTGATCGATTAATTCAACTGTATTATTTAATTTCTTTATTCGATCAAAATCAATTAAGTGATAAGCAAAACTCTCGATGAATAAAACATACGTTCCGAAGCAAACAAAAAAAAATTAACGAACAGAATTCATCGAAACAATCGCAAAGAAATTAAACAACATGCAAGTCGCAAACCCAAAATAAAAATTTGAAAAACCAACACGTACACATCCAAGAGATCAAAAAGAAAAAAAAAAGAACGGTACACAACATTTAAGCACTCGAATATAAATCCACCACCCGAAAAAAAAAGAAGAAGAAGAACCAACTCGAAAATTTCTCTCTCTCTCTCTCTCTCTCTCTCTCTCTCTCTCTCTCTCCCGACGACAAACGGGCCTCCTCGTCCACGCCGTCAGTTGCAGTTAATTATCGCGCGTGCGAGAGTGCAACACACACACATAACGAGGCGGAGTCCAAAAGAAGTAAAAAAAAAGCCTCTCCGAAGAGTTTAGCGCCGCCCTCGTGTTCCTCTTTTAACTCTTGTATATTTTTCACCGACGATCGATTCTCTCTCTCGCGGGAGATATTATTTATGACATTTCGCACGGCGCTCAACCGATTTTTCATTTCGCGCAGAGAGAGAGAGAGAGAGAGAGAGAGAGAGAGAGAGAGAGAGAGAGAGGTCTTATAATAACTAATGGCAAACGGCAGCGGATAATTACGAAACGTCACCTCTACTCCCATCGCGGAAAGGAAGCTCCTATAGCAAAAAAAAAAAAACAAGCAACAAGTACACACATACACGCAAGCAAGAGAGAGAATCCCCTTTAATTGCCTTCCGCGCACCGGGCCACGCGGAAAACAAGGGGGGCGTGTCCCTTCACTTTTTTTTGTCGCTATGTACCATACATGCACACATGTATCGGAGGAAGTTCGGTTCCTTGGCATGGCTTGAGCGATGCCTTATGCGCGTGTGTGTACGTGTGTGTTTGTGTGTGTGTATACAGCCTGGAATTTGGTTTGTGATTGTAGAGTCGATGCTGGCCTGTTTGCAGTGTGCATTACGATTGATGTTGGAGGATGGCTGATTGCACGTGCGGAGAGACTTTTATATCGGCTTAATGTTACGGTGATCGAAATCCCTTCGGTAAATCATCGAATGTATCGGCGATTGATATCAAAGCTATAACAAACTTAAAACGAATATAAATCCTACAATTATTATAAAAAATATCGTGGATTAATCTTTTGAAAAATCTTTGCGTAAATATTGACGATGCTAGATCGAAGATAAACCCACGCGAATAAAAATGCTGTTAACAAGATCAGCATCGCAAATTTTTTTTTTTCATTCATTTTCAACACGACAAAAAAAATATCTCTAACAAGGTATATATATACGCGTAGACATTCAAGATACACATGCGCTGAGAACAAACCATGCAACCTAATAAATTACTGTCACCGCGGCTAGACAATCATATATCCGACCGACACAGCACAGCATATATAGCGCAGTGAAATTACAACTTAACTAGGAGGAAGCTCATTTCTCATGCAAACGAGCAATTGAAAAATCCCGAGATACCGCAAAGCGCCGTAACTTCTCACCTCCGATCATGTTTATTCATCTGCTTCTCCTTCAGAGAGAGTAAAAAAAAAAGAGCTATCGAACCCGTAAACACCTGCGTAATTGCACACCACCGCCAACAACAGCACACTGTCGTAGGAGTTACGGAAGCAAAAGAGGAAAGAAAAAAAAACCAACAACGAAGCGAAGCCGAGAAATTCCATGCGGCTTCAACCGTTGCGCAAAAGGCAAACAAAGGATTTCCGTGCGAACTTTTCCGAACCGTATAGGCGCCCGCTTAAAAAGATCTACGCACGCACAAATCAATGACGTTCTTTTTTTTTTTCTCTGCCTTATTCTGTCATGCAGTTGCGCACGTATTGCACGTGTCGTCAGCTCCTTTTTCCCAGCTGCTGAGAGTTTTTAAAAAAAAAGTCGTGAACTTCGTGCGGTATATTGAAGTTGTATTATTGCTTAAGGGAAAAATCGTGCGGGGTTTCGAATAGTTTTTTCTCGTTTTAACTTCGTGCACGGTGTGTATATATACAGAAAGACGAGTGAATGTTTTCAATTTGAGTTATTGGCAAATTGCCGGTTATTATACGAATGGCATTTAGCGTGTCGTTGAAATAATCACTCGAACAATATTGAATATAAAATAACCGACAAACTTAACCAAAATATTTTAAAAATCAAAAGTATGAATTACGCCGTCACCTTCAGAAATCATCAGATAATTCGACAGCATTGTAGTTCCTTTTTTTTCCAATGAAAAACAATTTTCCCGGTACATTCAATTACGCGCCAAACAATAAGCAGTAAATCGCACGCGAGCGCTGATTACGACAAGTGCAGCTCGCCTCGCGCAGATGAAACCTCATTTGCATGCTCTCTCTCTCTCTCTCTCTCTCTCTCTCTCTCCACTATTCTTTTTCGAGAACGTGGGTATATTACCTCCGGGCGGTCTCGTCGCGCGGGAAAAAAAAGTAGGATCTTTGAAAAAGAAAAAAATCACACTGTTATTGTTACGCGCGTGATCGATAGTCAGCAAAAAAAAAAAAAAAAAGTAAGCGCACACGATCGTTGTCAATAATCTATTATCTATCTGCGCGCAGGTTGTGTGTGATGACGAAGTTTAGATTGTCGTCTCTTTGACTCACGTATATAATAGTCACGCGCGCGCGCGACTTTGATTTAATTACGAGTTTCTTTTATGAGCCATGATATACTCTATATATACTCGATTGGGAAAGTCAAATTTTATTCTTTTGTCCTTTCAAGGACATCAATTTTTTTTTCACCGGTGGTCGTGGTATGTTGACTTTCTAGATTCGTACTTTTTGATAATGAACATACACATGCGATTTTTTTTTCGTTGGTTGAAACAAAAAATTCACTTTATCAAACCAGTCGTTGAAACGACCCTTCTCGGAATAATGTCAAGCCGAGAAGAAAAAAATCCAATTGGCATTACACTCTGCTTGGGTATTATACTGTCAATGCCCTCAGTTATATTTTAAGCGCGTAGTTGTAATTGCTACTTTAGCCGGCCGCCGCCGTCGTTGCGCGCTAAGTAAGTGGGTCAAGCACGTCGCCTGCAAGTGTCTTAATTAAGCTCACTTTATAAATATATATATATATCGGTGCAACTCGGAGAAAATTGTAATTGTCGTCTACTTGGTATTACCAAACTAGGAATCCATCCTTATAATGTTTGTATAAGAAATAAATGTTACACGATCGAAATGAAGGATTATCATACGAAGATGTAAATGTAAATGAAAAGGGAAATTGTCAGGGCCTAAAAACAATCCTATATGCTGATACTTCCTCGATCGAAACACAAGCGAAAGTCGATTTCTCATTGTCGTCGTCGCCGTTCATTATGTCAAGCAATGACTATACTCGTAAGATGCATAATACCGTAAGCTGAGTAATCAAATCACAATTCGTCATTAGACCTTTTAATAGGAATTTACAATTTTCACACGAGGAAACGTTCGAAATTATTCGTGAGTGAAAGAAAAAAAAAGGGTCGCGCGCGCGTGCGGTACGTACATAAACAAAGCGTCTATTTTGGAGTGCAACCCCGTCCCCAGAGCTAACAAAAACGGCGTATGCACTCGACTCGAGTATATAAGGAAGTGGCAACTCGCCTATACATAGCTCACCTTTGTTTTTACAATTTTCTTATCTAATTTTATTCGATGCCTGATAATAGAAAAAAAGACGACTCTCTTTTTTTTTATCATAAAGCTGTGCAGTTGTATAGCTTTAGGAAATGACTTCTTACGAGAATACTTTGCTCCACTTATATTATATATATCCAACTTGCGCACGCTGGTTATATATTTATTCAAGATATTTATGCCTTCCGTAAAGTAAACTGCGTTTCTTGGAAGTTATTTAACACTATGAGAAATCGCGATGTGGTCTCTATGTATTTTAGCGAAGAATGGGGCTATTTTCGAGTTTAGTAAATAACTATAACTGCACCTTTACTGCCTTGCTGATATAGTATTGTCAGACAATCTATATTTGTATTTTTTTTTTCAATTTTCCCAACAAAAGAAAAATTGTTTTTTTATAAAAAAAAAATTTTTTTTTTTATGTGTATTTTCAGAGATCGTACTCAGCTGTATCGGCGACGTCGCCGAGCTCGGAGAACCGAGCGAATTTACGTCGCAGCGTGCGCGACGATCCAGCGCCACATCCAGCTCGACTGCGCAAGCATCGCCACGGTTGGACGTTACATTTCGGCCGACCGCTCAATGGTAAAAGCTGCACTAAGTCACTCGTTCTCCTGCTCATCGTTGTGCTCGCGTTACTTGGCATCGGTGGCATTGCACTCTACATTGTCTTCGGTGAGTATTTTTTTTAAATGTCAATCATCGGTATAATCCTCGAAAATTTAATTAATTTTTCAAGTGACAAAAGAAAGAGAACACTTTTTTTTCTCAGAGATATTTTGACTCGCAGCGTAAACGAGATTCGCGACGTAATCCTATTATGAAAAAAAAGCCAAGAGGCGACCGGATTACACACCCTGCGCGAGAGAGAAACGAGGGATATGATATCACGTGAACGCATACGTTAAATTTCATTTTTTTTATTCCTCTTCTCTCGCGCGTCTCCTCAACGTCGCGATCTTAATCAATTTCTCGTGTCCATATATTGCCGGAGGATTAGCGAAATTTCTTTATAAATTAAAAAAAAGAGAAGAATTAAGATTCGTATAAAATTTCGATTTGTATTAATACCGAGAAAACGAGAAACTCGAGTGTACGCAAGAGTAACTATAATCGAAAAATGAAAACGTCAGCTGTAAGGTTGCATATTACGTGTAGCACGTGCGGCAAGCGGTATATAATTCGTCTCTCTCTCACTCACCGATTAATTTACGACGTGTGCAAAAGGAGGCATCTCGCGCACTCGCGAACAGGTTGAAGATTTCATCTCGCGCGGCAATGTGCAAGCGTTGTGGCAGATCTTTTTACCCGCTGAACTTGCAGAACACTCTCACTACGACGGGCTACTTGCTAACGATGTTATTTTTGTTCCAATTATATATTTTTTTTTCCTTTCTTTTTTTTTAACGGAATTATAACCGTTACTGATTTATCTTCTTCATTTTTTTTTCTGAAGTAATAATGTCGTCAATCTTCATTTTCGGATATAGCGTGTGATTTTTCACTTTGAATTTTTAATTGAAAAAAGTTACAGTGTGATTTCCATAACTTTTGATATTTTTTGCGAATTCTAAATATTTATTGGGGATCATAAAAAATTTTGATTCGTATATAAAATAGAAATTATCTTATTTTTTTTTTATTTTACAATAACGTAACACAAACAAAACCTACGACTCGCCATCGTTTCTGAAAATAAACACTTGATTCCATCAATAAACTAATAATTTTGTGGATGTTTGATATAAAAACCCATTTTATTTTCTACTTCAAACACTATAAAATTTTTTTAATATTCTAACGTTTGCCAACAAATAACGTATAGCTCGTTATCCATTCTGAAAATAGAGACACACGATCTGTGCCGCGCGGCGTAAAAGCTGCTCGATAAACTCAAAAAGAAAAAAAAAGCGAAGTCAGAAAAGAAAAGAGAGACACGTGCTCGGCGTCATCGGCGCAAGAGTAAGAGTCGCTCGCTCGGGATTACGGGGCGAATAATGTTCCCATGCCCCTGAATGTCGGAATTTACAAGTCAAGTGCACACACGCTTGCGTTTGCTTCTCTCTCTCTCTCTCTCTCTCTCGCGGCGCATACATGCATACATGTATGTGTATATATATCCTTTTAATACTCTACCCCGGCAGCTGCTGCTATATGCTGCTACTGCATATAACAGCGACACACACACAGACATAGTTGAGCTTCACCTTATTTAGAAGTTTTAATAAATGACGAATATATTTTGAGAAATCTCTCTATATAATGATTTTACGCAACGACATCGTTTACATTTGTAATCAGAACGCTTGTGTATCTCGTATACGGGGCGAGAGTATATATTTTTTTTTAGAGTGACTTTCGATCTCTCGCACGTATATGCCGTGGCCCGTAATGTAAGTTTTTATAAGGGGCGTTTGAATTGTAAAGTGCTCCGCGAATTTGTTGCTATAGGCTGCATGCGGAATTAGGCATTTACGAGGTGAAAGTGCACACACATTTGCAATCGTTCAAATTGTCGTTCGTTGAGAAAGTTCGCGGTATATCACACGGTCTGTAAGACTTTTATTGGAATAATCAAGCACGGCAAAATAAATAAAAAAATATTCAATCAAATGACGACGACGAAAGCAAAAAAAAAAAAAGTCGACCGAATCAAGAAGCTTGAAATTAATTCCAAATCAAATATATACATGTATACGGCTACCAGGCTTTTGCTCACCGATAAAATCCACAATCATGCAAGAATCCTCCGATGCACCTCACACTGCGAAATTATTTACCTTCTTTCCGCCGGCAAACGTTAAAAAAAGAAGAGAGAGAGAAAGAAAGAACCGACGGTCGATCTCATCGGGGCGTGAAGAAGTCAGGAGAGAGAAAGAGAGAGAGAAAAAAAAAACTGGCTTTCGCGATCGATGCGGCGGCGGCGTTCAGCAAACAAAACCTAACGGAGGATGCGCTCATTTTCACGCCCTTATGTTCTTTTCTCTCAGTCTCACACTTGGCGCGACGCGCGCGGACGCGAAACGGAACGGACGCTTTAATTGAATCGCGCGTCGACGGTGGCGCGCCGCGGATGAGGCAAAAAAAAAAAAGAACTGACTTTTTTTATATATGTATATATAGTATATACCAAGGGGGAGTGAGTTGGTGTTTGCTTGGAATGTTTTCGTTAAAGGGGGAATTTGTTTTTTTTTTTATGGGAATTCGTTGGTAGCGTTTTTTTTTATTGGCGCTGTTGTTTTATCAATTAATTCGGCAGGTTGAATATAGATGGAACGTTGCTAAAGTGAGAAGGTTGAACAAGAAAAGATCATTTTTTGAAATAAATATAGTTTTGAGAATGGTTGTGATATTATGTTTTGAAAATGAACTTTAAAATATTTTGGTTATCAGGCAGATCTATTATCATACTTATGAACCGAAAACTCGAACAATCAATAAAACATGTATACGCGACAAACCAACGAACATACATAAACTACAAATCAGACATAATCAAGCTGACAAGATATTCCATCATATCCCCCATGCCCATTTCAATTAGAGTCAACCCATCTCTCCCTCGAAACAACAACAACAACAACAACAACAAAACGGCTGGCAATTGGATTGATTTCAATTTGCATGTGCGCGGAGGCAGAGAGAGAGAGAGAGAGAGAGAGAGAGAGAGAGAGAGAGAGAGAGAGAGAGAGAGAGGCGATAAGAAAAAAAAATTTCAATTAATTTTACTGCAAATTGCAGCGCGGAGTGACAGGAGTTAACGATACCCCGATTTATCGGCGAACCGGTTACGTTGCGTTGCTTTCTCTCTCTCTCTCTCTCTCTCTCTCTCTCTCTCTCTCTTTCACACACTCCCGATATCGCCTTAATTTTTTGACGCCCAAAGAGGCGAGAGAATCCACGGAATTATGAGGGACGACGTGAAGTCGATCGCACATAAGCTTAACGAAATCAAACGTTTTAATTTTGTCCGACGAAATTGGAATAAAAAAAAAAATTCTTTCAGAACCCGAAAAACTGCACGTAATCCAGCAATACCTACGCTCGTCGGCGAGAAATTCCACACTCGGCAAGAACAACAGCAATTTGGCAGTACCCGGCGACAGTTTACAAGATCTCGAGGAGCCGGTCTTCTCGACGGGTCTACCGCCGTCGTCGTTCCTGGACGCGCTACTCAACGCGACAGTTTCATCCATCAACAGTAATAATGTTCCTGGCGGTGATAGCAATGACCTCGACGAGCCTGTCTTCATCACCGCGTGGCCAAGGCCATCGACTACTAGTAGCACGATTAGTACTTCGACTATCGCGATTAGCACTTCCAAGTATGTAATTAATTCAACATTTTTTGTGTGACGTTGTACTGCGAAAGAAAGTTCTCGAATTTGCTGCATATTTTCTTGAAATAAAAATTTAGTTTCATAAATTAAGAATTTCTGAAAAAAAACGTTCTTGTTTTCAATTTTGTATTAATTCGAATAAGAGCAAGATAGCTTCATTTCATTTAGTATATCAGTCAGTCTTTTCAGTGCATCTTTAGACCCTACATTTTTATAAAACATTACTGCCTCTTTGATATTACATTATTTTTTCATATAAAGCTTATTAATTTATTATGAATGAATTTTTCTAATAGTTTTGTAATATTGGAAATCAGTGAGATTGGCATGTAATTATCTACTTTTGACTTTACTATAATTATAATATAATTTTTTTATTTCTAAGAAAATACATCTCTTATTTGAAAACCACTTTTAGGTTTCTTAATTTTAGTAACACATAGTTTTTTTTTTAATTGTGTTACATCCCATTTTTAAAAAAAATTTGCTCTTATTTCAAGACCTTTTTTCGTAGTGTCATACTTTCATATCCAATAAATAAAAAATTCTATTTCCATTATTTTTCAGTTTACCCATGTCGTCGTCGACGACGGCGACAACGTCGACAATGACAACACCGCGAAGCGCAACTTCGAGGTTTTTGGAGGAAATAAGGCGGAGGCCCTGCAACGAGTGCCGAGGCGAGGAAGTCTGCGTGGCGAGGAACGCGGACGAGACGCCTTTCTGCAGGGCGCCACTCGATCCGCACGACTCGCACGGTTGCGGCGGACTCTGCGACCACAACAACCAGAAGTGCCATAAACTCGATGCTCCTGGTGCATTCAGGTATATCATTATAATAAATTCGATAAAAGCAACAAGTGCAATTTCCCTTCTTCTTCTTTCTTCTTCTTCTTTTTTTGACAACTTAACACCCTTCATTTGAAATGTGCAACACGTATTGGGCGCAACAAAACGTGCATGCATAAGTTTCGGTTTAGAGTTCTTTTTTTTGGGGGAGGAAGCGACAAAGGGCGAAGGCGTAATCTGTCATTTGTATGCCTCGCAAAAGAAGCCCCGATGAATAATGGAGTTTATCAAAATGCTAATTTCTCTCGCGAGGAGCGCGATGAAAAAAAAAAGAGAAGGAGAGTCGGCGCGCGATCGATTGTTATTCGCGTACATAAAAGGGTACAATGAACTTCGGGACATATATG
The DNA here is from genome assembly GCA_035047105.1 of Galeopsomyia nigrocyanea. NCBI lineage: Eukaryota > Metazoa > Arthropoda > Insecta > Hymenoptera > Eulophidae > Galeopsomyia > Galeopsomyia nigrocyanea. The sequence goes on along the minus strand of JAWWMK010000032.1, from coordinate 6,617,990 downwards.
CGATTAGTTTTTTTTTGGTTTTGTAAGCCCGCGCGGCGACTTTTATTGTTGTGGAATTTTCATGAGGTTCTTAATTGCATTTCGTCTGTGTTTTTCGTTTGACGAACTCGGTGATAATTAAAAAAAAGTACAGATCGTTAAGCAACGAGTGTTCGCTCTCCATTTTTTTTACGAGCGATGAATTTGCAAGTCGGATATACGTAGATATTATCTATTCGGATATCGCGAAGATTATGAATAAAGATTGCGATAACTAACGTTTCAATTTGAAATTGAAAACAAAAAAAATACCACAAAAAGATGCACGGAAATGGAGCACCACTGCCTGGACGACGAGTGGACGTGCCACAACATATTCTGCATCCCTCTGGTGAAGCGTTGCGACGGCCAAATGAATTGTTACGACCACTCGGACGAGTATAATTGCGGTAAGTTGAGATCCTTTTTTCTTTTCGTATGCTATCTCTACGTTTTCATCTCTCTCGTGTTGAGCGAGCTTCATGATTATTCGTATAATAATAACTAACAAAATGAAAACTGAAACTTAAATTGAATTTTTTGATTAATCGCGTTGCGTTATACGAGAGACAAAGCTGCGACTCATCGACGGAATATATACGTAGTGAAACTTTAATGACTGCAGTTCTAGTTTGTATATAATACACTTGACACTAACCCTAATCGTCTCCTCGTGTGTGTACACGGTTATTTATTGTCTTTGCCTTGCCTTGTACTCACTTTTGCTTTTTTTTGCGCAAAGTCGACTTGAAATATTGTGGCTTCACTTCTGCCCCTATGTAATTAGATACAGTAAAATGAAATTATTCTCCCGTGTGTTTTTACCTCGTTACCTGCGACTCGCATTTTCACGTTATTAAATTGCACGACGAAATTTTTTTCTTGTGTTCGCAGAATGTAATTTAGAAACGCATTTCCACTGCGGAAACCAAACTTCGTGCCTTCCTCTCTCGAAAAAGTGCGACGGCCATGTGGACTGCTTCGACGCTACCGACGAGGAGAACTGCACGACAAGTAAGTTATTGTATTCGATTTATTTTCTTTTATGATAAGTGAATTAGCGTCTAAAACGAAGATTGAGTAATCACATTTTTGAAATGTTATGTAGCAAAATTACACAGAGTGTTTACAGTTTCATAATATACGCGTGAGAAAAGAGAATAGTAAAAAAATTTTGCTACAGAGTGTTTTAAAAATGTCCAACAAATTAGTTCGAAATCTTGTAGAAAGAAAAAAACTGTTCGTACTCACTCAAAAAAAAAAAGATAACATTTGATATATAATTTTTGGCATATAACTTTATCTTCATTTATGACCTGTGTTGTTTAAAAAAAAAACAATAAAATCGCCAATTATTGCGTTTTTATTATCGTTATTTTCTTTTCTTTCTTTATAGGTCATGATCTCGGTAGGCGTGAGTACCCTTAAGAAAAACACGAACGTTTTTTTGCTCTTCTTTATTTTTTTTCCTCACTGCTGGACAATATGTTTTATTTTTTTTATTTTTTTAAATTCTTTTTCGCGTTTTGCAAACTTTTTTTTTTGCGCACATATGTATCCAACTAAAAATTAATATTCATTAGCTTATGCACACTTATGAAAGTGTAAACACGCCATTTGTATTCATAACTATATGCAATTTATTTTCCCCCGCATTTGTAATGAGAAAGACGCTTTCGTATTGATTCACGAGTTATATGTGTAAATAATGAAACAAAAAGACAACAAGCACATACATCTTTGATGTTTTCAAATACTTAACTTTAATGGCTCGTTTTGTTGTTGAAATACAATTGAAAAAAATTTTCCATTAGTGAAAGCACCAAATACACGCTAATCTTATATGTTGCAAATGTGGATTAACCAATTCTGTATTTTTTTATTGTTTCGGTTACTGTGATAAATGTTATTGGAGTACTTTTAAGCTTGGCATTGGTGGCTTATTAATCTATCGAAAGATATCAGCAATCAAAAAATAGATTTTTCAATTTTATCAAAACCGCTTAGATACCTATCGAATCGTCATAAAGCTGCACAACAATCATAACCCACCGTTTCACTCTCGAACTAACCCCCTTTTCACACTACACACACATACGTCATTTTCCAAAAAGCAAAACTTACAAAACAATCTCATTTCTTTTGTGCAGTATGCCCGTCAAAGGATGAATTCACATGTCGGAGCAAGCAGCAGTGCATAAAACGTACGCGCTTCTGCGACGGCTACCGCGACTGCAAGGATGGTTCGGACGAGCCCCACGGCTGTCAGGGTCGTTGCAACAAACACGAGTTCGCTTGCCAGTGAGTATTAATTGCCATACACACACATATGTACATACCAAATGAATTATTGCGAGCGAGCGCGAAGAAGCTCTAATGAGACTTCCTATATATAACTTTCTTTTTTATTTTATCCTTTTGGCTTCTGTATATGACGAGGTAGGAGACATTAATCATTCGCTATGTGTATTATACGAGTCTCCCCGCGCGGTGTTGTTTGTTCTTTAGCGTTCTATTGTAGATGAAAAAAAACTATTGCGCGTTCGTTATTGTGCTTGATGAGCGATGAAACGTGATTTCTTGAAAATATTCGTTTCGTAATGTACATTCGGAAAAATGAGAAAAAAAAACATAAGTATCGAACAAAGTCGTTATCTCATTAATACTTCTTTTTTTTTCGACCAATTACAATAACGTTGTGCGCAAAATTACGCCGAAGCACGTCACTCGAAATTACAATAATTTGTTTAATAACGCTTGTCAGCGTTTTAAATATCTTGGATATGTATACAACAATTACGCGTGTATGTACATACATATCCCACTCATCATCATCATCATCATATCTCGACAATGCGAGGAGAGTTGGATAAATATATAACCAAATGAAATTTATTTAATTAGAGCTAGAGAAATCTCTCTCTCTCTCTCTTTCATCGCGGTAGTATGGATATATACGCGAAGAGTTTAAATTGCGTAATTTACGAACTGTCGCCCGCGGTGTCGGCGCGCCCGTAAATCCTCCGCGATGCAGCAGCAGCAGCAGCGAACGACGACGAAGGCGCGTATTTTATATACGTATTATTTACAAGTGTAATTATGCAAATGACGCGCGAACGCTCGCTGTATGGATATAACGCGAAAGACGTCTCTTCCTCCTCCTTTTTTCTTTTTTTTTTAACCCTCTCTTCGATAGTTTCTTTTGCGGATGTTTGCTTAATTGTTACGACCGTTGAAAGCTTCAAGCTCTTTTTTTTTGCTCGTAGTATGATGTATTGATTTTGTCTTTGTGTTGCTTCTTCGACGGAAATTTCAATAAGTTTGTTGTATGGAAAACAAACTAGTTTCTTCTTTATTTTTTTTACGCATTAATTAAGTTATTGATGGTTTTGAATCGACCTTCTCAAAAGTATGAGTTTAATTTTATATGAGAACTTGTTCAGAATACCAAAGACGCTTAAATTTGACAAGTTGAATACGAAAATTCGTATGCTAAACATTTTCCTTGAACATTTTGAAATATACAGAAGCATAATATTTTACAAATAATCAGTATAGTCACATCCGCTATCAACCACCATTCAGTTCAGAATTCACATCACATACATTATATAATTGTCCTCGCCTCATGTGTAATCACGATAGCGCGAGCGCGGTTAATTTGAATTTAATACTTTGATGCCACCCTTAGATAAAACACAGATCGCCCGACGACAGGAAAGATTCGCGAGCTTTAAAGCTATAAATCATCTGCCTCTAGCATAGATATATTAGACTGAACTTCCTCTTTTTTTTTTCATTTCCAACTCATTATTCAGTGAAAATTGACACCCAACAACAGCCGAAGCCGTACTTCCGATCGTTGCTCTAGTATTAATTCGCGTGGCGCAACCGGTGATCTTGGCATTTGCATAATTGGCCTCTGGACTTTCTTATCTCTCTCTCACTCGCACACACACACGTATATATACATATACAACACCTTATCGAAATATCTACGGTGCGCCGTGCTAAACTTAGAGAGAGAAATAGATATATACACGCTTGGCTTTATTTATTGCCCTGCTGGCGTAACACGCTCCCAAAACACCCACGCGCGCGATCTATCGAGAGAGACACATTACTTAATGAAGGTGTCGCCGTGTTGTGGTAGGTATATACTGTGCGAGCTTTGCGCGGTTACTTTTTTTTTTTGAATTGCGTGTGCGAATTTTATATATGTAATATGAAGTATGAGTATGTGCTTTAATTGACGGTTAATTTATCGGTACCACTGGTGTTATAAACAAGATTTTTTTTTCTCTGAAAATATGTATGCCTGCCGGTAATTTAGTTGCATATCATTAACATTTTCTCAAATTTTTTTTTTCAATGCGAGTATCGCTATACGCTGAAATCAGATTGGTTTATGTCTCATAATTGCTATTATTGACGTAATAGGCGTATAATTGGCAAATAGCTCCATAAATTCAATTAAGTATTGCGAGAACGGTTTCGCCTTGTTGCGGATACAATATTTTCCCAATGTTATGATTCCAAGAAAATCGTTACGCAGCTTGTTTTTACATATTATAACATAGATATTGTGTTTACGGGTTCGAATGGAAAAATTCTAAAAATGACGAAAATTAATTCTGTTGCAGCAACGGCAGGTGCATCAACAAAGTGGACAAGTGCAATGGGATCGACGACTGCGGTGATGGTAGCGACGAGCAGCACTGTCGCGAGAGACTGTAAATTAGAAGAAAAAAAAACTAAAAGCGAATTGTGTTTCCTGTGATGCGTAGCATCGGCGTTTCATCTGAACGCTATAATTATTTTTTTTTATTTCTATTTAACTTGTTACAATTGTGTATTGTATTATAAATGACGCTGAGCGAAAAAAAATTTGTACTATAGAAGAATGTGAGGGGACGTAAAGTCGTGAAAAAAACGCGGCGTTTTTGCAGTATTTTTTTTTCTGTCGAATGCGAGGTCGAGAGTGAAAGACGCGAGTAATATATGCGTATACATAATATATATAAGCATTTTGTATAGGCAGGAATAGATGAATTTATGTTATATAATTATTGCTATTACTATTATTAATATTATATACATTTAAAAGAACAAGCGAATTCATTATTGACAAAGAAAAAGAGGAAAATAACGAAGCGAGTGTGATTTATTTTTCTTTTATATTTCTAAACATTGTATTTGTTTAATAGTGAACTTGTTTATCCTCATACACATTACATTACGGATTATTCGTGATTAAATGGTGTCTTACAATGAGACTCTTTGTATATAGCAAATGACTTGTACATATAGCTTGTAGTAGGAAATAAAAACTGGAAAAATATATGCTTGATGAAATACATCGTTACTTTTTGTTTAATGTCATTTCAAAAGGAAAAGAACAAGGAAAGTCGAAGAGCTTCGACTACTATTCGTGCGTTGCACATTATTTACATTTTGCAAAGCTACGCTACGTTGTTTTTACGTATAAATATACATACACAAGTCACTCGGCAGCTAGTACTATTTTCGCAATTTAAAATGTTGTGACACATTTTTTCATTTTACAAGGCTGGAGTGGCCGTTCAATCCCTTTTATAAAACTTAAATTACATTGTTATTTTTCTTTTAAAAAATAAAATTCTTCCAATGTTAAGTTCAACAATACAAAAAAAATTGTCCATCTGTGTTTTTACATATCTATTTTTAAAAACATAAAAAATTCGTTATCATGTCCAGCTCTGCGAATTGACAGTTTGATCGGCAAGAATTTTTTTTTCTCGATTCCTTTCGTCGTCATTTACAAAAACTCATCAGGTTCCCGAGGAGCGTCGAGGTCACGGTAATGAATGATGGGTCTGAACTCGGAGCCTCCACTGTAAATTTTGGATTCACAAGATTAAAGAAAAAGATAATTAGTTTGTTAATACAACGAAAAACACATTAACATTCATATTGAACTACCAGACCAACTGTATATGTGAAAAGAGAGTAATGGATCAGGGATTATATTCAAATAAATATAACAGTGAACTTTCGATAAAATCAATTTATTTGTTAATTTTATTATTGAATTTTACTGTATTTACAATATTTGCTATTTTTTTTATCAAAATAAATCGAATGCAATACTTCACGAGTAAAAAAAATTTACTAAAAATCATTTTACAATACATTGTAGCATTTGTACAAAAGCTTAAAAATTGATTATTATTCTTCGACAAGAAATCTAGCTTCTACTTATTAAAACTCGTCTAGAATGTAAAAAGTGCGTGCTGATTTTGTAACACTGTGATGTTGTATTATTAAAATACATACGGAAATACTTTTCAGGTAAGTGAACTTCGCGTGTTACATAATTCAGATTTATTAATCTGCTGGCACCGATAAATATTCTCAACCGTCAATTTTTTTTTTAAAACAAATCAATATCCAGCTGGTCCAGGTCATTATAACTAATTATTGGTCTCGACGCCGAATCCGGAGCAGCCCTGGAAATACATTAGTCATTTTTCTCGATCACTATCTCTAATTCTACGAAAAATTGCGGTATAAAAGCATCTCAACTATTTTATTCCAATGAAAACTAGAGCTCCTCTGAATATTACGTCAGAAACAATTGTGGCATATAATATTACAAAGAATAAAATTAGTATTTCGTAATGATTTTTGTCATCGTTGAAGTACGTGTTATCATTTCCCAGAAATTCGTAAATATGGAAAAAGTATGGAAAATAGAATTCATGATTTCTTATTTCAATACTAATTTCATTCTGTTCATAGTTCATGCAGATAAATACAATAACAATAAAGAGAAGTTATTCTCACCGTCCTCTGTTGAATCCGCCTCGATTTGGTCTTGGAACTCCAAAGCCACCAGTGAATCCACCATAAGAACCTCCAAAGCCGCCACGGTTACTGAAGTTAGCGCCATAATTGCCTCCGAATCTACCAGGAGGCCGAGGGCTTGAATAGAGACGCAAAACACATACCTTATTGTTTTTAGATTGTCAAAGACCGAAATAGTTATTTGATAGTGGACACTCATTATGATCTAGACTATTATTCACAAAAGCTGTTGCTATCTTAATTATAACCTGAGTTGAATTTTATGATTTAAATTTTAAAATACTTTTTATTAATATAATGTATGTTCGATGAATGACTTGTAAATTTATTTAAGCTAATTAGCACTTACAGTTATATAAAAGTTAAGCACTGCAGCACATATGAGTGAGTATTAAACGGAATAATATGTACCCAATAAAAAATAAATAATTTTTATACATTCAAACTAAAGATAGTATTGCTACATTATTTTCACACAAAAACAATCTACAATTTCAAAATTTATTAATTTCTAAAAATAATTAATAATTAATTCAACGTGACTATTTGAATTAACATTAAATTATACATTGGTGAAAAAATAATTCACTAATAACTAAAGTGATTTTGATGACCATTATTGTTATAATGCCAAACTATTTCGGTCTCTGGCAATAAGGAATATATTCATTTCTTTTTTGTAATTTGATATATACATTAATTTCAGAGATAAAAATGTTTGATTCAAGTAATGATGAAAATTGTAGTTTTTAAAAACAATGAATTTTTAGAAGCATTTCCAAAAAGTAAACAAATAAAAAAGTTTTGAAAAGTTGCAAAAACTTTTGACGATAAAACAGTTTTGTCTGCGTCAGGAATTTGTTAGACTTTAATCTTCAGTAGACATTAGAAAAACATAGAAGTAAAATTGTATACTTGAAAAGATAACTTGAAAAAAAATCCCGATGCAGACCATAAACAAAGCAATGAAACTACGTGCACTATTTCTGATCAATCCAAATAATTCACGTTATTTACAAAAGCGAGTAAAACTTGGCAAAATATAAAAACATGTATCCACCACCACCTACGACAAAAAAAACATCTAGTACATAGTTCAACTTACCCTCCAGCATTGTACGGCGTGTAGCCCTCTCGAACGGTTGTAGTTACTGGCGCCTTGTTACCAGGATGTTCAGGGAGCTGTGGCCTCTTGGGATCCTTCAGATAGTTGTTGAAATACTCCGCCTCGGCTTTCACTTCGGCAACCTTCTCCCCATGCTTGTTGAAAATATGCTTGCGGATAAAGTCGGGACCCTTGAATTTTTTACCACTCAGAGGACACAACCATTTGTCTTTGGCGAGTTCTTGCGAGTTTGCCTGCACGAACTTCTCGACTTCGCTGTGAAGTTGAAATAAAAATTAATAAAGAAATTCGCATGGCGATGAAGAGCAGACAACTCCGCAACTATGCAGTTTAACGAATTATATAAATATTTCCTGATGATGCAAGATACTTACGTTTCTGGATTCTTGCAACCCAACTTCTCATAGTCCGAAGGACTAACAGTAGCCACTGGAGCAAGGAACGCAGCCATTTTGCTCTCGAAGTTCTTACAGTACTCCTGAATTTCATTGCTAGAGACTTTTTGAGCAGGTGGTGCACCTCTGACGTGCATGATTCCACAGCGGTTTGGCATCTCGTCCTCGTTGGGATACTCGCAGTGATTGTAGTAGTCAACCGAGTGAACTATCCTAAGATAAAGGATCAACTTGTCGAGAACTCCCATTAAAGCTGGATCTCGCTCGATTTTCTCTTCGCCTTCGCCAGGCAATTGACCTTCTTCGTGGTCACCCGATGTGCCAAGCAGTTCTTCTTCCTCCGCGGAAGCTTCTTCGATCAAGTAGTCTGTTATGTTTTCTAAGACTGGATTTTTCGACGACAATCCAAATGCCTGTAAAATTCAACGAATTGATAAATAATTTGTAATTGACAAGTTTTTTTTTTAACTGCGATTAGACTTACTGCTTGTTCCATTTCACTGGCAGACTGTTCCTTTCTAGACTCGTCCGGCTTTGGACCTTCCTTTTTCTCATCTATCCACAAACCTAAACGTAGATCAAGATTATGCACAATCTTTGCGCTCAGCTTTATATCGTTCCTCACGACTTGCTTGTGACAAGTTACACCGTTCACTGTACGAATGCGTCGTGAAAGATCACGATTCACGATTGCTCCTAATTCGCAATCTCTTAACTGTAATGTTAATAAATCGTAAGTAAGTTTATATGTAAAATTTTGAAAGGAAGGTAAGAACGAAACTTACTCTAATATTGTTCAGACTCCAACATATTTCTTTGATGTTGACTTGGCGTTCAAACGATACCCAGCCTCGACGGAACCACCTTCTTTCCGGTTGAGGATCAGCAATAGCAACTCTCAAAAATCCAGGGAATCTCTTGCACATCTAAGCAATTCAATACGATGATTATTACATAATACCCATCAAATTATTAAAGCTTGAAATCAATTAGATCGATCACAAAAAAAAAAACACTTACAGCTTCAACTTCAGCTTTAGTTATTGTGGGTGCCAAGTTTCTGAGAAAAATACTGCTAGTCTTGTGCAATGCGCGCGGCTCCTTTTCTTTGTCTTCACTGGCTAAATCGATAACAGTATCGAGCTTCTTTTTAGCTGGCTTTTCAGGCTCCGGCGTCTTCTCCCTAGAAGTATCATTGTCTTTGTCTTCGCTGCCCTTTTCACCGTCCTCCTCATTATCATCTTTTGACTCGTCTTTTTCCGCAATACGAGCTGAAAAAAAAATTTGTTCTAGAAATAGGCGAGAATTTTGTATAGAAAACGAGAATTAGATGTCTTACGAGGTGTTCCAGGTGGCGTGCCAGCTTTGTTGCTGTCATTGCTATCGGAAGAACTGCTGCTACTACTCGAGCTGCTACTGCTGTTACTGTCCGACCTTTTGCGTTTCTTGGGAGCGACTTCTTCCTCTTTTTTCTCAGCAGCTTCTTCCTCGTCTTCCTCGACTTTCTTTTCCTCGGCTTCGTTTTCTTCAACTGGTTTGGCCGTTTCTTCTTCAATCTTTTTCTCAGATTCTTCGTTTTCCTTCTCTTCTTTCTTTTCAGGCTCTTTCATCTCCACATCGCCGTTCTGCTGTTCTTCCTCTTTCTTTTCGTCGGTCTTTTCTTCGCTTGGCTTTTCTTCTTTCTCGGGCTTTTCGACCTTTACTTTTACTATAAGTGAAAATATCTCTATTTAGTAAATATTAAAAAAATTAAGGAATTGATAAGATGCTCATGCTACTGAGGTATTCAAAAAATTACATACCAACATCCTTAGATTCATCTTCTTTCTTGACAGTGACTTCCTTGGCAGGAGTTTCTTTGACAGGAGGTGGTGGAGGTTTGATGTCCAGAATCTTTAGATCATCTTCTGTTCCACCTTCTAGTTTGATTACAACCATGTCGAGAAGGCGAAGTAGCGCATCAGTCTGATCGGCATCGACTGATACCTTATTAATTTCTTTCTTCTCCAACAATTCCATAAAGACTTCTACGCGTTTCTGCAATTAAATAGTCGTGTATCATTAGTAAAAATAGAGAAAAGAGAGAAATATTTTTCGTTATTCTAGACAGCAAACTCACTTTTAAAGCAGCAAACTGTTCATCTTTTCTCTTAACTGACTCCTCTGGATGATACTTGATCTTGAACCTGATGGTCAAAAAATAATATCAAATTAGTTTGGAGTTTGCCGGAAGTTATTATGATATTTAAACATCGTTTAACTCCGAGAATTAGTACATTTGAGATTTTTTCAAATATTTGCAGCTGTTCAATTGACATTTTATACATGCAACGTTTATGCAATGCCATGTGGCATTTGATTGTCTATATATATTTTATTGGTTTTCAAATTAATCAATTTGTTTTTTTTTTCGATTTTTTGTAAATATAGTATAACTTAGTTAGTAATATTTACTGGATTCAATAATATATGCATTTAATTCTGAAATTCAGCTGAACAATAATTATGAAGATACAATTGCATATAAATATACATTGTCGATCAACATGATCCTTTGCGTAATGAAACCTCACCTGTGGCACCTTGTGCACTTGTCATCGTTCGATGCCTTTTGTCATTTAATAATGCATCAATTTATCGCAATATATCAAGCAAGAAATGCGCGAGTTCAAAAAGTTCGGTCCTACATGTGAGCGGGTTAAAATCGCGGCCTAACACCCGAGCATTGTCCGGGCTTTGCGCGCCCAGAATGCTATTATTGCATTTTTGCTTTTTTTATTTGCATGAAGAAAATTCAGACGTTTAGCTAAAGTTAAGCTAAAGTTCGAGTCTTTATTTCTCTTCGATTCGACGACGCGTCGTCGCTCGAGTACAAGTTTATTAATAATTCGACGAGCCATGCCAGTTTGCTGTAGGGATAGATAAATATTTGTTCACAATTTTTGTTATACTTGGATTGGTCATTGACTATTAAGTGACTATCTGTAGAAACACTTGTGGGGTAAATCGTTCCTTGATGTATGATTTCTTTTTTATTTATTTATTTTTTGCTCATTTTCATTATTTTTTTTTTGTCAACATCAAAACCTGAGTGACGTTTTTTCCTCGGTGTTTATTAATGTACAAAAAATACGCATTTAGTTTAATGAATTGGCTACATTGGGTTGTACAAGTAACAGGACACTGTATCAATTGTAAAAATATTTTGAAAAAATGAATTTATAATAAAAGCTAAGTTGCAAATCAGCATTATTATATTATGCAATATAATATGCAATGAAAATTGTTTTATCTCAACTAATCAGCAAATTTATTTTATCAAATGATTTCTGAACATTATTTAAATTTTTGTACATAGAAACATTTTAAATTGCAGTCAACGCATTGACAAGCCATAAGGGAAAAAAGGTTTAAATTAACAGACACTGAGGAAGATTTGGATACGCATGTAAGATTCATGCATTCTTTGATAAATGAAAGAAGGAAAAATAATGTATGTACAAAATGAGGGCATAACAGTCATGAAAGAATTGTTACAAAAAACACTTACCATTCTTCATCCTTATGTGCAATAAAGAATTCATTAAGTTGCTGCCTCCTGAACTCCAATTTATACTCATTGTATCGCTTGATAGCTTCCTCATCAGTGATAGAATCTTCTTGTGTGCCTAGGAATGCTTTGAAAGTCATCATTGGAGGCTGAGTTTCAACATTGGAATTGCTGAAGTTACCAGCAACTTCTCGACTGTCGAATAAAAATAATGTGTCAGTAAACATTCAATAACGTAAGAGAATCACCAACGATAGAAAAAAACTTTTACAGTATACAAACAACGTAGCCATATAAATCTTTGTGATTTGATCAGAATTCAGAATTATTCTAAGAAAAGATAGTCTTAGTTTATATTTATTTATTTTATGAATAGAACTTTACATGCTTAAAAGGACATAGAATCAACAAAACTGCATGTAATTGAAAAAAGGCCATTCCCTGCCACTTTGACAAAATAATTGTATAAATAGATAAAGAACAGACAAAATTAAATTTTCATTTGAAACAAAATGAACTTTCAACTTTCAAGGTAACAATGTACACGAAGATTTCATACTATCTTTATAACCACACCTAATCTTAGCTAGCAGTGCAGGAGTCAAACGACTCCTTTTAACACCTCTCCCGCGAAAATTCATCATCATTCAACACAATCCAACTTTTTCCTTTTCCAAAACAAAAGTTCCAGCACAACAGCTTAAACTTTCAACTACTACCGACAAGGTTATATCTACCCGCGAAAAAAAAAAACTAAAAAACAAAAGCTCATCTGTCAACTCACTTTCCACTGTTATTAGTGTGATTTCCATAGTTATGATGGTTGGCATGATGAGGTGGTGGATAGTGTTCTTGAGGAGTCCAAGATCCTCCACGTCCACTTCCCGGCGACGGGCCGTCGGTTTCCCTCCCATAATATTCGTAACCATGACCGGCCGAACGTGGCGGTCTGTCGTCCCACTCGGCGCGCATCCGTTTCATCGGAGGTGCCATGTCCTGAGAGCGTGCTGGACTGTATCGTTCTCTCGCACTGCCACCTCGGTAGTCACGGTAATCCGGACGTGCTCGTGGCCGCGACGACCACTCTCGTCGGGGTGGACTGAAATGTGGTGAGTTTGCTTTTTAGCAGGGCGTGCATAATTTGATTAAGACATTTAGAAGGCTTTGCAAGGTAAAGGTGGAGTACACTTGAAGATTAAATAATAATTTTACTTATAATAATGACATTGTTTTCGAAAGTCTAGAATATTGTGCTTATGTAGCTTTCAAAATAGACAAAAATTATAAATGATTGTGTACGGAATTCTCATCTAAATAAAAGTTTTAATATGAAGCCTTTAAAATAGTCATTATAGAATTATGCTTTAAGAAACATATATAAAAATGAAGTGTTAATTACCTGTCTGGCCAGTCATCTGCAGCAGCTCTTCTTCTATCTTCTCTTCCTCGTCCTTCTCTATAAGATTCTGTTCTTTCTCCTCTGAATTTGTCCCTCCTCTTCCTATCGTACTCATCATCTGAGTCTGCCATGATTATTTACAATTGTGAAAACCTAGAAATAATAAATGCGAGTATGAGTAATTTCTTATTGGTGGTAGAATATTTTTTGGTGATGCAATTATAATTACAGAATAAGATTCATAGATACAATATTGTTTTCAGAAGTTATTTTTGTAATTATAACATAAGTTACTTTAAATTTGTTTTGTTTTAATTGATGAAATATTTACAGAAAATTGAAACAGATGTGAACAGTTTCAACTAAGAGTTTGAAAATAATTTTATTATGACTTAGCAATACTTCATTAACTATAATGAAAATCATAGTAACTGTTAATAATACACAACAATAAACTTCAAATGTTTAGTCAACAAACATCAAAATAAATACATATCTATGGTTGCTCCAAATTTTCAGTCAGAAATTTAGTGAAGTGAATGAATTTAATATACCGTAGTAAATTCAAATGTACTATGTTAACGTCGAAATTCGAATTCTTATTAAAATAGAAAAATGTACAACGGAAAATTCCTGAGAAAACCATTGACAATAATCAAGAAAATCGACAACAGGCCTTGACCTCGACACTACTATGTGTGTGCGTGTACTGTAGAAGAATCTCAGACACGCGCCAGAATTTTTCGAATCCTAACCTTAAAAGCCTACTTTACTCCAAAATGACATCTAATAACTAAAAACCCTTCAATTAAAAAAAAAAATAATTAAACTTTCCAACGAAACTCGCACGTAACGTTCACCTACTTTGCGAAAATCTAGGTAAAAACCACACCTTCACTAACACAGATTTATGCGGATTCGGCGGCACAGTGGGTGTCCCACCTACTGTGTGCGCGTCACGACGCTTTTACCTTCATTGTACAAGCTTTCGGCTACTCGAAAATGAACAAACAACAGTTAGATTTTATCAAGCTTACCTTCGACAAAATCCGCAGCAAGGGAATTCGCCAATTTCCCTGAGAAAAAAATCTCAAGCGGAGAACGCGATGATGAGACGTTCGGCGATAGAATCAGCGAAGAAGTAGGGGAAAGCTGATGACGCGCACTCGTGATCTACCGGCGAGGGCGGCGAGGGGAGAGCGATAGAGGAGATAACGAAAATGGCGATTGAGCGGCTAATTCAAAAATTAACTTTATGTTACAAAATTAGATAATAGAGAAAATAGCAATTACGTGTTTTTATTCTTGAAGATAAAGATAGTATACATAAGTAATCTTTATGGTTATGCATATTTACAATTATGATTTTAAAAGTAATCGTCTATTTACAACAATCATTCATTATATTTATAATCATTATACCATTCTTAATGTATAATGCCGGCGTACAGTTTTAGATAAGTTTTATAAGAATATATAGCATTAATATTTGATTTTTAAGATAAATAATGTGATAAATACTTTATACTTATAAGACTTATGGCAAGGCCTTGGATGTGTATTTAGCATCAAGGCGTATTGCGCATAGTTTGGGTAAGGGATAGGAAGTCGGTAAGGACGCCACAGACTGTTTATGTATTTTCGGATATGTATAAGCGAATCATCGCAATATACACATTTTGTAGCTTTTAATAAATTTTCAATAGAGAATCGAATCTTTGTTCTTACTAAATAAAGAGCAACGTAAACCGTGCCGGTGACATATTTGCAATCGTAATAACAAAATTATTCATAATTGGAGATTTTTACTGATTGCCTACAAATTGTTGATCAAGTCCAATCGTTTGCAACTTGCTTCTAAATTCTGATGACAATGACCCCTGGCCTCAATAATTAGTAAGAATGACTTTTTTCTCTCAGTTGAAATTGTAAAGGTACTGTGTCCACTGCAGTCGCAAGCGTCAATTTCGAATCTGTGTTGGGTGCTGTTGTAGCTTCGTGGCTATAATACTGGTTATTTTCTCATGCTTTCTCATCAGGAGTTGCGACCGGGACCCTGAATCGCCATTTTACTGCTTAAAGTGTATAGCGTGCTGTTGTAGCTTTCGTAGCTACTTCGTGTCTTAATCTCACATTATCGGCGCGACAAAGTAGTTGCACTCTCGTGTGCATTTTCGTCCGACTATATATTCATATATCACGGATCCGCATTGACTCGACTCCCTCCTTATCTTCTCTTGACCAGACAGTATCTACTGGTAATGATAAGTACTGCGCTGACTGCTGAGCCTGTTGATTTTTTAAAAGTATCAATGAATATTCAACTTTTTTTTCGCGTGTATAGTTGATTTTGGTCGATCATTATAATTCAGTGTAATACAGTTTTTCTATTAAAAATAACACCGGCAAAAGCATTGATCAATTAAATCATAATATCAGTACTTTCAAGTTTACAATGTTTATGTAAAGTTTACATACTTAAAAAGTGTCTTGGAAAGAGAATCAGGACGAAAATGGTATGTATTTTTTTTAAATATTGCTTATCCAGTTACACTGAATTTTGAATTTTTATTATTCCAGAAATGAGTTTTGCATGTTTTAATAATTAATAAATTATACTAATATTAGTCATATTACGATTGCATTGCTTTCAGCTCAACTGTTATTAACGAGCAAAATTTTATTACAGACGAGCTCTCCGGATTCTTACCTCAAAGCAGTTAGATGTGCATTGAAATCAGCGCTATCTCTTGATTTTTCATCTGAAATTGATAGAAAATCATATGTGAAGAATCAAATCAATCGGGATCCCGATGAGAAAGTCTTTATTACATCTAATATAAACGGTATCAGAATTAGCATAGCAATAAAACGCAATTATATATCGGAAATTGTAAGCAGTGAATTTTCAAAATTCAAAACGAGGGTTAATAACAAGTGTACAATCAAAGAAAGAGAACCTGAACCAGTATGTGTGAATTTCTGACTTTTCCCTTTAGTTAAAATATTTTTTTTTGGGAATTAAATTTTACTGATAATTTTTTCAGGGATATGCCATTTACTTTCTGATTACAAACATAGTTCAGACGCGGAAACAAGAAATTGAAGACTATGTTGTGAATTTGATTGAAGATATTGAGAATTATTCAGTCAGTGAGAAGCCACCGATATCGGCGTGTGTTAAGCTGAATACATATTGTGAAGTGACTAAGAATATTATATATTATAAATTATATAATTTGTATGTACATGTTGAAAATTACATGATGATGGCAAAGCGAATTTTTTCGAGGTTGCTGATTGAACTTATATTAATGTTTTTGTTCTGCCTTTATATTATGGATACCGCGGGAATATGTTAGAGAAATATATAAATCTAGTATTGAAAATCTTTTAATGAAAACTAATAAATGTGAAAAATCGATAGTGCCATCGAGTAACAATCATTTGATTTTTTTAATACACCTTAACCGATTTCCGATCTCACTATATAGACACATAAAATAGCTCAAAGTATAGTAAAAGTACAAAAATTTGCAATGCCTACTTTTTCTTGAAAAAATAATGAATTTCAGATTTTGTTAAAAAAGTATAATTCAAAAGACGTTAACTTTACTTGAATATATTGAATACTACAATAATACATTTAAAGTAAATATTAAAAATATATCTATACGCTTGGGCTTATTCAACTAATTTCACATTCAATAGATAGAATAAATTCCGCTGGTTACAAAACTTACAACTTGAATTATATATATTAAAAAATTATTAAGAATTGAGGTAATTTATAATTTTAATATTTGCATGTGGCATTGGAATACGCGATTAAATAATCATTCTCCCAAATTATTACTCGTACCAAATATGTATCAAACTAATCCTTTCCGTATTATGATAAAATTTACGATCAGTTAATTAATTATTATACCTGCAAATAAAAAAGAACTTTTCGATGATAAACCAGTCGGTCGCGCGATGGCACTAGTTACCGGTTAGCCGTAGTGACGCATGCGCATTAGGAACCGGGCGCCCTCGCCTCGTTTTTTCTCTCACTCTCCTATCTCCTTCAACTCAACGCACACGCACAGCACAAAACACCGAAAGCGGCGAAACGAGAGGAGAGCACAGCAGCATAGCAAGGCACGAGACCCAGCCCCAGCATATAACACAACGCGTGATGTGTCATTTCCTGCGTGCAGCAGCTCAACAACCTCGTCGTCGGTGAGAGAGAGCACAATATCATCGCTCGCAGCATCCTCGCGGATTTTTTTGGCAATAAACCCGCTGAATTTGCCCTCAACGATAATGGTAAGTTACTCGCGAAAGCGATCGTTTTTTTTCTCGTGGGAGCAGCTCAGGCCCCGTGCCGAGAGTGTTGAGGTTATAAAAGTTGCAGTGAATGTTCCAAGTTTTTCTTTTTTTCGGATGTACGGTTTATTTCAACGATGATTAATGCGATGATGTGGTTTCTATATTGATAATGTCGACCCTTGACAAGAGCTTTCAAGTGGCGAATTTTAAGTATGTGATGAGCTCACCTAGATACACATAATGTTTTGCAAAGTGGTGTGATGAAGTCACAAGTAGTTATCAATCAATCATATCAGCACTTTCAAGCTTTGAATGCTTATTTACCCAAGGTGTGTGCTTGGAAGTAGAATGGTATGCACTTGGATTCTTTGGTTATCAATTTACAATGTTTTTTTTTCAAACATCACTGGCTTACTTGCAGTGTACTTTGAAATGAAGTTGGAGATTGTTTTACAAATTCTAATAATTAGTGAAATTCGAAAAAGTGTGTTGGATGATGAATGTGTTGTGTTATTTGTCATAAGTATGATTAATAAGTAAAATTCAATTACAGTCAAGCTCTCTGAAGCCTTACCTCACAGCAGTGAGGCGTACACTGACTGCTGCAATGTGTCTTGAGAACTTTTCGTCTCAAATTGTTGAAAAACACAATAAGCCAGAGGTTGAAGTGAGAGCCAGTAAAGAATTGCTTCTGACGCCAGTTTTAATTAGCCGGAATGCCAATGAGAAGGTCCTCATTGAGTCCAGTATAAACAGTATGAGAATAAGCATAGCTGTGAAACAAGTAGATGATTTAGAGAGAATTCTGTGCCACAAGTTCACAAGATTCATGATGATGCGAGCGGAAAACTTCATGATTTTGAGGAGAAAACCTGTGCCAGTGTGTATTGACTTTTGATTTGAATATTTATTTTGCTAACAATAACTTTGTAAACTTTGTATTTTACTGATGGTCATTTGTTTTTGCAGGGTTACGACATTAGCTTTCTGATTACAAACATTCATACAGAACAAATGTACAAACACAAAATTGTGGACTTTGTTATTCATTTTATGGAGGAAATTGATAGAGAGATCAGCGAGATGAAACTGTCAATGAATGCTAGAGCTCGTACATGTGCTGAAGAGTTTTTGAAGAGGGTACAATAAGTTTTTTGTAACTGGAATGTAATAGTTATGATTCATAAACTGAATCCTATTTTTATTTTTCTAGTTCTAGTCCAAAGCTTCTAGAAGTTACTAAAGTTGAAAAAAAGGAACAAGAATGCAGTTACGACATGGATGTATTCTGTTGAGAAAACTACCTATCGTCTGTTATCTATCTCTGGTTTTGTGCACTCTGGAGTAGTACCAAACTTTACCTTGTTATTGCTGTTGGTAGTGCAACGTATGAGTGAAAATCTACGTGCTAAAAGAAAATGAAAAAAAAATGATATGAACTGTGGGTGCTCTGAACACAAGCACAATGAAGTAGAAACGTGTGTGAATGTCATTTTTGTATGTGTGCAACGTTCTCAAGTGAATACTGAGTCTTTCACATATTTATTTGAGTAACTACATTTGTAATTTAAACTTATTTGTTTCTGTGATTCAAGAAACTCTTTCGTGTTAACATGATTGGTTTGGTCTCAACAGCATGATTTAAAATTGACTCTTTGATCATGTTTTCACTGGATCAAGAAACTAATACGGTTTTTTTTGATAATGCTGTTATTCAAGTAAGTCGTAAAAATACTGTGCCAGTCAAATTGGGCACTGGATGCCTATGGGATATCGAAACTGCTAAAGTCAATTTAATATAATTGACTAAAGTCAATTTAATATAATTGACTATCAGTCACTGGTCACAAATGACAAGGCTCTGTGTTTGGCGATGAGGGCATTTTCTTTGTAAAGTGCGTTTACTCAGGATCTTTCTTCTTTTTTTTTTAAATTAGTCGCAATATTATGTTAAGGATCACGAGTATTCCGACTGAGATTGGCATTTATCGCATTTTATTTACATGTTCTACTTTATTTTTTAAACAAAATACGTATTAGAAATCAACTACTTAATTAACCAGAGGAAAAAATTGTTATAATTGTATGTTATAATGACGATGAACTAACAGGACTTCCGCATATGAACTTTACACAATCAAATTTTGTCAGATATATAAGATTTCGTACATAGTAAATAATACGAATAAATAAGCAGGGAAAAAGTATTCAAATATTATAATTATTAATAGTTTTCTCCTCGAGATCGAAAGATTCCTTGTATTTAAATATTGAAGGATTGCGTTGTAACATTAGTTGATATGCTCATAAGCGCGCAACAAGAATGAGAATGAATTGTATTAAAGGTTATTACGTAATACTAAGAGAGCTCAAGTAAGTTGTAGGATAAGAACGAGAATCGTGCCGAATGGGTCAGTTTGAGTAAGAATATTATTAACGTCCACACATGTTCTTTGAAGGAAAAGAAAAAAAATCGATTTTTCTTCTTTTTTAAAAATGATGTCTACAATAATCGAGTTCAACGACTGCCAATTTTTCGAAGTCGCGCACATTTGTAAAACTCGTTCCTCGCGACGCACTGAATATCTATGATGAACTCGATGCAACTCTCTGTTGTATATCGTCATTTTGTAATTGGCGCGAGGTGTATTTCCAACCTGCTCTTACCATCTTATACCTTATATTTATAATAAAAACTCGCTCGAACATCAGGACATGTTTTTGGCTTTTATTTACCGAGTCTGTAAATTGTCTTTCTAATTTTACATCCTTGAAAATTGATCGTACTTACTATGTTTCAAACCAGGTCATATCAAGCTGAAAGTTTATCATTTCAATCGCGCCGATTAATTTTATATTTATTTTACTCATTGTACTTAAAAATTTAATAATGGAATTCATTAAAAAAATACAAATCAAACAGATCAAATATTTGTAGTTATTTTTCATAAAAAATTATCACGAATAATTATCAATATAAATCCATCTATTATTCTTAGAGGTGATTTCACATTTTAAATTTCGAATAAAAAATGCTTAACGATCACGACATCAAACGAAACGCACTTACTGACAATGAGTGAAAGATCAATCAAAACTCCAGTCGCAATACGAAAACACCATAAAAAAAACTTTCATGCATAGATACATCTCATCTAGTAAAAAAAAAGGAAAAAAAAAAACAACTTCGCCTACATTCATCACACGCATAGGCAACTTCAAATGAATTCAACAACACCTCTTCCATCTATGCAGAGAGTAGTACCATTGGTATATATATGCAAAGCAAGTGTGTTCCGCGTAGCGAAAAAAAAAAGTAACAATTGCATCGGCAGGCCACGCACGGGGAAGCGCACGACGCGGCGACGAAATCGTGCATGCGTGTCACGGTGCACATGAGCGCCAGGTCGCGAGTGGCATTCAACGGCTATGTGGATATATTCCTCGCTTTGGAATTTCGTTGAATGCGTGACTTTTATTCTCTCTTTTTCTTCTTCTTTTTTTTTGTCATCGTAAAGTGCAAGCAAAAGAGTTTTGCACCGTTTTATTACGTGGAATTGAATTTCAGCGAGGAGCTCTAGTTTTTTTTTATTATTTTTTTATTTTTTGATACGAGCGAGGGAGTACAGTTATATAGTTTATTTTTAGTAACAATTTTGAGTTTCTTTACTTTTTTTTGTATTTCGTGCTTAAAATATTCAATTACATATGTGTAACTCTTACATTTTTTTGAGTATTGCAATTTTTTGGAATAATTTTGAAAATATATATTTTCATATTTTCGAATGTCAAACAAATCTTCCAAAAAGCTTTTCAATTAGTCGCAGTACAAGCGTTCGAACTCATTTCAAAATCGTGACATACATCCAAAATCACATTCCTCCGACACACGAGTCTTCAGTCCTCAATCGAACTTGTATAAAAGCGAGCTACACAAACGAAAGAGAAAAAGCTCAATCTCGCAAGCTCGCGCACGAGAGAGAGAGAGAGAGAGAGAGAAAATAAGAATGCAACCGAGCCCTTGGGTATTAGAAGCTTTCTTTTCCTTTCTCTCTCTCATTCGTTTACCTTTTTCTTTTTTTTTCCTCCTCGCTCGAGTGCACCCACATTCCTGTTCGTACTCGTATCAGCCGCGCTGACTGTTTAATCTCTTGTTCTTACGTTGGAAGCTCTTTTTTCCCCGTACGTGGTGTATGTGTGTGCGCGCACAGCAATAAAAGCGCAACCGTTCTATCGAGGGAAAATCCCTGCCTCTTCGAACGTTTATTGCGTAATTGTGATTTGTTTCAGGAAAAGAATGATAGAAAATTTATTCTTGTGTTTACGGGATGGGATTCTTTTAACACCGATAATTTCTCTCGGGTTGCTCGAAATAAATAATATTTCCAAAACTTGGCGGAACGAAAAAAAAAATTTAGAGTGAGAAAACTAGTTCAAGCCCACCCTAAAAACAAGTACATACATCACGTACACACTCTCGCGCGGGCGCGCGAAAACTCTTGAACTTGAGTTCGTAAGGAAACTTTTAAAATCTACGCGCTGAAAATACCAATTATTTCGAGCGAGCCGAAAAATTACTCTCAACGTCGTCGTGGTGATGAAAAAAAAGGGGCCGCGTCCATTCTTCTTCATTTCCGGGTGTGTGTGTGTGTGTGTGTGCGAAGAGGAAAAACAAACGAGATTTTTCCCACGTGAGGTTTTCGTAAGTTTTTATCGGCTGCTTTTAGCTGCCTGATTTTTTTTCTCCCTCTCCTACTACCTACTTCGTTCGTTGTAAGCACTTTCGAGGGATGCATTTGTCTTGCGACCAATTGCGTATGGCTTTGACAAAAAAAAAACATTTGGGTAATGTATGTGCACTACTCTTCTGCGAGCTAATTAGTCAATTGTATTTATAGATGTACAATTGAAAGATTCATAATTAATACGAAAAATACTACTTATAACAACATAAAATAACTTATTTAAAAAAATACTTTTGTATAAAATTAAGAAAATAATTTTTGTTCCTCTGGCTAATTGTTAGATGTAATGAAAACTTTTAACTAACTTTCTTTTTTTTTCAATTTTCTAATTTTTAATACTCTAATTTATCGAACAAAAGCATTAAGCACGTAAAAATCTCAAAGATTTTGAAAAAAAAATTTTTTTTTTCATTAAAAAACAGTTCCGAAATTCTCAACAAGGACACCCTCTATCTCTCAACTAGTCGTCCTACCACGAACTAAAAAAAAAAAAATTCTCCAACACACACATACCCACACACATACTACACCGAGAGAAGAGTTATACTCCCTCCCGTTAGCAAAAGGGAAAGGTTTGGCGTTGGTTGCGCCGACGCGGCGCCTGCATGGAGCTTTTTCGCGTTGGCGCGAGAGTGCGAGAGAGAGCGACGCAAGCTCAGCAGGCAGCAGCAGCAGGCAACCGAAGCAAGCAAGCGAAGCAAGTCAGTTTCAGTCGAAGTGTGGCCCGCGTCACAGGAGGTAGGATGCAGCCTGCTGCTGCTACTGCTGCTAGGCGCGTCACGAATACGCAAATACAAACGCGGCGCTTACTTGCCGCTCGTCGTGCAACGTACTTAACGCAAGCTATACTTAAAACCAAACGCGCGACAAATTAGAGAAGGAAAAAAATAACGGAAGAAAGAAAAAAAAACAACAACGTGATACTTTTAGACTCAAATGTTCATCCCGGACACACTGAGGAGCTGCATGGTGGAACCGGATGTCTCGACTTATCTGCAAGCCCCTTCCGTAGGACAGGTCAGTTCTTCTTTTTTTTTTATTCCTTGTCGTGTCTTTAGGTTAGGAATGACTTTGTAGATTCATTCAGCTTTTTGAGCTTTTATATATATTTTTTTGGAGAGAAGGATTTTTCGTGGTGCTGTGTGTTTGGGGTAGGTCGAGGATTGAGGTTATTTTCGTTGTGACACATGCGTACGGTTTTTTTTTTTTTTCGTGGGTGTTTCGAGTGCGAGTTGAACGTTCGATAAGAGAGCTTGCGAGCTTTATTTGTGATTCTTTTGAATTTATTGGCTCTCGTTCGTGTGATCATTGTCTTGACAGCTATCGCACGTGAGGTTTGCACACGCGACTGTGCAATGACAGTAAGTGACGAAATTTATCGAGTATTTTAAAACTGTTGAAAGTTTTTATTTATTTTAAAATTAACATTTACGATAATTCTCGAAAAGTGCACAAGATATTTTTTTTTAAAAATTACATTTTCCGTAACACTCTTTTTATCAGCGTTTATAGCGAAACGAGAAAAAAAAATCCACATTCGTCAATCTCCCAATCCGCGTAAAGATTTATTCACCACTCCACTCCGCAATCACCAACTAACAACTCTGGCTAACCAATCTTCAAAACACGCAATAAAATTCCCTCCCCGAGCACAAAAAAAACGAGATATCCACGGCACTATCGGTCGGATTTTTCGAAAAAATAAAAAGAGGAAAAGAGAGAGAGAGAGAGAGAGAGAGAGAGAGAGAGAAAACTCGTCTAGCAAACGAGGCAATCAATTGAATCCCCGTCAATCGGCGCGCCGCAGAGAGCAGCCCGAAAATATTGACACTGCTGTCCCTCTCTCTCTCTCTCTCACACTGGGCTGCTGCTGCAGTGTCGAGCACGTGCGCGCCGCATAGCGTCGCGTCGTCTATTATGTATTTCCTCCTCCACGCTCTTCTTTTTTTTTCGTTGGGCTCGTCGATGGTGTGTGTGTGTGTGTGTGTGTGTGTGTGTGTGTGTGTGTGTGTGTGTGTGTGTGTGTGTGTGTGTGTGTGTG
>JAWWMK010000032.1:6564938-6593456 GCA_035047105.1 Galeopsomyia nigrocyanea | reverse complement strand
TTTATTTACCATGTTTGCATACACTCTATAGATTTAGTGATAGTTTCTGTGCTGAAATTGATGTTTTTTCAAAAATTGTGAAATAAAATTAAAATATAGAATGGTAGCTTATTCAATCGAAGTTAATTTTCTACCAAAGTTATTAATCAATTTTGTTTGCTACATTACTAAATTAAGTAATAATTGACTGAACTACTTACAATGTTTACTGATTTGAAATATAGGTCGATATCGCATTGAATTATTATTCTCAAGTAAAATTAGTTTGTCATATACAGACCAGTCTTTCAACTCGATAGTATTATTATGAAATGAGTAACGGTTGTCTCCAGCATTATAGCTGAAAGTCATAATTGTCAACAATATATTTCGTAATTTCAGAACAAATTATCGATAACTGTTCAGTAAACAAGTGATTGTCTAAAAAAATGTGTTTACTTTTAATGCAATGGAAAGAAAAATAAAACTATTCTAATAGGTTTGGACAAAAACACGTCAACAATTATGCAAAGTTTAACATTGAATTCATTCATAATAATCAGCGGCCGCAAGATATTAGAACAAACATATCGTCACGCTCGACATTTCTATATGCTCGAATTAGTTTCCTTGACTGACATTTCAACCACTGGATCGATGTCACACTTTAATCTGATGTTTGCGCATTGAAATAATATCTCATTAGACATAAATTCATCAAGTCAACAATGCATCAAAAGTGCAATAGTCATTCGAAACCGCTTAAAAGTGTAACAACGTGACGCGCATGATAAACTGTAAAAACCAACGAGAAAATCCCAGGATATTCTTCGGCGAATAGCCAAGCAAATAGGCAAGCTATGAATTTTTAAAGAAAGAACAAATCTTCCAAGAAACTTTTTTTACGGTTCTCGGCCGCCGAGAGATGCGATCAAACGATTTTCTCTATCTAATTACCGCTGACGTAAATTATCGCTCTCGACACATGTACGAGGAAGCGTAAACTGCCGCTCTAATCAAAATACCAACAAATCATAAGCGCGCATATCGAAGTTCATTAATCTGGGAAAATCCATTCTACCGTGTGCGTATCAGAACCTCTCGACCAAATTCATCGAGTCACGTTGTTGAAAAAAAAGGCGCACGGATAGTTTTTTTTTTCATACATTCAAAAAACCGGTATTCGCTGGTGCTATAATGATCTCGAAGGGAAGAAGATACGCCCTTTAAAAATTGTTCGGGACGATGGACCGGTTACATCCTTTAATTTCATACGAGAGAATAAAAGTATCTCCGGTTGTATTAACTTTTGAAAATAAGCTTCTCACAAAGAGACTTTCCTGGTGCGCGCGATAATTTTGTTCACCGCAGTTTTATTTGCGAATGACCGCGGCGCATGAGTATGATTTCATGTTAACAATCTTGAACTGCAAACGTATATGTATAGCGAAGTCTCGTCTTTGAGAGATAATTAATCAGCCATCGTCGAATGGACAGACTATGTTCATAGCTGAACTTGACTACGATTACACAACTACGATAAGTACGTTAGTGTGAGTTACGATCTATAAATGTATACTAATAGTGGATATATGTCGCGCTTTGGCGTGACCTTTCGCTGAAAAAGGTGTTAAGTGCTTGTGAAAATGATATTCGTACATGAGAGGAAAGTTTTTGTAAACGATAATTTTTAACGGTAATAGAAAATGTCGGTATTGAAGATGAATTTTATCTTCAAACACGAGAAAATAACTGAATCACTCATATTTATTACGCGTAAAAAGTGGAAATCGAAAAGTGTATTATTTTGCGAATCAGATTTTCATCTCAATAACGAGCCTATTTTTCCAAGAAACAGCTCATTTAGTAAACAGATAAATAGATATTTCGAAAAAAATGCTAATTTTCCAAGCGGAGCCTAAAACACATTAAATATGATAAAGTTCTCAATTTTAACGGTTTCCGCGGCGGACTTGCGTAACGACGTAACACTGTTTTTGTACGAAAATTGCTATCTATCTGAATGTCGACAGTCACAATAAGTCGTTAACATTCTTTCCGTACAATATCACAAGCGATTTATCGTCGACACGTGTATGCATAATTAATCAAATCGAGAAATGATTTTCACCAAAAGTGGTACAAGTAACAAGTGATTCAGAGCCGATTACCATTTCAAATTCAGTGAACTTTCAAGGTGTTGCCTAAACAAAGCTGTATGAGAACGTGAGCGTTGGGGGGGGGGGGGGGGCTATTGTTCGTTATTTGAGTTGCAAATTAAGTCCCAAAATACTGTAGATGTTTGTAAACCGTGAATAGGCTAACAAGCTTCCGAGAGATCGATTGCGATGAAAATAAGGATTATACGAAAAAGTTTTTTAAGTCAACTTTTGGATAGATGAATCATACTGATGAGTTTAAGTAATCTGGAGTGGAATACTTTCATTGAAAAACATATACATGCAAATTCGTTCCATTAAATTCATCAGAATGATTATTCCCTCATGATTTCAAGGCTTATCTTTAAAAAATTAGTTATTCAAAAGTTTCATTAAAACTGATCACTAAACTCATTAAATTTTAGCGATAGTAAAAATTTCAGCCATTAAAATACATTATTTCTAATAATTTCGTGCTCATCTTAAGTGAACTATAAAAAAAAATAGTGCGACGAAAGCATTTTAGAAAACCCGATACGAGCAAACGATTTATTATATCTCATAATTGCGTAAAGTTGTATGAAAAAAAAGTGTAATATCGCTATTGTTGTTATTTGTATACAGAAAAAGTCAACATAAAAATAATTATCACTCGATAAATAAGAGCGGGAGAAAGAAAAAAAAAGATATTATTCGCAAGCGCAGCTGCAGTTCTGATTTCGCAGAAAAGCATAATGTATTACAAGGTCCATCGATACCACGAAAAGACGTAAACTGGGAGTCCCCATGCTACCAAATTCCCCAAACGCGCATGAGGTTGAGGATGATCGAAGACATCAGAAAAAGAGGACTAGTGTAGACGATTTGGCGTAGAATAAAAACTTATCGTGCAGATATATATTATAGTGTTGAAACCAGTATTCCGTGGAATCATATTTAGTAATCTATTTTAAAAACTCGCCGCAGTTGAGTGACATGTGTATGCTAATGTTGAGACTACTAAATCGACTGTTTCCAAGAAGTCTGCTGCTAAGTGAATTTGTGAAGGTGCAAATCAGATGGTTTTATTTTTATTTTGCATCAAAATATGGGTTTAACCAGTTTTTTTCTCCTTGTAGTATTGTTGATGACTAGAATTTAATTAGTTAATAGTTTTGTGTTCATTCGTTTCAATTTTAAGAAGCGTTGCAATTACAAGTCTAATTGTGACGATAAAACTTAATCAATATGAAGATTAATAGTTAAATGTTTATTCACCGATTTAGTTTACAATTTACAATTTTTGAATCGAAAATTAGATAATACAAATGATCTTACATGGGGAATTAAATATAGCTGTATCTCATAAAAAGTCTTCATAGAATAGGTAGCACACATCATCAGCAAAACTTTTCTAGCTAAAACATCTTAATAAAACTGATAGTTAAGAATGTTTTCCTGAATCACTGTAGGAATAATTTAATTGACTAAAAGGCAAATTTGTGGGGGGCAAAAAATTTGCAGAAATTTTTTCGCCACATTCCTTGCTAAAATTGAATAGATTTGTTATTGATGTTTCAAGTTTTCGAACAATCGAATATGATGTCATCGAGAGTGTCTTCCAAACCGGTTTAACTTCAATTATTATTTCCTACCTTGATGATGTGCACCGAGGTGCACGAATTGATTGCGGTTGGATTTATAAATTTACGGTACATTTTGTAAAAGAAAAAAAAACACGACTCGTTCAGCTAATCACGTCTATTAGTATTATTCACTCTAATCGTTTTTAAAGCGAATAAATCTTCAACGTGCTTGCAAGCCATTATCATTTTGAAACGACGGATACTCAAAATCTTCCAGAAAACTATTAAGAACCCGGAAAAATGGAGGAAAAATAAAAGAAACCCAGAATCTAAGGTCACAATCGACTTTTTCTTTCGCCTCTTTGTAATTGCAGCTGCGTCATAACTTTAAGATCGGAGTCATCTACACGTTACCGCTGGAATATTTATGGGGCTGCGATATGCCGCGCTGTTAACGAGCAAGCTATTACTCGAACGTGGGATCTCGGTGGCACGACTTTTTTTTCGTCGCCACGCCGCCGCGAGGCGAGATGATTGATTGTGGAAATCGATGAACAATGGACTCTTGCATACTTCTTACCTGGTAATGACATTCTTGAATGTTCGTTAAGTTTACAATGTTTTGTGCATGAGCCTTACCACCAAGATATTTTTACAGTTTGTTTTTCATTGGATACATTTTCTTTCCTGTTATAATTAATTCAGATGATGATGGTTTTTATATCTTCTTATAATCCTCGGCCTTCGAAATAAAAAGTTGAGGTCACGTCAAATTTAAAATGAAAAATAGTAATTTTTTATATGGACACGTGCGTAGTACCGTGGGCGGAATATGGTTAGAGAATAAACCGCCTACAAAAAGTTTGAATAATCATTGTAAATCGTGTACATCATTGTAATGCTAGAATTTTTTTTTCATGCTCAATTAGACGATGAGTCACAACCAATTTACATATGAGATAACAATTTTTTTTTCTGATGATCTATTATTATCTACAGAATAGATCGAAATCTTTGCATTATACGTAGTTCAAACCGCTATAAAATTTGTAAAGCAAATCTTTTAGGTATTTCAAAACTAAGTTGTTTTTCCAAGAAAATGCTAAAGAATCAGGTTATTCGATCAACAAAATCTGGCCTCGTTCCTCTAGCATAATCGAATGTCAGTGCTTCGTCTCTAAAGTCGATCTTGCAAGTCGACCGACAAACGTTTGATAAAATATTCATCGAATACACAAGTTGGCTGACCTAGATGCGTGCTTCTCTCGCTCTTGCACTGAATGGCATATCACACTCAACGCAAATGATTGGGGAAACCCGGGAAACGGTCGCGTATATGATCAAGGCTCTCTCGCGCGGTCACGGCCGTATGTGTGGAAAGTATCACACACATGATGGGGTATCCCCTGTTAATGCGATCAGCGTATTGCATCAATGACGTAGATGTGCTTTCAATTATATTACTTGCTTGCATGCGCTTTTATAAGAGCGAATCGTGAATGTCAAGTGTGAAGGTGGATGTTGTGTAATTTATTTTTTTTTGCGAATACTTATCATATTTTTTTTCGAATATATTTTACAAAATACTTAATGAGATTTATGAAAATTAAAATAATAATTTGAAGCATAATATTATTTATTATGTAATTTGTATCGCCAGCTGAGGATAAAATACTTTGTATAAAATAATCATTAATTCGTGGCTCTAATCGAAATGAAAGTGTAACCAAGTCGAGAAATGTTGATAGGAGATAATTTAAGGGCAAAGTTTAAATATCTGGCTCAGCAAGAAAAAAACATAGATATGAGTTTTATCTCGTTCTTAAGTTGAATTTAAAACATGTGTAGTAAATAGGAAAATAATGTATTTTAACCAAATTTTTCTTCCTAATTTCAGGGATTCCTTTTTATAATAATTTGGAATAATGGAGAGGTATAAAATAATTTGATATTCGGATTGTAAATGAGGTAAACTTTTATTTGTAATGTATAACTTTAAAAATTCATCACGGACTACATTTTTTTCTTCACAACATCTTGGACAAAAATTGTTTGACAATTCTAAAAATAATTACAACTAGTCTCGATATTCACTCGAGAATTGGCAATTTTATTTATTATACTTTCACTCGTTTTGTTTTGTTTTTTATCAGGCAACGATTTGTACAAAATCGTTTCGTAGAATATTCTTTGATTAAACTTGATTTAAATAACTTGTACGCTTACTCGCTATATTTCTTAAATCTATTTTCATGATGATTAATTGTTTACATAGATACTTAGACATTAATTGTTTGCAGTCTTGATTATTGCTTCAGAATTGTAAATGGATATATAAAACCGCCGTAAAAATACCTCGAAAAAAACTGCATTATTAAAAATACCTTATGCAAAAATTTACTAAAAAAATCAGCACCCGACGAAGTACCTACTTTTCGACTGAGTATTTTTGCATAAGATTTACATTTGACTAAAGAGCACGTTTTAAACTACACGTTTCGTTTACGGCGACAAACAACGTTTTTTTTTCATTTGGGCGGCACCTATTCGAGAGAAGAGAGAAAAGAAACTGCAAAATCATAACTTATGCGCGGAGAAAAAAAATTCTCGCTTCTATATGTACAGTCATTCTCGGTCTTCGTTATAAACTGCCGGGAAATCTCGCACTTCAGGTATAGATTTACATTGCTTTGCCTCGTGTGTGTTATAATCGCGCGCTCGGAGATGAATAATGCACGTTGCCTTTGAAAGCTTTAGATCTCAGTGTCTCGCTTCTTTACCCTGTAGTTTCGAATAACAAAAAAATATTCTATAAAGAACTTCATTTATTTCTTTTTAAACCACGTTAACGTTTTTATTTCAAACTTTGACATTTCAAAAAATTGATTTATATAATATTTACATTACCAATAATAATATTGTTAAAACATTAAAGTGAGAAAACGATTTTTTAGAATTTTGATATCTAACAATTATAATTCATTGACTTCGACGATTCAAAGTCCTGTCCTTCGAACGTAACCACGACTCAACGCTTCAAATTAACCACTTTTACACTTGACGAAATTAACGCTCAACAAAAATTCTTATTCTTTATTTTTCTGCGCGCATTGTTTTCCGCAGAGAGAGAGAGAGAGAGAGAGAGAGAGAGAGAGAGATTCAGGTAAGACATTTGCATTTGACTTCAATTTTCTTCCCGCACATATGTTGCGTCATAGTCACCTTTGAGAATATATCTGCTCGATCCGTCACTTTGTTGCGTAGCACTTTTAATGACTTCCATCCACCTGGAAAACAATTTTTACGTCATGTCTCATCTTTTCTACAAACGTTTTCTTTTTGAATATTTGTAAAATTCACTTGAAAAAAAAAAATCTTAATTAACGCACCTTCCAAATGTATAATCGCTCTCAGCTCTAAAGTAGTAAACGTGACTCTTAAATTGCAGTTTGAACACAAAGTCTTTGTTAATACCATCCTTCTCCGACGGTTGTGATACCGTGTAACCCAGCAGCGGTAAACTCGCAAGAGGAAAATCATCTTGGTGCGATTTGTAGAAGAACAAGCAGAAATTAGTGAAAACAACCCAAAGCTTTTGCCATCCATTGCTGTTCTTGAACTTGCGCAGCAGAAAACCACTGAGTTGATTCTGGTTGACAGAAAATATTGATAAATATAACAATATGATCGAACACATAGTTTTTTTTTTTTTTTGAAGGCTTGTTCGTTTATTTACCTGGAAGGCTCTCAATTGATCGCTGTAACTTATACTTGTATTCCTGTGCCAACAGACGTGGACGGTTGTGTTACTCCTTTGCGACGCTTTGGCTCCTCCGCAACTCGAACGATCGACTTCGCCAGAACCGTCTCCCACTTCGTCAACTGATCCTAAGACTGCGATCGATGGTTAATAAAGGATGGAAATTTTTTTTTTAGATTGAATGCTGTCAAATGATATTTAATTTCAAACTCACTGCAAGTTTTTAAATTCAGGTACGGCATCTTTCCATCCTGCGAATCGGTTTGCGTGATGGCGTATTTCAAATCTTCAATCCATCGATCCTTTTCTTCTTCACTACTCGCAGCAACTGTCAACGATCTATATTAAAAAGCACAATGAATAACAATACTTCTTAATTTTTCATTGAAAATGTTTTTTTTTCTTTAAAGTACTCACTGATTTCCAAGTCCATGAATAACGAATGCATAATCACTGCCAGTCTTATTGTCGTTCTCCTGAATTTTCATACTCTTCAGGGGCAGTTGACCGTGAACCCTGAAACATTGCGTTGGCTGCTGCGATCGGAATGTGTAGAGTAAAACATCGGAGAACTGCAAAAAAAAAGACAAAAAAATTCAATTATTAAAAATTTTTTATTCATCGCAATCATAACTATCTGTGAGTTACCAAAAAAAACATTCGCTGCTGAAAGCCTTTATGACTGTACTTTTGCAAACAACCTTGTCTGATGAACTTTCGGCCTTCCTGCACTAGATTTTCAAAACCGCTAATGTCTCGCTGTAGTTCGCACAGTTGAACCAAGTTCTCCTATCGACAGAAATAACAAAGTTAGCGTACCGATTGAAATCGATGAGGGCAAGTTTGCTTCTCGCTTACAGCTTGATTGAGAACCGCCACACCTTCGAGCAACGTTTCGCCTAATCGGTCTCGTGCAGCCAAACAATCTTCAAAGTCCGTATGGTCTTTTGGATAATGGTCCAATAAATCTGTCGACAAGTTTTTCACATTATTACTCGTTCGCAATAATAAATAATTTGAAAATCTAATTAAAACTTACTGTCGATAATGTCGTTATAATGTAGCAACCGCTGCAATGGCTTCAGCAAAAAGCTCGTAAGCGGTAGATAGCAATGTTTCTGAGCTTCAAAGTCTCGACACAATTGGTCGAAATGTTTGGACGTTCTCATAGCATACTCGAGTTTCTCCAGGCAAGGTAGTAGGTTCTCTAGGTACTGATCGTAAAGTGGCAGGACGTTGAGCAAAGTGTTGTACAGGAAGTCGCCGATATTGTGACGAGCATTGCTTTCCCAACGAGCAAGTCGAGATTCCATCTCTTGAAGACATGGTCCATGCGCGTCGGCTAATAATTCCAGAAGACTAACGATAAAGTCACCCTCGGTGTCCGGTTCTTTGGACAACTCCTCGCGGAACCACTGAGAAAAAAGAAAATCAATTGTTAATCAAGTTTGTAAATCAATTTGTATTATTCTTTTATTAGCGTATAGTGTATAATTTTCCTGAATTATCGCTCAGTGATACATCGACCGATAAGAAATCAGTCTTCAATACAAAAATATTTAAAATGTTATTTACCCGAACGATAGTACTTATCTCAGAAAAAAAGTTTTTGTTTTCACGAGAGCACTGACCCGTTTATCACAAAGCAGTGTCAAGACTATTAATCAATAGAACGTAAACACTCACGACATTGATGACGTCGAGATCCTTCTTATAAGTCCTCTCGGTCATTAGCAGCTCTTTGGCAATAAAGTAAGCCTTGTCGGTAGGCCACCTCTTGGTCTTTCGAACTTCGGTTTCTTCGCCTCCGCCACCTACATCACCGTTCCTCATTGGTTTCTCGGGACTCGTCTCTGGACTCGGTTCCGTTGTCGATGCTTGTTGAATGAAACCATTGATCAATCGTTGCCACATCGTGTTGTTGTTATCAGCCGTTTTGTCCTCGGGGGAAATTTGCTCCGGTTCTTCCGGTGGTGGCACTTCTTGATTTTCAGGTTCCTGCTCTTCGTCTTCTGTAAAATTTGGAACGTTATAAAATCGTGGCTCATCATTTTAAGTAGCTGATGGAATTATTCGAATCTTATTTTGCTTATTCGCTAAATCGCTTTTTGTAAAACTTTTGATAAAATTCGTGTAATTCCACGTCATCAACAAAAAAAAAGACAAACATTAAAAATAGCAAAAATAGTTTTCCAAAATATATATATCGAAATTCGATGAAAAATTCTAACTATAAATTCAAAATGTAACATAAATCGTGTAAAAATAAACTAATGCTCGTATTTGGCCATAAAAAGCTATATAAAAACTACATGCCGTAATCTGTAAAAAAAGGGAGATGTGATAAGAATTTCGAACGTGTTGTTGCTTTCTTTTCTTCTATATGGTAAAACGGTGAAAAAAGCGCATCGAGCGAAAAACATTTTTGCTGGTTCTGCAGAGTAAACGGGTCTATTGGAGCGTGATATCAGTGACCTATATTTTAAGGGTAAAACAGTTATCGACTACGTATACGTTTAACATCGTGATGGGTCGGAATATATGCGGGAGTGCAACCAGATATTACGCTTTGACAATAATTATCACGAGCTTCCATCGAGCAAGACTTAAATGTATGTAAATTAATCAGTCCGAACGATGTACATGCGGTAATAATAATGGACTGTTGAGGGAGCACATTACTAGCTACATGTGAAATCCTTTGTAAACAAAGCTAATTTATAAAATTAAAATACAAAGTAATAATTCAAGCTTCACTAATGATAACGAAATAAATCATTTTACGCCTCATTGGCAAAGGGGCTAATAATTTCGTGCTTCGAATAATTTATAATCTTGGTTGGGCAAATAAAATATCAACCACTAAAGATTTTGTACAATAGATTGCATCAAATGCAAAACTACGATAAAGCAAATAAGAACTCAACAATATCGACTACGCAACTATTATGTACTACATGACACAGGCTTAATTGAAATCTTGATAAATGAAAGAGGTATAACAGCTATTTAGACACAAAAGTTCACAGCTAATAAAAGGTTGTTTTTCTCTGGGATTTACTCACACATGGTATTGTCATCCAGCCGACCAACAATTCCAGGAGTGCAATAAAAAAGATACGTAGTAGTAACGGAAAATAAAAACCGTAATAATGAGAAAATAAGAGGAAGTTTAATTGTTCAACTCAAACAATGATTACGCACTGTCAATCAAAACTAAAAAAATTACAAGAATGAACTTTTTATATGATTATTCAACCTCGCGAGGTTCAAAATAAAAGAACAAATAGAAAAAACCAAAATGAGCTTAAAGAAAAAGTTTAATTCATCATACGCCTGTGAAAGTGACTTTGTATATAATTTATTATCATATCATATTTATATTAAGTAAATGTATCAATAATCAATGTACAATAGACTTCCTACGACTGGAATTGGCATTATTCACTTCATAATCCATCGTTTTTTTTCCCTCGATACACCCCCGCTTTTTGTCGGGTAACGGTTATAATAATAAGAGTTGTAACAATTATTTTTTTTCTTTTCCCTAAATTCACTTTTTTTACTTGTCGGCCCTTCAAAAATTACACGAATACAAACGAAGAGACTCATGGCAACGAATATATAATATACCTTTACATATAATGTATATTCATAATCTATATGTATATACCTTATCTCCGCCTTCTGTCTTTTTTCTGCTGTACCGGTTTTTTTTTCAAAAAACAAACTACTCTCTTGCAGTCTCGGCCTTTTTCGATTAGGATTTCAACGCAAAATTTACCGATGCATATATCTTTTCAATTGAAGTGTAGATATCTACAAGTATCTTTTCATCTATGGATCACCGAATACCAACAATATATTTTTTAAAAGGTCTCAAAAATTGATGAAAGTTTTTTTGGCGATAAAAATTGGTTAAAAATTATTTACAATAAATTCTTCAAATTTAGTCAACCAATCGTTAAATGTCCTCGTTTATAATAAATCCACTAATAATAATTCTTATAGTGAGTGACTCTGTATTTATATAAACTATTAACTTTGAAAAAATGTCACATACAAAAAACTCGACACAATAACAATGATCTGAAATAATCAACAACGAGCTTTTCCGAGGTCTTTTATCGTTTGGAAGACGCGAGGTATTGAAAGGTTACTCGTTATACATATACGCTTAAAAAGATATACAATTATCAACTTTTATACAACTCAAGTTGGGCGAGTCAGTCAAATCTCAACAAAAAAATTGGCTAAAATTCAGATTCATATCATGAAGGTTTCATCGTATACCAGAAAATTTTTGGTGTACGAAAGAAGCCTTCAACTACACATTGTTTATCAAGAAAGTATTTGCTCATACAATTCAATAGACCATGCCTAACATGCAGTGAATTACATAGTCACTCACATCAATTTTCAAGGGTGAGAGAATTTTCGTAAATAGAGAGGGGTCATCTAAGTGTAAACATTATCGACTTTGCGGTAAAAAATCTAAATTACACGTACTTCGTTTTACATTATCGAAAGTCGCCAGGTTAAAAAGCAATTGTAAAAAAAGTTATTATATTACGAAGCAATAACAAAATCCTGATGTGCGTATAAGGTATTTCGGTGTTTGTGATGCCTGTGACGTCTCTTATTGCTGATTTCTACTCGACAAAACGTTGTTCAATCAACTTTCGATTAAAAATATTAATGCTCTTTTGCTCGCAATGACGTCTCAAGCACAGTCATACGCCACGTAAATACATGCAGTATATCGTTTGGAAGAATAGAAAAGGTACACGGACGATCGGTAATGCAACTTTCATCAGATCATTAGTACTTTACTGGTTAGGTCACACATCATAGTATAAACAAATCGATAAAAAAATAGATACACGAGATGGTATCGCCAATAGTCCGATCCGTCGAGCAGGCTTACTCAAAGACGAAGAGGAGTAAATCGTGATAAGTGGCAGTGATCGGTGATTACTATATATATATAGTTTTGACAATCGTCGTCGAAAAGCATGAACCCCTGAGTAGTCAAAAGTATCGTGAACTCCTGTTTCAAAAATTGCGGTAACAGGTGCAAAAAAAATTGTTCTGCCAACGTCACGCAAAAATGTCACAATTTAAATCAGGAGTTGGTACTTTTCAACCAGATATATATATATTCAAAAAAGGGACGCTACGTAATGGTTCACAAGTGTGTATATTTATATTGAGAATGATTATGTATATTTAAATTTTAAATTTACAAATATGTAGGAAAATCAGGAACGCATGGCAAGTGACAATTTATCAATAGAGTATAGGTATAGCAGTTTTGCGTAGCAAGTATTTCCAAATTTCAACTCGTTAATGTGCTAAAGAATGAGTTTGCTGTAAATGGACACATGAAGATTTTATAAGAAAAGTTTTTTGTTCAAAGAAACAGTTTTAGAAAAGATCAACTTGGACAATTACTTTATATTACAGATCAAACAAAGTAAAAGATGACGTTTGAAGTTTTTACAAATGATGATGATGATGATGATGAAGCTGATGATGATGATGATGAATGAAAATGAATAAATTGAACTACAAATGGAAATGGATCCAAATGAAAGAATAGTTATATAGAGTAAAAAACTACGACAATGAGATTTTATAAACTAATCAACTAGAGGATTAGAAAACAAGAAAGTACTACAATTCACAGCTATTAATGTTCTACAACATTAATGCAAAAAATGATGATTATTCAACACTTGATGTCTCAACAGTAACATGATCAGAGATTGACGTGAACTCTTTCAACAGGAAATAGTTACTATTTATGTAGAACTTTAAAATTCAACAGATTATTTTATAACTAGAAATCTGTCAATCGCTGTTAGTTGTGAGTGAAAATGTAATATATAAAGGAAAGAGATAATGAGGTAATCGGCAGCTACGATGGTGAAATGATTGATGTGATCTACTGATACTCGCTAATGGTGAATCGTGATTTTTTCAAATATATGAATGGAACTGTGATGCTTTCAAGTGCAAAATGATTTTTTTTTTGTTTCTCTAACGACATATTTATAATTAATGAATGTGTGCGTAAATTTTTCACGGATAGTCTCTTATCAGAGCAAAACACGCAAACGCATTCTGTTCTGATAAATGGCTATCCATTCAAGTGCTATACGGACTCAAGTAAAAAAAAATTAATTTGACTCAGATGAAAGAACCATTTGAAAAAAAAAACAGAAAAATAAAGAAGCCACTTCGTGGCAACATTGAAAAAAAAATCTGCCGACAGATAGAAAGATGATGTTGGCGTCACTATTGTTGGGGCCCAATCATCGCCTCATCATCACGGGTAGATGGGTGTGTTGAACGGTAAGAAGCGATTGGTCAGGTTGCGGGGCGTCGCGTGAACCATTACGTTACGCACCTGGTTCACCCGGTAAGGCACGTGCCATGCCGGCGAGTTCACGTACCCGTTCTGGTAGTTTGTCCAGCGATTGTAACCATCACCACCACCTGTCAAGAAGCACCTTCGTCTTTAACTGAGCTTTGCTTTCGCGCGGAAGCCCATCTTTTCTTACGAAGGTTCATATGTGATAGATGTGCCTGTGTGAATGGATGGAGGGTGAGGAGGGTCAACTGAAATATTGTGCCTCGATAAGATTTCGACTGTACACTGTAAAAATTTACTTCGCGCGACGATAAAACGTTTGATTATTTATTGAACCTCAATGATTTTTACCATGTATCAGTCTCTCGAGAGTGAGATGTGCAAATGAGATGCGGCATATTAGTGTATCTCTGGAAAAGCCTCAACCGCGCAAAGAGTAATTTTACCACAGGGGGGAAATGTGTGTGTCTTGTATAAGCTCTGATTCGTTTTTTGTCTTTTTTTACGTTTAAAATTCTCTTGACCTTGGCTACTAATACCTTGTTCCCCTAACTTGCAAGTGTAATAGTGACCTTTACATTACGTTAAATATCTATTGTGAGTCGAGATATCAATTATGGTAATGACTATAAATATCAATCACCTTCGCTAATACTGAAACAGCCAAATGAATTCAATGAGACGCGCCGGACACTTTTTGCCTCTATTAGAACCTGTTGTATAGAATATACACATTCTTCCTTATCTTTACCTTTTTACAAAAAGAAGAGAGTTTGGCGATTCTAACGAGGCGTAAAGCTCGTTCCGGCAAAAAGAGAGACACGCTACGGGTGTCATTTTATGCTAAATTTCTTAATATTAATACGTCATCAATTATAATGATCTATTAATGTTCGCATGAGCTCTTGTTGTATGATAAAAGAAAAAAATAACTGTGATGAGCAATGAAAGAAAAGTAAAAGTAAATGCGATGGATATAATGACGAAATAAAAATATAAAGTGGTGAGTCATGTGCAATTACAGGATGAAATGTCATCATTTTTGAAGGCATCAAGTGCAATCAAGGTATTCAGAACTGCTAATTCACGGCAATTGTAAGTTGCACTATTTTAGTATCCAAGTACAATTGAGAATGAGATTATCCGAGTACCAAAATTAAGCTAGTTTTTCAGGCATCAAAATACTTTCAACAAGAAATTTTATTTTTGTAAAAGTCTTATCAAAATTTTCACTGCCATGAATTAACAGCATTGCACGTATAATGTCGCAACGTTGCATCCAATAATTATTAGATTTATGAAAGATTCTACAGGTTTTATCGTTGCAATCATTACAAGACATTTGAGAAGTCTAACGTCGGTATCGTAGATAGAAAAGATGAGTGCTTGATGGATTGAAGAAATGCTATGTGACATGAAAATGATCAAATAAAAAGATAACAATTATTTGGTTTAGTTCATGACGTTTACAATCAACTTGACGCAATTGCATGCTCTTTTCATTATTGTACACGTAAATCAAAAGAAAATTGTTTGGGTTACACCATACATTAACTAACAGGAGAATTTGGATCCTGGGACCCTAAAACAGTCTTAACGACACATTAACAATTGATCAACAACCAAATCTCTCGCTCGAGGTAACCAATTCGCAATACAGCTCTTAAGTAAGCTACTAAAAGCACCGAAAAACGGTCGATCAATACACGACGTGAATTTGATAAACAAACTTCAAGCCCCATTTCGTTGCAGCTATAACCACGAGAAACTCGATGACGAATGAAAGACACTCTACTCCACTGATAAAATCTACTAATAAAATCTCCAAAACGGAATCAAACAATTCATTATCACTTTTGCTCAAATCATTATTCGTTTTGAACATAGAATATACCTATAAATGTATCATCTATCTAACCTATACGCTATGTATTTTTATCGATTCAGATACAATTTTACCGCCGTTAAATTGATTTTTTTTCTCCACCTTCACTCCTTACTTTCACGAGGAAGAAACGCCGCTTCACAAACGCAATTACTTCACGCTGAAGTCAATTACGCAGAAGAGGGAAGGGAATAAGTAGGATAGAATATAACGAGTCGCTTTGCTCTGCCCGTTCCTTTTATATAAAAATGTGCACGATGAAAATGGTATAAAAACTAGGCACGCAATTCAAAACGAATGTTTACTGGGCTTTGGCCTCGTAAAGTTTTTCCTTTTAAACCTGCTCGATGCCGTCGTGTTTAACGAGGACAAACAATGAAATCGCTCGTGAACTTCTCGAAAAGGCTGAGTGACGATCGATTGCATTCCCTTTGTCTGGTTTGAGAACCGCCTGTTAAACGTCGACTATTTTCATTCGATTTGGTTGAGCATCTACCATCACGAATTAATTATTGATTCAAAAAATTAATATTCAAACTACTTATCGTACTATGGAAGTTTCAGGATGAGGACGAGGATATATATTATTTATTATTTCGAGCAACTTTCACGCTCACGATTTGGCACTCATCATAGCCAGATTATTTTTGTCCATTTTTTTCAGCGATGATTGTCGTTCTCGTAAACACATAATTTACTTGTAATTCGTCGATTCCTCTTTGATCATCCAATAATAATTCAATTACTAAAAAGACCCTCGTGTAAAATAACGTGCCGATTAAATTCCTGAATGGACACGTAACGAATGCTTCAATCAGAATGCTTATATTATTATTTATGCGGAACATTTTGATCATTATTATGTCGTAACGTAAACATAGTTTTACTATGCTTCGTATTCTCATCTTTACAAGATGGTTTAAACATTTTATCTGCTTGATTCATTGGTGTGTCAGTTTCTCGTAATATTTGTATCTTATTAAAGTCAATTCCACGTGACTACAATTCAATTCCATCGTTTGGAAATGCATATGTACTTTGACTCGATTGACCTTATTACTATTCGATTGACTCGTTTTTTACTTTATTAAAGCATTTTGTAGTTTGTTTTGATGCTTCTCTCAAATCTATGACACATTTCGTTGTTCTTATTATTGATCTTGTCTTCTGTTGAATTCTGCTTCTTCCTCAATTTCTTCGTCTTCAATATCGATGCTCTGCTCCAGTAGCAACGGAGGAGGTAGCGTAGCAACGTCGAAACTGGAATCGGTACTTGATACAATCTGTCCATCTTTTATTTCCAAATCAACGACCACACGATGCCTTTTCTGCTGTTTCTTTCTTCTGAATGCTCGCTGTCCTCGATCAGGTGTGTGCGCTGGGCTATCCATACTCGAAGAAGTATCACCTTCACTCTGCGGACTTCTACCAAGTGGATAAGGTAGTGTCTTTGTCCTTATTTGAGCTTTTATAGGCATAGGAGGACTCGATGTTGTCGATTCTCCGCTCAAGCTTGTCGTCGAATAGTAAGGCGTCGACTTTGCTCTGGTCGGCACTAAAACTGGTCTCTCGGTCGACCTCGTTCCTGCTCGTCTTGGATCTTGAACTGGGTCAGAACGAGCTCTATTGAATTTTTGTTTACCGTGAATATCTTCAGGCAGAGGGCGCTGTTCATCTACCGACCATTCATCTTCTTGGGATCTTGATATAGATGAGAATCCAGCAAAACCTTCATGCATATCCTCTGAGCTGTCACCTCGATTGACCTCCATACGGACTTGATCGCCACTGGGATATCGCATTGCTGGAACGTTGTCGTAAAGTTGAGATTCATCTTCTTCTGGTATTGGCCCAGGAAGATCAACAATGTCTGGCAATATATCATAATTTTGTTCAATCGCCTCATCATAATTTCTAAATGTAATTCTCGGAGGAGAAATCTCACGAGCTTGTGCCATTGTAAGCGCTTCATTTTCGAATTGTTGTCTCTGCATTTCGTCAAACTGACTTTCAACGAATTTTCTAGCTTCGTCAAATTCATCTTGTTCAACATCTTGATAACTTGTAACTTCTTCTTCTTCTGGTAAAGCTTGGGCTTCGTTGTATTCTTCAGCCATACCTGGAAGACTTGGACTTTCTATTATTTGGCACTTTGAATTAGGTCTCATACTTGTTCCGCTTTTTTCCGAAGTAGTCGTATCACTTTGGCTTTTATCACCGCCAATAACGGCATAAAAATGTTGAGGTATAATAGTTGTGCTACCTGACCAATCCGAGATAGAAGCACCCAATTCGGCTAAAGAATTATCGTCAGATTTTGTGCCAGAATATTGACAGAATTGTAAGACAGTATTGTTTGAGCTTGACCACTCAGACATAGACAAACCCATTGAAGTGTCTTCACTGTGTGACCCCGAACCTGTAACATGAGAACCCGAACGAGGTCTTACAACAGCTCTTACTGTTCCTTCTATAGTTGCCGATGAGCTCTGATTATCTTCTTGAAGAGTTGATTGTAAATCATCATGCAGGGTTCGATTTTCATCACTAGAATCGCTGTTTTGCGTATTACGCGTTCCCAGAGTTTCTGTGCTATCTGTGACATTTACTTTTACCGCTTCTTCAGGCTTGATCTCCATGTAGAATGTCTCCACGTGACTTACTACTGGTGTTTCGAATATCGATGAACTGGGAGGTGAAGGCCAATCTTCTGAAGATTGTAATTGCAATCTTGATCTTTTACTCTTTGGAGATCTACCATCCTCGTCTCGACCACATATATCAATGGGGATATCGGGAAGTTCTGAAGAGGTTCTACGATCTTCAGATATTGAAAGTACAGCAGCTGCTGATGGTGGATCAGAAGACAGGGAAGGTTGGTGATCGCTAGACATAATGGATTCATCATCAAGACTAGGAGATCTCGAACTCGGCTTGAATGAGTCTTCTAGATCACTCCTATCTTGTTCGGATGTTGTAGAACGCTCTGAAATTCTCGACAAAGTTCTCGATAATGAAAATGCACCATAGCTTGCAAGAATTTCTGGCCCAATGGGATATGAGAAGCCTCCAGGCATATCTGCCAAATCATCTTGAAAACTATCCTCGTTAGGTCCACTACCTTCTTCCATCTG
This sequence comes from Galeopsomyia nigrocyanea, assembly GCA_035047105.1. Taxonomy (NCBI): domain Eukaryota; kingdom Metazoa; phylum Arthropoda; class Insecta; order Hymenoptera; family Eulophidae; genus Galeopsomyia; species Galeopsomyia nigrocyanea. The sequence continues at coordinate 6,574,598 of JAWWMK010000032.1, read as the reverse complement.
TTGAGAATTGATGTCGTCGTGAGGTATCCAGCCTTCTTCCAAACTTGAACTACCAGAACTTTCTAATGGAAAAGGTCTCCAAGTCGAGCTCATGTGAGTTCGAGGAAGTCCTGGTTGAACCGAGCTGCTGCTACTCTCATCTTCTAATGAAGTCTCTTTACGAGCTTCTTTAATCCTGGCTATTTCCTGGCGATCGACAATAGGTTGACCCTGTCCTATTCCTAGAGGACGTGCTATAGAGCAGGAGCTAGAATCGGGATCTTCTCGATCAGGCGTCCACGTCATTGTTTCTTCACTTCTCGATCGTTCCGTACTAAGCCTACCCTTCTTGTCTACACTTAGCCTATTATCATCAGGCTCATCTTCTGGAAGTTCTTCTGCGCCATCATCATCGTCCTTCCGCATTTCTAGATATTCTGGTGTCAACTCAACTTCCACGAGAGTCTTTTCATCTCCTTTATCAATACCATAATCTGGTGAACTCATCCCACTATCAATGGCCTGCATTTGTATTTGCGTATCCAAGGCGTCTAAAGTATCTTCGCTGTCATCACCACCAGAATCTAATCTTTTCTTTTTTCCAGGTTCTATTTCGTAAGTATTTTGGTCTATACCATCACTTTTATCTCTATCATCATCAGAACATTCTTCAATCGATATTTGAATTGGGGACTTGGCCATATTAGGCCCATCCGGAGGATAATCGCTGAAATCTGGAGTCAAGGTACCTTCTCTGGGACTTCGACTTGGTCCCTGCGTTTGATCATGAGCCGGACTCACAGTAACATTTGGTACAGTGTCGCTTACATCTTTTGATCGATATCCAATGACCCTAGCTTTTTCTCTTACCAATTCTGGTTGTTTTTCTTTCATTTCTTCACTTTCTATCATTTTCTGCTTCTTTTGTTGTTCTTCAATTTGCTTCATTTCCTCAAGCTTCTGCTGTTCTTCTTTATCTTTTTCCTCCTCTTGTTCCTTAGCTTTCTCGACTTTAACAAACTTTTTCACAATTTCACTCAATTTCTTATCAGACTGAATTTTTTTGAGAGAAAACCTTGACTTTTTGACTTCTTTCACTTCTTTCTTAACCTCCGTATTTGACTCTGAACTCTGATCGATGAATTTTGTCTGAGAATCATCTTTGATGTCAAATGTTTGAACTCCCTTCATACTTAAATTCAATATTTTACGTTGAACTTCTGAATCATCTAATATCAAATCTGGGCAAGGTACCATCTTGTGATTTTCAGTCAATGGAGATTCTAAATACTGAGCCGATGCTTCAGTACTAGAATGCGAGTCTGTTGAAATTTCCGGCACTGTTGTGTGATCAGTACTATCAGATTTATAGTTAGGCGAGGAGTCAACATGCATTGATTGTTGCCTTTGTATTGGAGTTTTTTCTGAAACTGTCAAATCTTTTGGCCTCTCCTTATCTTCAGCTTCTTCACTCACGTCAACGGTATCATCTTTGCTCGAGAAAGCATTAGCTGGAGGTAATCGATTGACAGATATAACAGGGGCATCTAAAGATTTTGCTCTTCTTTGAGAAGTTGGAGATTGCGTAGCTTCTTGTCTTTGTAAGGCACCTACACCACTTCCTTCTGACAAACCTAGACGAGTAAACAAAACAGGGCTTTGTCCTGGCTTACGAAGTACAACGGGTTCCTTTTTGAAATCGCTTATTAATCTTTTTTCTTCGGCAGATTTTTCGGATTTTACTTTAGCTATATCAGTGAGCTGATCACGTGGTAATTTTTTTGTTTCAATCTTTTTCACGATATCAGATTTTGCTGGCGGCGCAGGTTTATATCGTTCTATGACTATAATCTTTTCAGGTTTGGAATCATCGCGTTCAATTTTGATTTGTTTTACTTTCTTCTTAGGTGAAGCTTTTGGCGATATTTTTGGAGATGCTTTCGGTGATACTTTTGGAGATGTCTTGGGTGACACTTTTGGAGATACCTTCGGGGACACCTTCGGAGACACTTTGGGAGACACTTTCGGTGATACTTTTGGAGACACCTTGGGAGATACTTTAGGTGAAACTCTAGGAGATACTTTCGTTAAATCGGACTTGCTGCCTTTAACACTTACTGAACGTTTTGGAGATAATTTTTCAACAGAATCTCTTCGATCCGTACTACCCAAGCTTTTTGAAATACCTAAAGATTTTGGTCTAGTTTTTTCTTTAAATAGTGTAACCATTTTAATCAGTTCATCGTCGACAGAAGCTGACTTGGACCGAGGTTTACCTATCTCTTCATAAATTTTATCCGATAATCTACTTACAGATTTTGATCTTCCTTTTTGAATTATGCTAATTTCACTTGGGGGAATATCCGTAGAATCTATAATTATAATTTCTTGAGGCATATCACCTTTGAGTTTTGATTTGTCTATTCTAGAACTTGAAGGAGATGTTTTCAATTCTTTCGAACCGCTCTTTTTCAAAGTAGGTCTATCTCCTTCAAGAGATTTTGATTGTTTTTTGAAATCTTTTTTCACTAGATCTGATTTCATTTTCTTCATTCGCTTAGGTGAAACATCTTGCGTGAAACTCTTATTTTCTGCTTCTGGAGACAAAAGTGTGTCAATGGGTGCTTTTTCCTCAGCCAACGATAACGATTTGGACCTCATTGATTCACCATGAGGTCTAAACATAAACGGCGTGAATTCAGGAACTTTGAGGCTATCCAATTCTAATGTCGGCTTTACGGGAACGTCGTCTAGAGGCAAATCCGCCACGGGTTCAACAAAATCATCATACCCAGTATCAATAATTTTCGGCTTTGGTATATTCGCTTCTGTAAATCGTGATTCTATTCTGTCCAAAATTTGCTTCGTTTTTTCTGGTATACTGGGTTTTTCAAAACCTTTGGGTTTCGACTTTTTCGGAGACGGTGGTGGTTTCGGAGATGTTGGGCCCGACACTCTACCATCACTTTCGTATGCTTCATCATGTGAATGATCTGTGACAATAAATCTACTTGGTTTTGGACGAGTGGTCGATATAGATGATTGTTTTTCCGGAATCGGTGGTTTTCTAATACAGGTTGATTTTGATTTTTCAGCATCAGGGATATCCGGAAGAGGCATATTCTCTATGCTATCCTTTTCCCAACTTTCATCAGGAAGTCTTCTCTCTCGTCGTTCCTGTTCTTGTTTAACTCCCAACTCGACAACGTCAGCAAAACCAAACTTTGACCGTTCGGAAAGACTTGGACTTCTCGAACTAGAGTCAGGAGAACGCCGTTTTTCAAGAAATGAAATGATGGATACTGTTGGATCAGTTGGCGATAGATGTTTTGGTGACCTCTTTTCCAAAGTTGAAATAATTGTAACACTAGGATCAGTCGGCGAAAGTTTCGTATGCTTCTTGTCTAGGCTTTGAGATTTAGGCCCAATAGTTGCTGCGATGGAAGTTTCTGTTTTGACTTTGTCTAAAGAACTTGATTTTGGAGTGACTTTATCTTTGGTTTGTCTCTTTGGGCTTACTTTTGGGCTTGGGTCGGGTGAAACGCTCGGCGAAAGCTTTGAAGTTATTATAGATTTCAATTTGTCAGAGGGGCTTAAAGCTACTTTTGGCTTTTCAGGACTTACAAGAATGCTGCGAGGTTGCTCCGGTGATAGCTTTGTCAAATCGGCGAATGAAGCATCTGTGACAGGCTTCAAAGGCAACTTTGGCAATTCTTTAGCAATAATTTTTGCAGCAATTTTACTAAGTTTCGATCCATCTGTGTCAGATTTTTCATCAGATGCTGTTCCGTTCATAACGTGACGCTTGTGAAGCGTGTAAGGTATATCGGCGTTCGATTTCCGAGTTTGCGTGCTGTCAGCGAATGCATCTTCATCGCCAGAATCAGCCGGTGTAAGATCAATTGATTTTTGATGCATCAGCATGTGTCGCTTACTGTTTGATCCAAGTCTCTGCCTTGGTGGATTAGGATCACTCTTAGTTCTTTCAATTGGTATATGACTAGCATCCGCTGGATCGTCAGGAAAACCAACGACAACCCCTCCAACAACTTTAGGATCGTACTCTGTAAACACAGCTCTTGATTTATCCCTCTCGCCTGGAATGCCAATGATCGTCTCTGTCCTTGATTCCATAGAAAGCTTTGACATGCGTTCTTTTTCTTTTCGCTCCTCCTCTTTTCTTGCCTTCTCTAAACTTTTCCAATCGTCACGTTCCCTAGGTTTCTCTTCTATAAGTTTGTCAATTTGTTCGCTGCAATGTCTAATTTCTTGGTATTCTATACTCGTATCGTATTCTACACCTTCACTTCTTCTTCTGTCTTTTGGACTTGAACCCTTTCGACTGCCTCTCCTCTTATCTTTTTTGCTCGCTTCGTATCGCTCAAACGAACTAAGCCTCTCAATGGCTTTCGGATCGAAATCAAAAATAGACCTGTCTTTATCAATTCTATCAGCGCTCTTATTTCTAGGTTTGCCTAAAGGACTTCTTATACTACCGGAGTCTCGACAGTCGTAGTGGTACCTATATTCATGTTCCGACAAAGGACTGCGACCCGGACTACGCCTAGAATCCAACCGATCGTAACTGCGTTCTCGTCTTTCCCGGCGATGACTTCTGTAACTCTTGTTATCAAGACTATCCATACTTTTCTGGAATTCTCGCGTGTCCAAATACTCAGTACTTCTTCTTCGATAATCACGAAAATCGCTACGGCAACTTGCACGTCTCTCTCGTTCAAAGTCAAGTCGTTCGAGACTTCGCTCGCGAGCTTCAATTCTTTCTAAACTACGTCGTAATTCCGCGTTTCGTCTCGTTTCTTTCGAATGCACTTTTTCAGCGGATCCGCGCGGATCCTTTTCCGCTTTACGTGCTTCTCGCGATCTCTCACGCTCGACACGTTTACGCTCTTTCTCCTGCATTTTGGACACGATTTCATCGACTTTCATTTCCGCCTCCCGAGCTTTCATCTCTTTTGCTTTCATCGCCCGACCTAAACTTCCCGTTTCTACGAATTGTTTCTGTTGCTGATTCTCCTCAAGACTAGTAGTACTTTTCGCTCTAGTTTGTCTACTTGCTCGATTCAAATCGGGACTGAGGTCGTCATCGACTCGTGATTTCGGCCTCATTATACCCTTCTCTCTCAAGACTTCTGAATCAACGTGAGTTATTTTGTGTTTTGGCTTGATACTTTTGAGCTCGTTCAACATATTTACTTTCTGTTTCTGGACCTTCTGTACAACAGGATCCACATTGTTCGACTCTTGATGCGTAAGTTTATTCGTCTGCTGCTGATCGATCGAATTAACATGGCGCTTTTCAAATTTACGTTCAATCTGCGTGTTTGTGCGGTGAATACGCGACTCGAGAACGACGAATTCGTTGTCGCTTTGGAACACAGTAGCCGTGTATTGATCGATCGAATTGGCGTTCTTCGAGCACTTAATGTCCTCGAGTACACTCTGAAAGAGCTGCTTGTCGGTGGATCGAATGGATTTTTGCTTGACGAACGACTCGGTCTCCGAGTCCATTTGAAACATTTCGGGCTCGATGCCCTCGTCGCTTTGCTCGGAGACCGACTCGTCGTTTTCCTGGGGACTGGAGTAAGACTCGGGATACTCGAATTCATTCTCGCGCTCCAGCAGCTCGTACGAGTCATGCGACAAATCGTCGTGTGACAAGTCACCAGCGTGGGCGGAGCCCTCATGACCAGACTCGGTGGAGAGCGACGAGGCGCCCGGATAGGAGCTACTGTAAATCTTGTCGGGCACCGTGTCGCGCTCCAGCGAGGGATGCTTGGAGCTCGCCACACTGTACGAGCGATGGCTTTCGTCGTAGCGCGTGACCGGTCTATCGAGCTCGCTCTGCGACGGCAGCTGGATGCCAGCGATGCCTAAATCCGGATCCTTCGTCTTACTCGCCGTTGCGCTTGGCTTGATCGGCTCGAAATTGGTCGCGCATAGCTCGCGACAGCTCGCCGAGCGCTGCCACGAGTACCTCGTCAAGGGTCGCTTTGGCGCTGGGAATTCAGGGGGACTGCTGTTAGTGGGACTGATACGACCTGTGGAGGCAATCCTGGCTTGCTGCTGATGTTGCTGATATTGATGTTGACTGATAACATGTGATGGTACTTGGACCTGGTAGGGCGTAGCTGGTGAATGGACGTCGATAGAGGTGAGCGTCCGATAGGACATAGCTGTGTCTTCGCGACGGTGACCCATCGTCCCGGTCATCGAGACACTCGTCACAGTCGTCGGAGAATCCAGCGTCATCGAGCCGCACGACAGAGACAGAGCCGGCGTTTCCAGTGCTACAAAATCAACAGATTTTTCCATTAATTCACAAGCGTTCGAGCTCAATGCCGCTATGGTACATCTAATTTCCTGGAATTCAGAGAGTCTCGTTTTCTTATTCTCAACTAAGCCTTGGCTTGCTATAGTATGTCATGAAAAATGAATTCTTTTCGTTATTGGAAAAGCTTGATTGATTTCTACGTGACACTACTTAAGCTACACTACTTCAAAAGCAATTCATATGATTACAGTAATCAATTAGTGAAATAATATGAAAAAAGACAACGGGAATCAAACGTACAAGTAAACAACGAAAAGAAAGTAAAGATTCACTGAAACAAAGAGAACGCAAAATTCGAAACTCATGGATCTGAAGCGTTTTTGTTTTTATTTAGTTCTTTTGTTTTTTCGTCGTCCTCTTATTTATTTATTTTTTTTTGGTTTTTGGTAGGTGTTGCTCGTGGTGTACATACCAGGATCGCCGAGGGGCAGGAGGGGGTGGGCAGAGATGCTGGAGCTGCCCAAAAGGGAGCTGCTTGATGTGGCCCCACGATAGCCTCCCCCCTCCGAGCCCTGCAATGCCCTACCACTGCTAGTCTGCCGGAACGAATTGGACCTGCGAGCAAGAGAGAGTCAAGTTCAGCATCAGACCTAACGCTATCAGTTTTTTTTTGTTCTCATAGTTAGTGCAACTTTTGACCCTCCTCAAAAAAACGAAAGAAAACCAAATTCAACTGAAACTTTAGTATTAGTCGGTGAATAAAAAAAAATTCAATGAGATTCGACAAGCTATTGAAAGAGCTTGTGCGTGTGATGTTAGGTAGAAAAATGACTTTGGTCAATGAGCAGTATCGTTGAGCAAAGTTGTGATGATTATTCATTAGTAATTCCTCATGCTCGTGTCGCGAATTAAAAATTAGTATAGACTAAGTGATTGAGACAGAAACGGAATGGTGTTATAAAAGTATTAAAAAATTAGAGAAAATTTGGATATATTATGTGGGTAGTGTGACAGAATGATCAGTGAAAGAGACAGAGAGAATAAAATTCGAATCTAAAGTCAACGGAACTACTTCTAAGATTCCAAAATACATCTTATTGAAACTTTGATTATCCAACGTGTAACTAATATATCACATTTTAGTAACAAATCGAATAAGGGCAAAGTGAAAATTTTTGTGACTCAACGGCTGATAGTGTCGCAGTAGTAATATTAATCATAATATCAATAAACAAAAGGTCCACATCGACATATGAATATATTATAAAAAAAGTAGAGTGACAGAGCTTGAACGAGGCATCATGAAGTGTGATAATAAAAAAAATATTGACGGAGGGTATATAAATATGTATATATATAATATATATAAACACTGATGATCATTCGGGTTATAAAAAAGTCGTGCCTGATGGTGAGCCTGACTCCCCGCCACCCCCTCGTCCGAGCAGGCAACACTGACATCGAAACAATTTCAAAACGAAATATAGAGAGAAAGAGATAGTGAAGTAGTAGACAGAGAGAGATAGAGATAGACAGCAAATGCAACACAGAACCTTCGTCCATCGTGACGGAAAGCTCGGCGTCTAATATAATATATATCTGGTGCATCAGAAGGGGGAGGGGCAAGGACGTCGAATAATATTTATACTTGTAACAATTTTTTCTCTTTTTTTTTAAATACGAGCCGTCATTGAGCTGGGGGCAGGGGTATACTCATGCACTAGCTACGCCAATAATATAATCACTCAGGTGTCAAGTAACCCGTTAGTATACAAACAATACGTGGACAGATAATAAACAAGTGGTTAGAGGCCTCGACGCAAGGGTTATTTTGATAATAACAACAACATTCAAACTCACCTCTGGAACGTCTGACGCTTCACGTAATTGTCGCGTACGAATTCGACAATCTGCTTTTGCGTCTTGCCGCTGTACCTGCGGTCGGAAAAATTTACGAATTAACGAATTTGCATTTTTGTTGTTTACTAGTTTGAAAAAAATATGAAAGTACCTGAAGGAGGATCCACGACTTAGTACTCGAGTCTTCTGTCGTATTACTCGTTTGACTATAGAACAGCGGAAGAAACCGTGATTCTCTACGCACTTTTTCCAGAAGTTTTTGCACTCGTTGCGACTGTCGAAGAAAAACTCGACCGTGTCCTTGTAGTAACCCTGAAATGTAAAAAGTAATATTAGATCAAAAGTTTTTGCTCGAATATTTTCAGTAAAACAGGCGTAATTAATTTTCAATACTGTAATCTACAAAAGTAAACTTACATAGCCTTCAGGATGAAGTTTAATCAAAAACTTCTTTCGCTTGAAACTAATCTTCCGGATTTTCGCCCAGCTGAATGTGCTGATCTTCGTGTAATTTTGATAGACTATAATACCCATGTGCGCCACAGACAAATTTAACGGTACACCCTCGTGATCCTAGCAAACAAGAGCACAGATTGGCTTAGAATAATCCCTTTAAACGAAAACAAGAAATTATCGATAAGCAATTACCTTGGAAGGATGCATTTTCACACCATACAACTCGCAACGTCTAGCAGTTTCCAAAAGATTCAGATCCGCTTCAGCCGGTGACTGACCTCTGTTATAAAAAAAGCAAAAGGCAAAACAGAATCAGCATTGCTTTACAAATACACACACACACACACACACACACACACACACACACACACTCGATTAAATCCCGCGAGCAATGAAAATCTAATAACAGCGTTACAGTCTCAATAGCAATTTCCTATTATTTACGAGCAAGTCAATTGCAACGAGACTTGCGAAGGCCAAACGATAAACGCGCGCGAATGGCTTTTTTACGTAATCGTGAATTCACTCACGCGTGCTTCTTGTGATTCTCCATTATCCGTCGCTCCAGCTCGTTGTCTTGATGCGGCACGAATTTGTACGTCGACAAGTACGTGTGGTCCGGGTAGTCCTCTGCTACGTAATCACCGCATTCGGCTGAAACAAGAGAATCCATTATGTCTCAAGAGTTTCATGCTTCGTCGAGTGTATCCATAATTTTCAAAAGTTCATTTTTTTTGTTCTGCTTGTCAGAAAATGCTGATGTCAATTATTTCTCGAAGACTATTTTTTATTCTAAAACGGCAGGCGTGTTAATCGTGTCAATCTACTTTCAAAGATTCAATCGTTCGTAGATTAGAAAATCAATTGGTTCGATTGAAGGCATCGCCATTTCACAATCAAAGATGCTTAATTCAATTTTCACGACTCTCCTTCCAAGTATCAGACAGCACCCAATAAAAATTCAAAGCTCACAGTCACACATCACTTATATGGCCGATTCCACAAAAAAACTGCCATAACTTCGTTCGGGTTTTGGCAAATTAAAAACTCGGGGTTACGCTCGAAATTATTAT
>JAWWMK010000032.1:6550414-6563829 GCA_035047105.1 Galeopsomyia nigrocyanea | reverse complement strand
GTTACAAGTCTTAGAAAAGGGGGCCATTTTGCCCCGAAGATTTTGAAGTTGCCAAAATCCAATTTTTTAATAAAATGGATTTTTAAAGTGGAAAATGTTGTCGAAAAAAATGTTGACTAGTAGGATTTGCTCCACTGAATCGAAATACATCATCCTGAAGTCGATTATCTCTCTTAGAACGACTCCAATTACGTTTAAAGTTAAGGGGGCCATTTTGCCCCACCCTCCCCTATATACGCTGAATTCTCGGCGTGCCTCTGCTCGCGTTTTTTTTTATTGCGCTATTCGTTGACTTTCTGTGTATAAACATACAGCGATCTTTGTCTTTATGGAAGAGAGCTTTCAGTATTCTTTTTGACGAGCGTGCTGCGTTTCAACCGATATATCTATCGTAAATCGTTACTTTTTTTCTTTCGATAGCCACACAAGTTCGACGTACGGTCATACATATGGAAGAGCGAGTATTTTTTTTTTATTGTTTTTTCTTCATGGAAGCGATCACGCGATATTTACATAAGTTTTCTCGATATTTTTCAACCTCGATATCGTAAGTAGCTCTTCCGCTGTCGCTATAAAGGTAATCAAAGTTCAAAAAGTATAATGTACACACGCGCGTCACGCGCACCATTACAGAAGCTATAAATTATATCGCGCCAGCAGCTAACGAGAATGACAGTTCCGTTATGACATCATTGTTGCGGTATATAAGCTTGTATTGCGCGCCGATTGAAAGCTCGTTGATGTCATCAAAACCGTAATTTATTAGCTTCGCTGTGCAATCGTTCAACTCGATAAAGTCATAACCAATTGATTTTGTCTTTCGAAGCGTCATTTCCGATCGACTGAACGAAAAAAAAAAAGCACACAATGACGAGAGGAGGATTTTTTTGTTGTTGTAACCTTGTACAATATAGCTGGCCATGAGAGCGGCAGTGTTGTCGTTGCACTGTAGCAGGCCCTGGGCAAGGTCGCGCTTGATTTGCAGGCAGAACAGGTAGCGAGTGAACTCCTCCTCGAGTTGCGCCGGATCGGGCGTGTAGAACTTGACGCAAAACCTTAGGAGCGGATCGACCAGCGACAGCCCCACTTGCCTGCAAACTGGTTTCTCCAGATCCAGCCAGTACTGCAAAGACAACAGATGTATACATGCGATTAGAGTGTGGTGTGCGTGTGTATTTTTATGTGTGGATGTGATGCGCGCTTAAACGAGAATGATGCGATGATTTCTTCTAACTGCCGTCTCTCTTTCTCTCTCTCTCTCTTTCTCTCTCGAACGTACGTAGTAGAGCGTGAGAAAATTATACATTCTCTTCCTCGAGGAATTCGTGATAATCAAATCGAGTATTTCTATGCTATCGATTGTTCGAGATATAAAAAAAAGCCAATAACAACAAACCGTGAGAAAAAAAAAACAAGTCACAATTTTGCCATCAACCACTCAGATTCCTCTTCATTATTCGCTAGCGAATCCGATAAAAAAAAAAGAAAAGTATTTCGTTCCACCCGATAGTGTTTTATTTTTCGTATACGGCTATCTATCAATTTATCGTCACACAGCGAAGCTTCACCGAGAGCGAGTGGAGCAAAAAAAAAAAAAAAAAAGAAAAAACGTGTGAGAGAGAGGTGCTAAGCAGGAAAAAAGCGTTTGACCTTTTTGCATGAATTGATAAAGAGGTCTTGTATCGGTAGAGAGAGAAAGATTGTACCTCACATTTTTTACATAACTGCACGTATACAACGTACCTTTGTCCCATTAGAATCCTGATACTCGAGACCAAAGTAGTCCGCCTCTAGGAGGTGCAGCTGTTTGCACACTTGATCGAACAGCATTCTGCCTAATGCCTTTGCCTGCAAAACAAGAGCGATGGTACACATATATACAGTGCTTTTCGTCATTAGTAGATTTTAATGAGGTTCGACGCTGAATGTATATGCATGCACACTGCAAAAGCTTTCGACTTCGGGAATCCTATTATCGTTGTGTGCAATATTTAGACGAAGAAATGAATCGTGATATTCCGCAGAAATATTTTATAGAAATGTTTTGAAAATTAATTTTCAGAAGTACTAATTAAAAATGTGATAGTACTGCACTATTTACTTTAATGTCAATTTTTTTTTTGTATTATAATCGTTCTCAACTCGCATTTTACATACATGATTATTTCGACTTTCTATACAGTAATGTCAATTTCAATTCTCTGATATCGTGCGGAATTTAAATTATCCGAAATGTCATGTTGCAGAATCACGATTTGAAGTTAATAATGAATTGTTCGAGTTATAAATTTTGCTCGACGATAACAGGCATCCTGTCAACGATTGAAATTTTCCGATAATGTATTACAATCGAAGGGAGTCACTAGGTACACGAATAAACATTACATAACATAGAGTAAAAATAGTACTGATAATAAAAGCAACCCCACAACTTTTACCCACGTAAAACTCATTTATAAAGCCAAAAGTTCATCGTCTATTTCCAAACAACCTCGACATGCAAAAATAAAAATTTCAAACTCCAATTTACGCGAAACGACAACTGAAACGAAGAAAATAAAAAATTGTCTCCACATAACAATGAAGACACGCGCAAGCAAATCTAGCGACGACGATGCAAAGGACTATTTGCGGCTTGCAGGGCGGCTAATCAATAGTGCACAGCGTATATCTTGCAATTGGCCGATCTCGATACGGCATACCGCTTTTGCATTATGCTCGCTCTAATAGTTCATCCCCCTTGTTGTCGCCGCTAGCTTGCGGTTATAATCGAGCTTCGCGCATATGCAGTTCCCCCCACCTAAGTCATCAAGGTGATGCAAAGGAAAATATAGGCGGTTTATTTATGGTGTGGTTTTTCTCATTTTATTGCGTTTCTGTCGCGGTGCTGTGTATTTTTACGACTTTCAGTATCGATCGAGCTGTTGTTCTTTTATTAGATATACGATCGATTGTATATTTTTTTTATTTTTTTTTGGTTTATTGTTTCACGCGATATACATTGTAATATTATTGATTTTTCTTTTTGCTGTGGGAAGGGGGTGGTTTTAAATGTTTTTACGATGTTTTTATTTATTTTCAACGATCTTCCAAGTAGATGTGCAGCTTATTGTTGATAATTCATAAGATCACACAAATCTATATCGTAAAATATTTGAATAAATTCATTACGCAAATTTTTTTTACACAAAGTTTTGAAAGTGAGCTGTTAAATAAGCCATATATTTGTGCAAACCAACTCATTCAATAAAAGTACAATAAAATTGATCCCAGCTAAAGGAACGCGCGCACACCCAAATTGGTACAACGAAAATTAATGAAAATTTCGGAGCACAAAGTGAGAGAGAGAGAGAGAGAGAGAGAGAGAGAGCATATTGCGAGCTCAGAAAATGGATTATAACCACGTGGTTACTAGACCGTGACTTCATGGTTCCGCGGTCACGTGGTAGGTTTTGTTGCAGCGTAAAGCAATTTGTAACATACACGACTGATCTTTTAAAAGGGATTTCGAGTTTACAAGGCTAATAAAAAATTCCTTTTCGACTCGAAACCCGGACAGTGTCTCAAGTTTTACGATAGAGTTAATATTAGCTCTTTTCAGGAAGCTGTAGAAGATATGGTTGGGATGATGAAAAATAAGGAGAGAAAGTTTGAGAACTTTTTCCGGTTCTTAATTCACGTCCCGAAGAGTTTGCTTGTGCGTTTCTAACACTCGTGAAAAGTTCGAATGCAAATTCATTCTGACGCGCGGGATTGCATAACGTGATTTTACGCTAATTAGATCGTATTTTTTATGCATCAGACAAAATTAGCATAAGTGTATAATTTTGAAAATGATCGAGTTCAACATACTCGATTACGGATAGAAATCGTTAAAACATATTTTGTGAACTACATTATAGGAAAAAGTTTGTAACACTTTTTTTTCTCTACTTCTTCGAAAGTTTTTCGTTGTGATGGAAAAGTGAATAAGACGAGAGACTTCATTGAATTCGAAGAATTTCGAGAAATCGGAATTCTTTTCAATACAATTTTGAAATCTATACACAGTAAAAATTTTTACTTAAATTGAGTGATATAAGTTACTCAAAAAAAGTTGTCCCCTAAAAAAAGTACTCGCATACTCATCCAAATTTATATCTAAAAATTATTTAAATTGAGTAATAACTATTGCTCAAAATGAGTAAATTTTCACTCAAAATAAGTAATCGATTGCTCAAAAGAAGTAATCAGTTGCTTAATTTGAGTAATAATTACTCTTTTTGAGAAAGAGTACACGCAATTCAAGTAAGAATATACTTAATTATGAAAAAGTACTCCAAAAAGTATCGAGCAAAAGAAGTGATGTCCTGAAAATGAGTAAAAATTTTTACTGTGTATATCTTACAATGACACGCTAACTCTTTATTTCAACTGTTTGCATTGAAAACACTTTTCGTACTTTTAAATTTCGCAATTCGTACAGATTACAAGATGATTCCCTGTGAAAATTAGCTCCGAATAACAACAGTCAGCCTTTTATGAGCCTCGAAATCCCAGCTCGACAATCGCACCTCAAAAAAAAAAAAAAAAAAAAAAGGCACGTGAGTATACAGCACAAGCAAGCTCATTCAGAGAGCAAACTCGTTGTAGTTGTTGTTTTTTTCGTCGAAAAGAAAGAGAAAGAAGAAAAAAAACGTTTGCACTGGAATCAGCAGCACGGCCCAAGACACAATCGTTCGAGGAGAGGGATAATAATCGAGGCTTCGCGTGAAATAAAAGACGGTCTGTACAGGCATTAAGCCGTTCGACGTGAAAAGACTTTCATACGAAGGCATTCTCTCTCTCGGCCCACGCCCCTTGACCCCGATGTTGTACTTTTGCCGTGGGCATACGAGAAAAAAAAAGAGCGAGATGACGTGAGCGCGCGCGCGCGCGCGAGATGCAAGCGATGAAAAAAAAGGAGTGAAGAGAAGAGAAGAAAATTCGATTTCAGAGCTTTTTTTTCCGCTTGATTGCTCGGGATATGTCGAGTGGATTGTCGGGTTATTTTATCCATCGGATGAAAATTGATCTTATTTCGAATGTGGTTCGATGGATTTTTTTTCTTTTTGTTCTTTCGACGACGACGAGCCGTGCTGAGTAGAGACGTGTCTATTGGAATACGTACAGTGGATTGGAAACTACTTTGGTTTTTTTTGTATTGGAAAAAGGTTGATATCAATTCTCAATCGGCTAAACTGTGATATGTATAAAGGAAAGAGCAAAAAGAAAATTCCATATTGATGCTGTACGTTTTACTTTTATTATTATTATGCTGCTAAGTCCTTTTCTGATCCAGTACATGAATTATAAAAATGCTTGTAAAAAAAATTGTAATTATAAAAAATTTAAATTCACATTATGCTTTTTTTATGATGAATGCACTAGAAGATTTAAAAAAAAAATGAATTAAAATTGATTATATTTTAAAGCATTTTTTCAAATAAAATGTTTATTCCTCAGATGATTTCGTTGCAATCAAAAAATCCGCAACATGGGAATGACCAAACTCGCATCCCACGACCAGCAGAAGATTCAATTTTCCGCGCTTCACGGATCTCGCAAAATTACTTGGTAAGCGCATGTTTACACGGTGATTAGGGGGGCGTTTTTCATCGTTTACAACGTGCTGCATTCTCTCTCTTTTATACTCGCAAACCTCTTATTGGATAAAAGCCGCGGCGCTTGCGCTTGAACAAAAGAAAGAGCTACTGCGGATGTATTCGGTTATAGCGCGCGAGAAACTTGCTGCTTTTTCTAGGCCGTACTGAGTATGAAATGTTTATACCGAATCGTTTTATTGATCGGTGTAAGAGAAACATTACTAAAAATAATTTTCGAATCTCGAAGCACGTACGGACTCTTCAATTAAACTGTTTCTATACGCGACACTTAACCTTGACTCTTTCTTTCTCTTGCGGAACGTATAAATTTCATTCTCGCGCTCGAACCAATTTGAAAAAATTAATGTCGACGATAATGCACGAGACGCAATTGATTTACGCGATGGAAATTGCGTGAAATGCACAGCTGCGTTATTTGCGTTATTTGCCAGCACGTTTGAAATGAAAGAATTTTGAGGATGCATCAGAGCAGAAATGTTTCGAGTACAATGCAAATAACCATTTTCATTTCGTGTACTTTGTTTCTCAAATACATCGCGTGTTTCATCAAAAAACTTTTGAAACGCGCGGGAATATGTATTTTCATCGTTTGCAGTTTATCTTCATTGTCTAGTTTATGATTTATCATCGAAAATTAAACTCAATTAAAAAAATGAAATTCAAACATTGCTTGCTTTCCGTAGAAAAAGTCAACACTCAGCAACAATAAAAAAACATCGTACCTGTACTTGAAAAATGGTGACCGAATCGTCGAGCATCTGTATCCTGAAGGCGAGCATTTTGCCAGCCTTCCGAGGGGTAGCAGGTGGTGTGCGGCTACCCCCGTCGACACCGGCCGGCGTCGAGTGGCTATGCGGCATCATCATGTGCCTGCTATGATGCTCGTTCATCCTCCCTGCATCTCGATCTCGCTCTCGCTTTCTTTCTCTCTATTTCCTTGCCTTTCTTTCTTTCTTTTTGTATTATTATTCGCCCTTTGTTACGTTCTCATCTTGCCAGCGCTGTAACGAAACAATCAAAATACGTTTAATTCGATTCTCGTGTTTTGCTTGTCGCGCGAGTGATTAATGCTATAAATTACGTAGCTTCGAGCTGTTTGGTATTGTTAGAGATTCGTGCGTTTGTGGTGTTTTGTTTATCGATGTGTACGCAGCGAGTGTATTGTCGGAGGGAATAACAATAAAGATATTTTAATTTTGTTGAGTTAACAATGAACCATTCGTTCGCGAGAAATATAGGATTGGCGTGTTAGATATATTGAACGAAACTCAAGTATCTCGTTATCGGAAGCCAAATATTAATGTTGTAGTATACGCAATCATTAAACAAAGCATACAATTTCAATGTAGCAAATAATATATAATCTTTTTCTCTCTTTCAAAACCAAAAAACCGTGTCATCCCCCCACGCATTGCCGACCACACACTCACGCAGCGCAACAATACGGAAAAACATATTATTCGTATCCTTCGTCGAAAATTTTCGCCAACGAAAAAAAAAACGTAATCCCAAATAATCCGGGCACACGTATAAAAAAATACCTACACACACCATAATATTTAGACTACATGTTTTCAAGCTAATTGAAGGGCGGGGCGGAGGCGAGCGGATCGATTTTTTGCCGACCGCGCGCACGTTTTTTCGTGCGCGCACACAGTGTTGCAGATCGATCCTGAACACGCGCGCGTGCGTCTCCTTTTTCTTGCTATTGCCATTGATAAGACAAGAAAGTTTTAAGACCCTTTTCTTCGGCTAAAGTTGTAATTGAATGTTTTTTTTTTGTACTCCTGTTGCTCTCTCGGCGCGTTAAATGTTTTAACGAGGCTGTGGTAACACAAAATTTTATGGGCTGTAAGCGAAGGTAGAGCTCGTAAGATCGAATGCCTCTTCTTTAAAGTCGTGATGAACGATAAAGTATTTTTTTTTTAAAGAAATTTTAGAAACTAGAACGTTACTTCATGAAAATACTGTGTTCGTCAAACATAATTCGACCTCTTTACTCACACTGAACGTAAAAAAAAACAACGGAAAAACAGCAATTATCTGTCTATATTTGTCTAACCTAATAGCGCCATTAGACTTCAAACTGATAACCAACATTACAACATACACGCAGCGGCAATTACAGCACCACAACTACCCACAATTTATACCGAAAACTATTTATTCAAAACTCTCCAATTTCGGAAAATCATCCTTTTTACGAAACCGCCATGGTGTGCACTTTTACTTCCTCGCGTGCCGTATCACGAGGTTGGAATGCATTTTTATTTATTTTTTTTTGTTCTCTCTTGACTCGAGTAAATATATATCCCGCGACGTAGTTTATCTTCGTATGCAAGCTCGTTGTTTTTTTTTTCGTACGTTGCTGAGATTGACTGTTTGTCGTCGACGATTTTAAGTCTCTTTATATGGCGATAAGACGCGAAGAAGGAGTTAGTTAAGCTCTAGGTTACGACATTTGGCGCGAGTCGCTTTTTTAGAAAAACTGGTTAAACAAATGCAAGTTTACGCAAACTTTTCAGTTTCGAAGTATAAATTATTGACGTGGATAGTTTTGGAAACATCAAATTCATTCGCTGTACCTGGAAACAAACAAAAAAAATCTATCGAGATTGATTGAAATTCTTGGGAAATCACGACGAGTCACGATATTATACGGATGTACGTGATTCAAAGCGAGCATTTCCTTTTCCATTAACGAGCTTATATATTTTGACAGCGGTTTTTTTTCTATCCCCACAAAATTAATTGACTTAGAAAGCGTATGAAAGTTTTCATTGGGCTTCGAAACGAAAGTAGAAGCGTATATATGTATATAAGTATATCATTATTAGACTAGAGTTGACTTCGTTCCATCAAGTTAAAGAAAAAAAAAAAGAAGTAAGGATTTTCCAATCGGACAACCTGCAATACTCTACGAAATAAAAAAAAAACATGCATATTATAGAATACATACAAATACAAATTTATCAAAGACGAATTGTCTGTCGCGTCTCTCTGTCTATCTTATCGGATATCGTCTGTCGCTCTTCCGGAATTCCTCAAGTCAACACTTTCTCGCTTCAATGTCTGCTGCCGTGTGCGACGACTCTTTTTTCTCCAGACAGACAATGTGCAACGCATCTTTATTCAATCGTGAGAAGAAAACTCTCAATATTTATGTGTGGAATCCGTTTGTGAATTCATGAATGGGAAAAGAGAGATAGATACGAGAAAATTTTGACGAGACTTTTTTTTTCGATGATAAGGTCAGCGTATAACTTTTTTTTTTATCAGTGAAAGATGTATCGCGATCGTTAATGAAAACCTTTTTTTTTTTGGTTCTATTTCGAATTCTAATTATATGAATATATACCGTATAACGGCATTATTTGTGTTTCATCTTAATTAACGTTATATACTTTCGATACTTACATGCATAATTAATGAGTTCTCTACAATTTAATTGAAATTAAATATTTCACGACTAATATCAATGAATACTTGATTATCGTTGAATAAATCAATCCTGAATATCGACTTCTCGCCCAGTATTCCATCAAATTTATTTTTCATCTCGCGCGCTCCGACACCAGAACAAAGCGTATAATATCTCTTTCACGACGAAAAAAAGTAACTGAAAAATTAAACGTGTGATTCATCCAAAGTCCGCGCAGACGAGTTGGCGTTTTACGTAATATCTCCCCCCACGCGTTTTTACCGCTGCCGCAGAGTTTAAAATAAAAAAGAAACCGAGCTTCAGAGCCATTCTTAATTGGACTCCGCGCGGGAGTTTTACTCTTCCGCAGCTCGCCGACGTTTTTCCAGTTTCCTCATTTTCCAGCGCCAGAGTATGAAAGAGCAAAGAGCAGAGCCAGAAGCAGCCAGCGAATTCTTCGGATTTTTCAGATTGTCCGACGGTGTTGGGAGAGATGAAATCGTTGCTTGCTTGCTTGCTCGCGAGCGAGTGAGCGTACTTTTTTTTTTACTTTTAGCTCTGTATTTTAGCGAGCATGAATGGAACGTGCCTCGGATGAAAAAGTTTTTTTGCGGTGAATTGTTATTTTTACGGGAATTAGTTGCCTTGGTGTGGAATGGAAATGAATAATCAGTTGAAAATAGTTTATCAAAAAATTTGGTTTTGAAAATCATCATTTTTAAATATTTCGTGTATTTTTTTTTTGTAAATTCACGACTGGCGTCTCGTCCGTTTGCGCGGTTCGTGAATTCTACATATAAAGCCTGTCGTGAACGCGTCGCTTTCGCATAAATTTTTCAATCTTTACTCCGATCATAAATTCCGGAAATTCGTTCAGCGTTTTTTTATTCTCAACAATATTTATGAAAACTTTATTTATCCTGAAAAAAAAAACATTCAATAATCGTTCGAGCTTTTTCTTTTCATCATTTAATCTTCCGAGCATATACACATCGTCGATAAACCCATCAAACGAATAAACTTCATCGATCTCAAATTTCCTCTCGAAAAGGTCGAGCAGATCCGGGCAACGAACTTCATCCAATCGTCAAAACCAATTTCTTCAATAAAAAAAAAAAGAGCATTCATATGAAAAAGTAAAACCTAGATTTTTCCGCAGAAAATTTTCACCGTGTAATAATGCACATCGCCTATTGTTGTAATTGTCGTCTGCGCATGTCATTGTTATTTTCGGAATTGCGCATCCAATTAGCTTACCCCGTTAATTGAGTCAAGTTCTATATCCATTGTTTTCAATGTCGCCTTGTTTCTCGCAAATTCTTGATTACGCTATCCACTATCCTCGTTCAATTTATTATTTTTCAATCCAATTAACGTCTTTTCTAGCCGTATATATATATACACATGCGATAAACACTTTCCGCACGTATATATACACGAAGCACTTATATTAATTTGACGTAATCTCTCGTACACGCGAGTACGCCATAAGTTCTCCTCTCCCTTTTTTTCATGTCCGAGGCGAAATTTATCGTGCGAAAACAGATGCGTAATTTACCTCGTAATTCAATGTTAATTTCATGCAAATAATGGGAGCAGCCTTGTCGTAAAAAAAAACAAGGGAAGGAAACTACACACCGTTATAATATTATATTATACAAAACGCGAAATTTCGCATACGGATATATAGTTTCAATTACTTATGTCCGGCAATGGCCGTATGAAATTTCTTGCGAGGAGTAATTTTAAACTCACAGGTGCACATCGTGAAGTTTCTCGCGAGAGATATTAATTCTCCCCTGTGTGGCTCGTGTTTATAGGCTTCTTCGAAATTATCTCTCTAGGGGGGACGATGAGTTTACGAATTTTGTTTGCTTTTAAATATTTAAGTTGTTTATCATCAAGGCGCGATAAGCAAAAGTTTGATTACTCGATCTATAATTTATTAGTTGCAACATCACACGTGTATAGATAGGCATATATATATATCTTAAAAGTCGTGCGCTTCGGTAAATTCTATTTGGAGAAAAAATTTGTTTACACGGATTCATCGAACGATTCTATCTTATCCCAAGTACACGATGATTTCCTCAAAAGATTGCAATAACCTTCCGCCTCAACATTCTAAAAAAAAAAATAACAATCTATCGATTACTCAATCTTCCTCTCGAAAACGAAACACGACGTCGAATTGAAGTTGACGCACGTCGATATCTCACGCGCGCGACACGTTTATGCATTACAGCAAAGCATAAATCCCAGGGATTGTCGACCCCGAAAAAAAAAATAACCGTAGCCTCTTCCCTCTCATATCCTGCCACTATACTCTCTTTTCCCCCTACACCTATGTGACACACTTCCATGTTACGCGCGGCGCGAGAAATGAAACGTCAAAGTGGCAATCGATTTTCGCGCGCGCTTGCGGAAGCTTCGCAAAATTCGTATGTGCGTATCAAAAGGAAGAATTTAATCACTTTCACCGTCGGTTATGAAAAACAAAGGGTTGACAGATATTTGAATCTGTCGAATCGGCGAAGGAAATCAAGGTATATAACAAGCGTTTTTACCCACGATGAATTTCAAAGCTTGCACGACAGATTAATTTACCAAAGTTACACGAGACCGAGGCCTGCAGCTAAATAATTTTACATAAGCCGCGTATACGCGCGCGCGTGTCCCGTTTTAGTAACGGAATACGTGCAAATGGAAATTGACTACAATATGTTTTAACTTGTACATTTATAATCCGACAGTATTGAGCTTGCAGAGAGAGATTAAATGAAAGAGTTACGTTTATTGAAATTTATACAGATAACGAAATTGACGTTGCGCTTAAAAATACACGTTTTTATTATTATTCTCAGAATCGTTAATTGTTAATTTTAATAATGGTAACGTTATCGTTTCATATATTTTACTTATCATTCCAAAATTTTCTCATACTCCCGACACCCTAATTTCCCAAAACAAAAAAAAAACCACCATACAAGCTTTCTCCCATCAATTAAATCAAAGTCCATTCAGCGTCACTCAAGCGGCGCATCGTCGCGTGTGCACGCGCGTCCTTTTTAATCCTTCGCCATTTACTATCTAGGCGTGGCGTAAATGTAAGTAGTACGACGGATGTTTGCCTTTTGTCGCTTTATACCGTGGTTGTATTGATTTTTTTTTCCACGACTATGTGCAGCAGTAGAGAAAAAGAGAGTAAAGAGAGCAAACTTTTGGAAAAGTTAAGGGGGGGATATACTTTTCACTTCGCGCGTGGAGGCGCTGAAATATGAAATTATCCCGAGTCGCGCGCGTCCGAGGAGAATTTTCACTATAAAGTTAAAACTTATAGTACATTTTCGCGGTCCACTTGGGACACGCGCGCAAACTTGCATTTTAGTAACTTTTGGGGGTGGAGTGGACGGCTATGCTAATGCTGCGGGGAATTTGCATGGTCGAGTCAGCGAGATGCCGAGCACTAGCATCGATAATCGATTGGTGATTCGAAAGAGGTGGTTTTTCATTGCGTTTTACTGTAATTGTTATCGACCGAGAAAAAAAAAATTTTTTTTTAATGTAATTTATGGTTGAATCAAAAGAAAAAAAATTGTCCGTAATTGTTCATACGAGTAACGCAGGATGTTCACTTATAACATGGTTGTATAAACTGCATTACAAAATACTCGATGACACTGCGCGTTGTTTTCACTTTCTCGTGATTGCGGAAACATACACGATTGTATCCGAACTGAAAGCAAACACAATTGAAAGCCATGCGCGTTTTAATCAATGAAACACAGCGAGAAAATAGAAGTCACATTACGAGGAACTATGTTTATATATCTCAATCCTAAAAGTCGATGTGAATGACCTATTGAAAATATATATCATGGCATTCATGTAGTATTCAGATACGACGCATTTAGTTGCGACACATCGTTCGATAAGCCGAAGCTTTCAAAACAATTTTTTTAATATTTAACATCAAAACACTCCATAAACACAGTTTTGGCATTCATCTATTTTCGAGTACTTAGGTAAATCCCTTGCTAATCAATACAGACTCGCCCGCGAAACATTGGAATAATCGTCGAGGCCGTAATTAACGAAAATAACGCATGTACATATTGACTGTGCGGGATTACGTCGAGCAAATATCCCCGCCTAATCACGAAACATATTCGTACACTCTCATGGCCGCAACTGTAATTTAATAACCATCAACGCGCTTAATTTATTCATCATTCAACCGATCAACTGCTGAATTTTCGAAATAAAAACATTTTGAATCTCGTAAATGCATAATCGCGTACATACATAACGTACCGCGCGAAAACAATATTGTCACCCGGAAAACGTGT
>JAWWMK010000032.1:6529629-6548687 GCA_035047105.1 Galeopsomyia nigrocyanea | reverse complement strand
TATAAAGCCTTTACAACATCCCACGCGCGTTGCACTCTAAAACCTTCTAAAAACGACGAAAATAACAACTCCTCCTCGCGCTCACTACTATAGTACCCCTTTATTTTAACGCATCCAACATCTCCCCCACGCATTTTTCTCATGGTGAGGCGTCGTCGTCGTCGCAATGATAAAAAAAAAGAACCTGCTAGCGCGCGTTATGGGCCAATTGACGAAAGTCGTGATCATCAACCATATAATCTTTCCCCTCCTCCGGAGATTCGAAACGTGCATATGTGTGTGTGTGCGTGTGTATGTTAACACCTATTTATATATATATCTACTTATTCACGCTAACTAATTATCCAGATCGATCAAACTGACGGGAAGGGATATGTATATAATTACCCTTGCCGCGCGTCGAAATAAATCATACCTATATCGAAGATACAAACAAAATTTTCAACAAAGAACGTCGCGAAAAAAAAATAAAAAAAGAAATATCCTTCGAAGTTTAACGTCGTTGTCGTAGCGTATATACGGTGATAATACTTTCAGCATCCCGAGGATTCTTTCTCTCTCTCTCTCTCTCTCTAGGCACGTATATATCGATTGCAGAGTAGCAGCAGCAGCACGAGAGGGAGAGAGTGAGTGAGACGATCCTGGGCGGCGGCGATGCCGCCGCTGCTGCTGCTGCTGCTACTCGCACACGACACGACAGAGTTCATTGATCAGCTCTTTTTTTTTTTTACTTTCCTTTAGCGTTCGTTTATATTATACTCGGCTGCTCGCGCGAGAGAGAGTGAGAGATAGACATGCTTTTATAACCACACGCACACGCGTACTCGCACACAGCAGAGTTACGAAAAGTAGGGAGCTCGAAAATGAGAAATCAAAAAGAACTTGCCTTGTTTCAAAATCTCCGGGTGATACACAATAATTATACACTCGGGATTATTATTTTTTGTCGAGTAAAAAAAAATAATCAAAAAACACCAGCACTTGCACCAAAACACTGTATTTTTTTATAATAAATCTTTCTTTCTTTTTTTTTTCAAAAAACGGAGCGAGAGAGATCCGACAGACGAGAGGAAGCCGCCGTCGGCTTACTCGGCTCGATCTGCGCCAAGCCGAGCTCTCTCTGCTGCTGCTGCTGCTGCTGCTACTCGCTGGCTGGCTGGCTGCCCCTCCTTTCCTCTCTCTCACTCGCGCGCACTGTGTGTGTGTGTGTGTGTGTGTGTGTGTGTGTGTGTGTGTGTGTGCCGCTCCAGTGGAGCTCAAACACACGGGCGCTCCCCTATGTTATGCTTCGCTTACCATTTGCGTTTACGTGTGTTTGCGATAAATGAATGTTTTTACACTCCTGCGCGGGGTTTTGAATAATATAGTGTGGCAGTCGAGGGCAGTATAGTTGGAATTTAGATAATTGAGGATGTTTGCGGGGATATTTGGGTGATTGAGTTTGATGTTTTTATTTGATAAGAATTTTTTTTTGTAGTTCGGAGTAAAATTTGTTTCTTTATTTTAGTTTGAATTTTTTTGCTTGTCTTTGAATGGTAGTTATTGATTTGAAAATGTAAGTATACAATCTGTTCGATTCCTTCTCATTTTAATGATTCAAATTAATACATTCCAACTTTTTAATTATGAAAATTATTCAAATTTAAAAGTTCTTCTATCGTTCAATTTCAAAATTTACTTCGGGTCCTTTGATTAAAAAAAATAATATCCAATCAACCTGATAATTTTGCAATTATCCACATCACCATCAATCTACCGAATCAATCTCTCTAAATAACAATCCAAAAACATTCATCGATCACTCCAAAAAAAAAAATTCTCTTCCCCGTACACATAATCATTCATCCCACAGAGCCTCTCGCACATAAAATCATCATCTCGAGAAGAAGGAAGAAAAAAAAAGTGGGCAAGCAAGCTTCTCTCTCTCCCTCCCTTCCACCCCTATACATAGCCATTAAAAGTCACGTAAAGAATGCCCGCGAATCCATAAAGCTCGAAAGCTTTGCCCGCGCGTCCATTATTTAGGCGGTGGTGTGCGCGCAGGTGCGTGTGTGTGTCTGTGTGTCGAAGCTACCGCCGCCGTTGTGTCACTTGGAGAAACGCCATAATAATTCATGTGCCGGGAGCAGCTCTGCTGCTCTGCGCCGACCGACGACAACGCTTCGGCTAAAGCCAAGCCGAATAGTCGCTCGCTCTCTTCAGGCTAGTGGCGCGCATCCGCCGGGCAGCGCCTCGATTCAGGCACGTAGCTAGTGATCTTTCCGACCCGGTAGCTGAAGCTAGAAATGTTAGATTTTTTTTTTAAGGAGATGAAGAAGAAAAATGGAGCTTTGATAAATGATTTAAATATCATTTGGAATTGCATATCTTCATTTTATTCTTATTTTTTTAATTGAATAATACGTGCGCTCAAGAGTTATTGAAAATTCAAATAATTAATGACGAATTTCCGAATGGTAAAGTTTTTTTTTTAATCACGCAGCTTCTTGTAAAATTCTTACATAATATCGGTTCTTCCTATCAGCCTTATAAGTTTTTGACTTCATAATAGCATTTTTTTTTTTTTGTTATATAAAATGTAATATGCTCTCTTTAACGTTCTATCGATTACTTTGGAATGATCTTCATATAAAAGCTTAGCATCTTTGAAATAAATTTGATTTAAAAAAAAACTGTAGTGTGTAATTTTTTATTACTTCCTTAATCGAGATTCTACAAGGCAATATTACAGTCCTAGTTAAAAGAAACGATAAAAACTTAATCAGTACAAGCTCACCCAATTATTTAATTTCACCGAAAGGAAATGCACTTTTCTAACGAGCAATTAATCAACCAATTGATAAAACCTTTCCAACCATCAAACTTAATGTTTCCGTAAAAAAATATCCAATTACCCCCAAAACAAAACAACAAAAAAATGATAAACTTCTCGCAAGCAAACAGTTTCGCCACGCTCGCAACATTTCTCATCCGTAAAGCAGCAAAGTAAAAGTTTTCTGATCCCCCAAACGATAATAAGTAGCGTGCTCTCCACGAAAAGATATTCTCTCCCTCTCTAGCTCCCCAAAGCCGCGTGAAATTAACGAGCAGTCCAGCGACTAATTCTCATTTTGGTTTGGAGTTCTGACAAACGAGAGCTTTTAGAAGTAAGCAAGTTCACGGACCCAATGAAAATTTGGACCGCGTATAAAACTCTTGCCAAAAAGACGTGTAATTCTTTTCTGGCGTTTCTTTCCGCGCCAGCCACTAGGCAATTGGCAATTTTTCGACGTAATACTCCGTTGCTTTGGAATATATCCAGGCAAGTTGCACAAAAGAGAGCTGCAATTCAAAATTGATAAGATTGCAGGCGATGAACGATTTCGTTGCTACGTAAATATTGTTGTGTTTACGTTTGCAACGATGATAATTGAGTTTCGCTGCTGAATTTAAGAGCTTTGACCCATCTACTCTCTCTCTCTCTCTCTCTCTCTCTCTCTCTCTCTCTCTCTCTCTCGGAGTAAAGCTTTATAAATAAACGGTGTGCTGCTCTGACGAAGCGGAGCTGCTATGAATTCGCGAAATGTTTGTGCGTTGTGTGTGTGTGTGTGTGTGTGTGTGTGTGTGTGTGTGTGTGTGTGTGTGTATGCCTCGGCGTTTGGGATTTGCAATTTATTTTAATGAGTTTTCAGAAGATGCGCGAAAAGCTTGCTTTTGTATCACGGAAATGTGGCGGTACGAATAAACAGTGATTGTTTGCAGTTTTTCGATCAAATTATGGTTGATTATCGATAAATAAATTTGCATGAAATTATTTACACCTTATCTGTAATATCAGAATTATTAACCGATAGAATTTATGCTGAAAAAGTGCGTGCAAAATTAAATAATTCTACATGAATTTTATTGGCAATAAAAAAATCCAATATGG
This sequence comes from Galeopsomyia nigrocyanea, assembly GCA_035047105.1. Lineage (NCBI taxonomy): Eukaryota > Metazoa > Arthropoda > Insecta > Hymenoptera > Eulophidae > Galeopsomyia > Galeopsomyia nigrocyanea. The sequence continues at coordinate 6,544,777 of JAWWMK010000032.1, read as the reverse complement.
ATCACACCACCAGTAACGTTGTAAAAAATTATTATAAAGAAAATGTCATCGAAATTTATGTATTATTTCGGTATAATAATTTTAAAACATAAATGTACTCTCGGAATTTCATACAAAATTTATTAAAAAATTCAAAAATATCTTTATAAAAAACAGATTTCCTATTTTATACATACGATCCTTAAAAAAAACATTCAAAAATACTCCCCGCTATATCAAAAATAATTTTTAAAAAAACCATTTTTTTTCCGCTCAGTCGTCCAATTGGCAAAGCAAAGCAACGCCGCGCTTGATCCAGTGCGAGCTCGGCAAATCGGTGTCCAGTAAAATCGACAGCACGTAGTTGGTGGAGTGTCCGGTGGTTTTCAGAGTGCCGAATCTTTCGGACGTGATGTAGAGCGGACACTCGTATCTGCCTCTCTCGCGAATGTCCGAGCGACGAGTTGGCTTCAGCCAAACCAATGGCATCGGCTCGTTAAGCACCTTCGGCCGAGCTTCGGACAATTTCATTGACTTCAAGTCCCAGCGAGCTCCGGCGAGGTACATGCCGCGCACGTATACACCGTCTTCCGGTGGTGACGTTGAGCTCGACGATGGTAACACCTGCGCGCGTGTGTGTTGGGAAAAAAACACGAGGATCACCTTTTGTCGCCAGCCCAGCGAGAAAACGGATGTTGGGAAATACTCGTAGTGTTGGGAACTCAAGTGACAGGATGATAATGATAAAATCTAACTCTGTTTTCGGCTTTACTGTCGGAATTTTTTAGTGGAGTATTTTTTGGGAATAAATATAGTTTCGAATTGGAGCAATTTCAATAAAAGTTTTTTTCAATTCATTTGCAAATGAAAAACGTATTTCTGTTTACATTCGATCCACTTTCGTTAAAAAATTGCCGTCGACAACGAGCAAATAGAAAAATACCTTTAAAGTGATTGAGAAAGCAAAAAAAAAAAAAAACTCACCTGAAAGTCAAAGTCAATCAAATCGATGGATATCTTGTACTTCCTCGCGTAATTCTGCGTGGCGCCAGTGAGAAAAGCGTGCACGAACGAGAATCCCGAAATCCAGAATACAGGTGGTTTGCCATTGACTAGCCAGTCGCGAAAAAACTCCAAACGCTCGAGAAAATCACTGACGAAACTCGCTAGCGGTTTGAGACTTGGATAAGCCGATGCTCGACGCCACGATGGTGGTATTTTTCCAGCCAGCATGTGCGCCGAGAGAGTCTGTTGTTTAATAAAAAACAGGATATTTTTTTTTTAAAGAATGGATTTTCGAGCGATATTTACCCGAAAGCCACTACTACCACGAAAGCAAAACTTTTTCCCTTCCGCAAAAATATGAGCGCGTCCAACAAAAATATTCGGTGATATCCTTTAGAGCGTTTGAAAATATCTGCCATTTGCAAGTGAAAAATATACGAATTATCGATTTTACTTTATTCTACCGCATATATATACACGAAAGTGTATAATTATCTGAACTTTCCGCTACTCTTCTTCGCTGGCCAACCAAGTGGAATAATAAACTCAATACTTTTTTAATTAAAACACACACACACACACACACACTTCAATTCAGATTCGGCGCAGCGTAAAAATTGCGATAGAACGAGACCCTTCTTTCATTCATCGATCGCTTGTAAGCCGCGCACGGTTAGTTTATCGAAATAGGTCACTCTTTAATTATTGAAGCATCCTTTGACTTTCTTACTTAGCAAGAGCCTTTCGTGTTTGCTAATTAGCTTGCAACCTCATTGCCGTCGCTTAATGCACATTGCGCGATATTGAATTCGCGTTCGCAATTTTCCATTTTTTCCCCCCATCTAATTAAAAGCTTTCGTTTCTTCCTCGATAAACTCACCTCCAAATCAGGCGTCATGACGATCATCCCTTTGACGGCTTTCTCCAGCATAGTCATCGAGTTCCTCATCTCCCGCAGAAGTTTGTTGTAACGCTCCATCTCTTGGATGAGCACGGTGTTCATGGACTCGGAATACGACGCTGGATGAAGTCGTTGTGCCTCCTCGAGATCGAAAAGTTCCGGTAGACGCTCGTATATGTCGGCTTTCATCGCCAGCAGCAATTCGTCTTGACGGGCTGCGTCTCCAATGCTCACTCCGCCCTATTCAAAGTAAATTTCGTTTCTTTTTTTATCATAAAAACCAATTTTATTCCGCGAAACCTTATATAATATATATGTATCCGCGAGCAAACAAAAGCACGAGAGAAATATCTAGCGGCAAGCTGAAACTGTGCGAGTTTTGCATATTCAAAGAGGAAAGTGTATAAAAGGAATATAAGGGCGAGCTGAAAGTTGGACGAAGTATTTCGATCCTCCACCTCGAGGGAAAACTTCGTGAAAGCTTGGGATCATCATTCCGTAGCTCTGTGTAGTGCATAGGATGAATGAATGAATGAATTAAAAGAATTTATTTTCGCGAGTTGTATAACCAGTGGAAATTGAGAATGCATAACGAGCGTGCTTTTCGAAAATTCTCGTTTAAAAGCTTGTAAACGCGCACGCGTATTAAATTTCAACCAAAAAAATATGTAATTGTCAGCGCGTACATTAAAATATTAAATTATGTAAAATTGAAACTGTTTTCACTCGGAGCGCGAAAGGTTTTCACTGTCGTCTCTTGTTAGCCCAACACACGACGCGCGAGAGTGACTCGTTTGAATGGCAAGTCCTAGCCAAACAGCCGCAAGCTCGTGCAAACTCTCGACACAGGCCACAAAGAGAGCGCTAATTACATTTCTCAGTATATATACAGTCGAGTGTATCACCTGCATACTGCCGAGCGAGTCAAAGAAAGTCTTGGAGATGTCGAGGTCGCGAGTGATACCCGCGTTCATGTTCAGTCCCAATACTTCGGGCGACGGCTGAGCTGGTATCGATTCAATTTGCTTCACGTAGTCTTGATACTCGCATCTATACGCGAACGAGCGAAAAAATCATATCAGTCTTTCGGGGTTTTTTTTTGATTGATAGTTGTTTGTGCGTATTGTTTCCTGACGATTCTCTTTGAAACGTTACTGTCGGAATTCGTTTCTTTTTTTTGGTTTGATCGTTGACGCGCATAAAATTTGATTTATGTCGTTTTTACGTGAATGAAATGTTAACTTTGCAAAGCCGCTTTATCAAAACAAGCTCTATGCTAGACGATAACTTAATTATAGCGAAGAGCTTTCACGAGGAAGTGGATAAGTTATAATCTCTCGGATTAAAACTGTTTACTTAGAATGGCGGAAGGTGCACTGTAAAGATTTATTAGAAAGATATGCAATTTGAGTTATAACAATTCGATAAATAATTATTGAATCTTCAAACGATATTTTTTTCGGTTATGCAAAGAAATAACAATGAAATGTAAACTTTGACAACTGAAAAATAGGAAATAGTGCAACTAAAAAACCAATGAATTAATTCAAACAAACTTTTCGCTTTTCGTGTTTCCCATTTGGAAAAAAAAGAGTGAAAAAGCTTAAACAAACTTTTTCGGCAGCATGTATTCACGCCCGACGGTCGGCGCGAACGCATAGTCGAGATTGCCAACGACCTCGTCGCTATAGAAATCTTGTAGAATGGTGTTGAGGCATCTACGGTCGCGGTCATCGGTGACGCGCCCGCCGTAATTGCATTCCCCGGTCAGATAGAGAATTGCCTTAAAGGGCACCTCGTCGTACTCGTTGACAAAGATCTGCAGCTGCTGAGCTGATATCTGGAAATCCGACTCGTTGAAACCTAACAACGAGCAATATATATATACTTCGTTCTTTTTTTTTGTCTTCTCGCCGCGTCCAACTGGTTCTCTCGCGGTATGAGCTGTGATGGAATGCCAACGATTACACACAGACTCTGCGCACACACGCGAAGTGCAATACTCTGCCGCGTGACGTCATAATTGGCATTTCTGTGAGAGGTGGATGGACCATGTAGAAGTTTTTTTTCGGAGGGATTGCGTGTTTACGGTGCACCGTATGAATTAAAAGTTTGGTTGTCGATAGCGACGAGGTATTTCAAAAACTCCTGTTTGGTAATGCGAGCTTGCTTAGTGAATTGAAGTGTTGAGGTAAAAAAATTTTCTGTGAACCTTTTGATAAAAAGCATAATCTCGTTGAATAAAATTTGTAGGAAAATATTTCAATCAAAGTACACTAATAAATGCCTTTTCATAAAGTATTATAAAAGCTTTACACTCATTTCTCACCGATATTTTACTCGACCCTAAAAGAGCTTTAGCGTGCTAACTGAAAAGCCTTTGAACATTAAAGAAACTGCGCTCCATTTACCTTATACGTTTACTTAAAAAAAATCACAACACTTTTAAAGGGCGGGGTTATGTTTTTTCATTCACCGTTATTGCAAGAAAAAAAAAGGATGTTTACCATACGCAATATTCCAGCCTTGCGAGCCGTAATTCCTCCTTTCTTGTACGACAGCGTGGAAAAAGCAAAGTCCGTAGAGCAATCGAGTAAAAGTCCGATCCTTTCCGGGACAACCAGCAAAAAACTCGGGATCTTTGACGGGCTCAGAAGTGTAGGATCGCATGAGATTTTGTCGCAGGCCACTTGGCGGCTCGTTCGTCATCTTTTTTTTTTCATTCGTGACAAAGAACGTTGATTAAAAAAAAATACTTTTTGCGATTGAATATTAAAAAGTACTTGCTTTAACGCCATTCTGCAGCACGGTAATGGGAAACTTATCGGACGGATAACTCGTCAGCCAGAGTCGGAAATTTATCGAGGTATTAGTCAAATCCAAACCCTCGCAAATTTTCTCAAGCTCGGACATCCAAGAAACGGCCAGATGGCAATTTTGCAAGCAAACCCAGCATCCGTCTTCTTGAGCTCTAGTGATCAAACCACGAGCTATCGGGCCTTGACCTTGACCCAACGATATAGAAAAGAAACGATTCGAGTAATCGGATTGCTCGGCGAATTTCGACAGTGCGCCCATGGGATCGGAACCAGGCGACAGAATAAAAATCAAGGGTATCAAACAATTCGAGTCGGCGTACGAGCCAGCGATATCGAAAGCCGGTGGAGTTACGAATCGTGCATCCATCGATTTTCTCACGAATTGTATAACTTTGGGTATAACTTTGTCGGGTCTGATCATCCTCATAACGATCAACTTTTGAAACTCCGTCGCGTTCGTCTGCCAAGGTTCCGGCAATGCAGCTTCTTCGGGATTCACCGAATCGTAAAAATTCTTCCACAATTTCAACTCGCCGCCGCGTAAGTGATTGGGAAAATCGGCGAAATACGGTATATTAGCCGATCGTTTGATCTCTTCCCATGATTTTTCGGAAAGCCACTCGGGCGCGGGATTCGGCTCGGCACTCGATTGCAAAACAAGTCCACCCGACAAGAAAAAGCTCATCTCGTCTTGCGTGAGCTTGCCGGTCGCGAGCATTATCGTCGTGCACAAAATGAACGAGTACAAGACCTAGAAAAAAAAATATCAGAGACATAAATCTATCGATATGATAATTTTTTTGTTTATGTTTGTCAACCTTATCCCGTTCGAAAAGCGATCGACAGACGTTCCGATAGAGATTGTAAGTGAAGGTTTCACGCAAGAAGTAGAGACGACGTTCGAGAATGTGACTTTTGCTTGCACTCTCGATCGATAGTATATAGAGATTGATGAACCAGGCGAGTGAATATTGATACATTGGATCGATATTGGGCAGATCGGTTACGGTGTAGTACAAAGCTGAGCTGTGTTTCGCGATAGGTTTGTAACTCTGACGGAACGCCTCGATTTTGATTTCCGTCTCTTGAGCTGCCTCTTGTTTGCGTAGAATATCAGCTGAGAGAATTTTCGACGAATCTAAGATCTCGATCGCTTCCTCGTCTTCGAGTATACTGGCGCCAGCGGTTTCCAGAGTTTGTAAAATACTGTCTTCTACCTGTTATTTTTTTTATTAAAAAAAAAAAACGAAATTTGATCGATGAAAAATTTTTAGATTATTTCTTTTTGCCGTGAAATAATGAATCTTCGAAGAGAAAAGAAAATATCGAATAAAAACTCGAAGTACAATGACGAGGATCGATCATACCTGCTTCAAAGCTTTCTTGTTAGCCGCGCTCTGAACAATGAGATACTCGCGTTTCTCTTGTAAATCCGGACGTTCTTTGGCGACGACAATACCTAATAGCTGATCCTCCAAACCTTCGATGGTAAGAGCAAAGTTAATTAACGTGACTTTGTTGAAGACTTCGGGTAGATAATGGGGATTTCGTAATTTTGTCGTTATGTATAAGCGAAAGCGTAGATTGTATTCCAGTGACTTTTCGCCCAACGTAATGTACCATATCCCGGCCACTTTGTAGATATTTTTGGCTAAGATTGGATCGAGGGCAGCCTCAAGCTCTTCTCCGACGTTTTCTATTAACGCTGGTTTGCCTGCAAATGTGTTATTCGAGTAAATAGACGCTTTTCGAGATACGGTTGGACAAGTGTAAATATTGATCGTATCATGATTTTATTTGATGATGATGGTCGAGTGAATGATTTTTTGAATTTTTGTACGAAAAAATATTTTATTTTAGTACGGATATAAAATAAAATCGTATAAGACGTAAAATTTTGTTCAAAAATATGCAAATTTATGTATGTGCTTCAAGTTGTGTTTTATTTAATTGGATATAAATCTATGGAAAAATATGTAATAGAATTGAATTTAAATTTCCTCATAAAATGATGCGTAACTTACAATTAGTAAAATATGCTTTTAACAAAAAAAGTACTTACCAAATTCAATGCACTGCTCGATAATGCTCATATAATTAGAATCCGTAAGCTTGACAATCTCAAGTTCGTGCTTTTTCTCCATGCTCCGAATCCACTTGTTAGCTTGACTCTGCGGATCGATGAATAAACTCCAGCGCTTCGTATTGTCCATGACAATGGCATTCTCCGTGGAAAATGAGTCTCTTGGCAAGCCATAAATATTCCACGAGTTGATTTTAATTTCCGAGCCGAGTACCCGGACAAAGCTGTAGTCGTCGGAACGAGGAATGTCAAGTTTCTTCACGTAATCCAACCACTTTGCTAAACTTTCCGTGCGATACGAGCTTGTGTATGGGCCCAAGTAGGCAATCATACCACACGAGATGAGAACGTCGCCGGGTAGGGATTCGAAGCAACGTTGTAGATTTTTTGCAGCCTCGGTCCAACGACTCTTTTCACCGCCTAGACCGCTAGACAGTTGAGAAAAAATTTTTTTTTTTCATTAAAAGTTTTTGTTTCGTAATTTTTTTCAATAAAAGTTATAAATCCAAATTGACTCATAATAAAAATATATCGTGATTTAAAAGATTACTCCTACACTTTTTACGAAGATTGAAATTTTCGATCAAACATAAAACCATTTAAGTAAATGAAATCTCCAGCCTCTCACACAAAAGATAAGAAATACCTTCTCTCATAAATTGTAAAAAAAAAGTGCTTTTAAAAATTAGCGAAAATTACCTTATCAATTTCTCCGCCCGTATCAATTTATTCTTGCACAAAGTGACTTGATTCTCCAGATCGATTTTCATCTCAATGGTATCAGCCAACTGATCGTTCAGCGCAGCCAGCTTATCGTTCAAGTCGGCGAGCATTCGGCGCTTTTCATTCAAGAAATTCATTGTTTGCTCGAACATTTGCTCGGCCTCGGCGAGTTTCTCCTTCTTCGGCGCCACTATCTTGATCACCCGATCATATAGTACCATTGCTCTCACCCATTTGCACAAACCCTCGGCTGCTTGAGACGCTTTGGCCACTTTACTAGGCTCGAAATTCTTGTCTGTCATGTAGACTTTTTGGATAGTCTAGAACAGAAAACAAAAACAAATTCATTTTTACAGCAATCTATTTTACTTAAAACAATATTCGAACCTGCATCGTCTGAACAGGAATATTATCCTTATCGTAGTCTCGCAAGTAATCAAGGAACTTCATATCACTGAGCATGCGTTTGCTAGGACCCCAGTAATCAAGAATCTTCTTGCCAGTAGACGGGTCGTTGACTCGATCAGGCGGAACATTCATCATCACGCAAACCGCAGCCATCACGAGTTTCACTCCTTCTGGTGGATTCTTCATTGATTTAACAAGCGTTATATCCGCCGGTTTCAGTGTGTTCAACGCAGCTGTCAATTAACCAAAATTAGTTTACTCAGAGAATGGAATTGAAAAGAGTCTTACCGATGGCTTCTTCGAGGACTGGTAAAGCTTCGGCTAAATCCGCTTCGCATTCAGCTTTCAATGCTCCAGCAAATTTCGCTTGTTCGTTTGCTGCATCTTCTTCTTTTCGAACGACTATTGTCGCTTGTTCTACGGATATGTTCTCGCTTTCGATCTTCTTCATCGTTTCCGCTGTGAGTATTGCTGATTTTTCCAGTTGAGGTTGAAGGGATATCAGTTGTTTTTTCATTTTTGCAACTTGTTCGGCGGCAAATTCCAGTTTTTCAAGACCACCTACGTATCGATCTCTGAAAATGAAATAAAATTGCAATAAAATTTGCGTTAAATCTTATTTTGTAGATAAATACCTGGCTAATGTTACTTCTTCTTGTTTTTCCTGCATAAGTATTCCAAAAGCTCTGATAAGATCCAAAAATGCAGCAGAAGTGACGTAAGTTTTTCTCCCGTACTCACTATAAAACCTCGCGCTAATTTCTTTAGCACAGGTATGAAAATATTTACAAGCTACTACAGAATTTACTTTGATTTCATCTGTGACATTGATATTTGTCGTACTACGTAGAGCAACCTGTTCCAATGCATCCTCCGGCCATACTTGAAACCAATCGATTGTACAACAATTTACTAAACTTGGATACATTCTTAGACGGATTCTGAAAGATTCTCCGATTGGACTGAAGCACAGCATAACGTGCAACTTTTCTTTGCAGCGATTGACGAAGAATCTCAAGATGGATAGTACAGAGATGTCAAGATTACGGTTTCCACCTTGAGCAGCCAATCTTGTAGCTTCGACGACCTCTTGTTTCTCTTCAATGTTGAACAGATTTGGAACTTCTCCTGAATTTAGTAGTCCATCGATATCACTGAGAAATACTTCTTCTTTAATCTGACCTTCAGTGAACAAAAATACCGTATCTTTCCCACCACCAGCGACTTTCAAAACCTTTTTTATATCGTCTCTCCATTCGTTCACTCCATAAGTGCTACCAATCTCTGGTTGAAAGAGGCCACAATTCGTCATCTGCGATGCAAGCTTAGTCAAAGATTGTCTTCCAGATCCGCCAACTCCAACCATCAAAAGACTTCCAGCAGGTATGGCTAAAACCCTGCATATTCTTGCCAAATGTTCAAGAGCATAACGGAAGAGAACGATATCCATTTTGCTTTTATGCGTTGAATTGTACTCCTCGAGACACAGGGTAGATACTTCAAGGTAAGCATCGACCGACGCAATTTCTTCGTACCTTCGATCCTCATCCATCGCATCGATATCCATAAAATTTCCGAATATCAAATGTTGAAGACTTTCTTCTGTTAATTTGCCATCATACTTTGGCAAGTCATCAAAGACATTGTCAAACTGATCTTTGAAGGTTTTCACTGTTTCTCTGATTCGTTCGAAAAGCCATTTTGAATCTGACGAATCTATCAAACGATCACCAAAAACTCGTAAGATCTCGTGGGTCCATAGTCTAATGAATGTTTCTTTAGTTTCTGCAGATTCTTTCCTGATCATTGCACATCCTGTTATAACTCTAGCAAAGTCACGAAGATTGAATAGATAGTGCGACTTAGCAGGTGTAGGCCGAAGATCAGCTCTTGCCTCTTCAAAAATATTCATCGTCGCGGTTACAATACTATTGACAGTCGCATTAACATCCGAAGCAAATCCTTTTCTCTTGAGACCAAATAGTGCAACGTTCGTGAAGATACGGAAGATACTTTCGTTTGAAAATTCGCTGATCTCGTAAAGATTGAAATGCCTTAAAAATCTGGCATACACTTCTTGTCTGCTACCTCCAGGAGGTGCCATTGCGCAAACGAACATCGTGTCGTAAACTTTCACGACTTCCGGTTCTTTCAAATCGTACCACAGGCTGTGATCAAAGAACTGTCGCAACAGTTCAATGGCTGGTTGAGCTCCGTAAACTTCTTTGGCAGGCATATTCACATCGTCGATGAAACATATACACTGAGCGTTTCCCATCGGACCGTAATGACCTTTTCTCCTCTTGAACAGTTTCGAAATCACAAGATCTTGAGTTTGAGCGGCAGTTGTCCTCGCGGTAAAGGTTATGAAATTTGGCAAGTAAGCTTCATCATTCAACTTGTTGATCATCATGTCCTGTATATAAAAGCTCTTTCCAGTTCCAGTTTTTCCGTAAAGCAAAAAACGCTTCTTGTGTTTGATATGCCTCAGAAATATATACTGATACTTGATTGTGTCAATCGTAGGCACCAGCATCTGTCCTATACTCTGAGTTTCAACAATGGGCTCTGCTTTGACGATTTCACCAAAGAATTTCCACGTACCCTTACCCTTGAAAATGTAAAAGTTATCGTGGATTAAATTGTCACTGGGTATACCAATCGTATCACCCAAATCAGGGGGAATTGGGTAACTGTCATTTTCACCTTTCCAAATAGTAACAACAAACTCATTAAACTTCTCACGCGAATCAACGTCTAACGTGCCACCTATACCCCAAATCACAGCTATCAAAAACGAAGCTTGCAGCCAAAAGTCAACATACTGATCGACCTCGTCATTCTCTTCAACAGCATCATTCATGTGCATTTCTATGAGATTCATCGCCGCCATTATCTGATTAATCTGACCCGCATGCAAAGTCAAATGACATTTCTTCCTCGTAAATTCCAGACAAGGTTCAAACAACCACTCGATCAATTGCGCTATAACGTCCTCGTGATTAACTCTCCAAACTGGATTCACGCTACTTGCCCATGATTTAACGATTGGTCGCCAACCAAGTACGTGAGGTTCGATGTAGATCATACCGCATCGCGAAACCGTAGCTGGCGAAGCTTGCAAAAGATCCATCACTTCGAAAATCATCGACATCACTCCGGTCATTTGCATCACTTCTCCGGACGTGAGACATAGTTTTTTGTTATCGTCCAGCACGGTGTTCAAATTTTCGATCCACACAGCGTCTACCGGGCCATCGAAAATCAACCATTTTCTGTCTGCGGATTCTTCGCTGCAATACTTTCTGAAAGCTACAGCACAAACTCCGTCTGTCCATTCGGATGATACTGGATCGAATTGTCCGTACAGTTGGCCCATAGTTATGGATTTGGGATTGATGGTGGTGAATCTTGTCACTGCTCCATTTTCATCGCCCCACTCGTGCATCAGCGTTAAAGCATCAGCTAGTGTATGTAGAACCGTAGTTTTACCTGAAAATTATCATGTCAGTCAAAGTCATTTCGTACTTAGAACAAACACTTCGCTTACCTCCACATGGATCACCAACCAACATAAAACCATGCCTAACGACCATCATCTCGTAAGTTTGTATGATCTTCAATAAAAATCCATCTGTCGTCTGAAGATTTCTTCTCGTCGCTACTTCACCGATAGCTTTCAAAAGTACATCGTAACTTGGCGAAGGCAATTCAACTCCAGGAAATAAATCAGAAATTATGCCTTGGAACAAAGGAACGTCGTGCGCCAAGAATTTCGGAAGATTAACGTCGACTATCGATCTCAACAAAAGGATCGTTTCGTCTTCGTCCGGGAAGCGCAGTTTGATGTTTTGCGCGGCAGTTAAGACAGTTTTTACAGCTCTCATGCCGTAATCGTAATGCGACTGAGACGACAATTGCTCGGAGCAAAGTTTGTAAGTCGTAACGATCTTCACTGACAAAGCTCGCGCGGCAGCAAATCCCGAGGAGTACAAAAAAATCTCGCCGATCAATGCGTAATCCGGCACCATCATGGCAACCGTACGAAACAGCACTTTCAAGTTGTCCGGTAGTTCCGAACGACCCGCGTAGCCTGGATTCATAGTTATGCAAACGTATACGGCGGGATTCAAATTCAATTCGGTTCCCTTTGAAAATAAAAATCATTCTTTATCCACAACTCATGAAAGTTTTGCCACACTCACTTCGAATATAAACTTGTCCAGATGAGCTCTGACAGCTTGAACGATGCAAAGTATCTGCTGGGCGACAACCGACAATACTTCGAGCTCGATACGATTGAACTCGTCGAAGCAAGCCCAAGCTCCGCATGAAGCTAAGCCCTTGAAGAACTTGCCCATGTTCTTGTAGTCGAGACCGTCCGAACAGTTGAATACGACGCATTGTACTGCTAGTGCTCGTGCCAAATCCTTGGTCGTTTCAGTTTTGCCAGTACCCGCTGGACCTTCGGGTGCTCCGTTGAGATGAAGCGCGTACGCACCGATGAGTGTCCGGTAACATCTGTCAGGAAAATTACGAGTGAACGAGTTGGTTGCTATTCATACGGTTTCTAAGTATTTTATACTTGGTAATTATTTTACTGCTGAAGAGAACTAAAAAATTCTTACTACGTTACGAAAAAAGTTCATCAATTTACGACAATCTTAAAAAAATGTTTTCTTAAAACGATATCATTATTCTTAATTTAAGAAAAAAATTTTTCAATTCAAGAGAAGAATGTACTAATTCAAGAAAATTGTCCTAATTTATAAAAGATCGTTTTGAATATGCAGCAATTTGTAGAAAAAATGTTTGTAGTGTATTCATAAAGCTTAGATCAATCCTCGACTCGTCGTGAATAAAAATCCAATTTTATCCTTCCCCCCAACTCCAACGCGCGAGAATACAGAATGAGAAGATAAACCGCGTTAATCCAATTCGAGTGACCTGTCAGTTAGAGGCGTTATAACGAGTCGTGGACAATTTCCCAAGTACTCGTAAGCGTAGGGAACGCTGGCGTTTATTATTCGCACGATGGCGTTGTCCTCCCAGTAATAACGCAGCTGCGCCAGCCACTCGAAGTCCGTTTCGTTGATAATCTTCTTGTCGATGAGGGACTTAACGACATCTTGCGCGTGAACGTCTATTGTGATTAGCGCGTTCAATGTCGTTCGGTTCTGCTTCGATAGCGGACCTATTATAATACGAGCGCGTTAATGTCATTGTGTTACCTCTTAAAACGGGAACGTTATTCTCGTGATTATTGCGCAATAACGTTTAGCGTTTTAGTTAGTTGAAATGAATTGTTGAATATTTTTCTGAAATACGCTCAGAAACTCTCGAAGTAAAGATTATTCCAAGCCTACATTCAAATTTCTCATTGAAACGAGCATGATCATTAGGAAATCTGCTGAACTCATTCGGAAATCTCAGCTCTAGCAATAAAAGCCCTCTCTCACCCTTAACGAGATTAACGACGTCGATAATCTGGCTCCTGAGTTTCTGATAGAGCCTCGTCATGGCGGATAGCATGTGAACCATCAGAGCGTTCTGCACCTCCATACTCCAGTAGATTTGCGAGACGCATAGTACAACCATCCCGGGCCAAGTTCTCACCCAGTCGACTCGCTCGTTTACCTCGTAATCGTGATAGCTCATAAGGATTTCATTACGCACCGACGCGACCATCTGCTCTTCAACCTACATATACAAAGAGTTCGATTCATCGGAAGGGCCATTTGAAAATTGGGGCGCTCATGGAAAATGGAGCGTGGCGAGACTGTTTCCCGAAGTTTTCTCGAATGAGCGAGCGCTCGTGCGAGATGATGAATTAATTGTTCACGGAAATCCCATCAAATTACGAGTGAAGTTCTCTCGCAAACTTTTCTATAACTTATTAAGGAGATTTTCGTTTTTTTTTCACTTGCTCTGAAAGTTTTGTCGTCATTGTGGAAGTTTGCGAGAGAAATTATTATAATGGATTTCTTAGGACGGTGCGGGGTGTTGTGATTTTTTGCAAAATATAATTCAAGACTCGAAAGTCTCGTCGAGAAGTTTCTTCGTCGAATCTTTTCAAGTTTCCGAAGCATTATAAAAATCGATAAACCTGAGAAAACTTTTTAATTCAATAGCAATTTTCAAATCACATTTTCGCATCTCAATCAATGTGGAAAGCTAGACGTAATTTTTAAATTGATAACCAACTCGAGAAGAAAAAGTAAATTGAATGATACTCGAGCAAATTCGAATGGCACTCGAGTGCACTAAACAGTCAGCGAATAAAACGAATAGCATTGATAGCTCTTAAACATAATGAAAAGTCGATGCAAGAAGAGAGAGAGGAAGAAAATCTCACTTGAACAAGCCACCTCTCGACGCAGCCACGAGCAGCTTCGGTAGATATCACCTCCTGTATCATGATTTCCTCTTTATCATCGCTGACGAACGAGTAGATCTCCAGTTTCTCGTTGAATCTACGAAAAAAAACACTCATTTCAAGCAACTGAAAATCAATAAAAACCAAATGTACGTACCCAAGTTTGGCGATACCCTCGAAACACTTTTTCAAATGAGGTTGTACCCTTAGAGGATCCTTGGTTTCGGAAAGTATCTCGAGCATATCGTCGTTGCTGAGAAAGAAGAATCGCGGAAAGTACAATCTCTTCTTCTCGAGGTAATTCGCCACGCCTTCGTTAACCCGCTCCATCAGTTCATTTGCGTCCCTCATCGCCTCCCACAAGCCTAACTGAAATCAATACTCTCGCTTGCCTTTTCATCCTACGTCACAAGCATTATATTGTCAAAGCAGCAAGCAGCTTTGCAAGCAGCAGCAGCAGGCAGTTCCAGTGTAAAGCTGTGTTAGAGTTCGTTTTGTTTTCGCTGTACTCGCGGGTATACAATGAATTTGGGGCGGAGGCAGAGAGAGACAGAGAGGATTACCAGAGCGTTTATCATGGGGGACTATTGTTGGATGGCCTAGTTTTGTAACAGATAATGGCACACGGCGTTCGACTTTTCGTTATCTAAAAATACTTTTTTCATTGAAGGATTTATTTGTGCTATAATTAAACGACGTCGCAAATTCACCGTTCAATTTATACATGTAAAAGTTGTATTTGTATAAGAAGATTGGATGGAGTTTGCAAGTAAAATACGGAGAGAATCATCTCACTCTGATAGTAAACTTCGGGAGAGAGGAGGGGGGGGGGGGGGGGGGGGGTTTCAAACAAA
>JAWWMK010000032.1:6518698-6529619 GCA_035047105.1 Galeopsomyia nigrocyanea | reverse complement strand
CCCCCCCCGCCCCCCCCCCCCCCCCCCCCCCCCCCCCCCCCCCCCCCCCCCCCCCCCCCCCCTGCAATCGAAGCATTGAAAGGAAAATAATGGCTTTTGAAGGGAGCGTGGAATTCACGGACTGGAAGGCTCTCGAATTTCACTAACTGAATTCGAAACTTTTTCAGTTCGACGAAAAAAAAAAAAATATACGACAAATGTTACTCGGAAAATATTTGTTCAAAAAAACGTCATGTCCATGGAAATTCAATATTACGCATCGCTTAGTATTCTCGTCACGGTTGTTATGTAGGTTACTCAATTAAAACTTTTGCAGCTATAGTAGCTGTGGTGAATCAGTGGGCGTCGACGTGTAAGCAAAAAAAAATACGAAACGTACTTTTGCAACAACAAAAAATCGTATCATTAAAAACTCCGCCATTTAGAATCAATACCAAGTATATATGTAGCAAATTGTCATTAGCACTTAATTAAAGTTCACGCTGAATCGAGCAAAGTACACATTCATCTTCAGCTGTTCCCCTACATATATATATATATACTCTGAAATCTCTGGCAAACACTCAAGGGAGATATAGATACATATACATACGTATATGTGTACTCACCGAGCCAGCAGTTTCGCGGACGCGAGGTTCCCTGGTGACGTTCTGCATGGCCTTGCGAAAAGTGCCATCCACCTCGTTGAAGAGGACACCTTCCTCGGGGAGTTGCGCTACGATATCCTTACTCGAGAATATCGGCAGTAGATACATCCATTGTACTTGCACCTGTTATTGACACAGACACACATACGTGATTTGGATAATTCTACATTCGACGTGTGTGAATATTTAAATATACATATGTACTTTAGCCCATTCTTCCAAAGTATTCGAAATTCGAAGCAAAAGCTCGTAGAAGTCTTTGACCTCGGTGGCGATGGGTTTAACGAAGGCGGAGCCCCTCATCGCTTGCACTTTAACGATTTGCTCCTCGAGCATGGCTTGAATGTCGTCTAGCGAAGTCAATATGTTGACGCGGCTGTCCTTGAAGGGTGTCGTGGTGAAGTGCATGGTGTCCCATTCGCGTTGCATCCTCTCCAGTAACTCCTCAAGACCCAACTCCTTCGTCGCTCCGACGCTTATCTGCTCGTAGCTTTCTCGCGATTTTTCGATTTTAATGAAGTTATATGTAAAGAGCTTTTTTTCATTATAAATGTTAAAATATTAAAACGCAAAAAGATTAAATGGAACTGGAATATGGAAGAGAAATCCGATGCCACATAATATTCCATTGCGGTTATTATTTCAGCATTGAAGTTTTCAATTTCGCTTGATACTTCATACTTCGAAATGAAACAAAAAAAAATCAATGAAAAGAGAAGAGCAAATCGCTCGTAAATCCAAAACGTACAGATCCATACTGTCCATCAAATTCATTTCTATGATTTTGCGCAAAGTGGTGCCTGCATTGGGCGTCAAATCAAAGCCAGCGATGCCACTCATTTCGTCCCAGTGGCGCTGACGTAACGCAGAATTGCAAAAGCATAGTACCAGTGGAACGTATTGCTGTGAAAAAAAAAGCACACACACCAAATTAATCGTGTCGAACAAAAATTAAATGCAAATTTTGTCTCTCAAAGCTTTTTTCGTACTTTGAACCATTTGACACTTTCGAGCAGTTGATAGGACAATTTCATCGGGGCTGGTTGTTGATACGGATCGGGATCGTCTACTGATCCGACGAAACTGAAAAATATATATTTTCAGAAGCTCGAGTGTATATCGGAAACGATGAAAATTGAACTGAGAGTGAGTGAAAAGTTTTCTATCGGGTAGAAAAATATCAAGCTCAAACGAAGTTGAAGCAGTAAAAACTTGGAAAACTAGGTTAGAGAGTTTATAACTCCATCGTTTTCACCACTAAGTTAGTGCTTACATGCGATAGCTCTTAGTTTTTTTTTACCATTTCAAATTCAATAATTGAAAAAAATACACTCACGTGTAAGGATAATTCATAGCCATCTGCATCTTGATCTTCGTCTTGAAAGCTTTGTTTGCCTTTGAAAAATCTTGAAAATACTCCGCCGTTTTATTATCCACGTCGTTCGAATCAAGATACTCGAAAGGACCATCCAGCCAAACACCTCGATCTCGTTGCCATTGATAAGCGCGATAAATCAACGAGTAAAACGGCAAAATTAAAGTATCCCTCAGCTCGATAACTCTTGGATAGGTAGTTTGTGGAAAACCAAAAAGACTTTCTTCCTGATTGATCCACGTCATTTCGGCATCCATACGATCCAATTCGCGAGCGAACTTGCGCATAAATTCAATGTACTCGGAAATTCGTGTCGCGTCGTCCATGTCGTCCATTAGTACGAGTCTACGGTGGGGGATTACATCCGACGGTTATATGAAATTTTATTCTACACATCGACTTTATATAATATATATGTATGACCGTCGGTTTTATGACGAAAAAGTAGAGCAAGCGGATCAAAGAGAGATTTACTCTCGGTACTCTCTGTCACACTGTAATCCTACGCTGCAGGCAGCAATGACGAAAAAAAATCACCAGCGATCTTTTTTTATTTTCTATAAAAGCCCCTCTATTCATTGTTGCTTATGATTGTCCACGCGGAAAATTTTTATTCCTGGCTGACAATACGCGACACATTGTTTTATTCGAGCACAAGTTTAAACTCGAGTAATTACATTTTCCGTATTTATGAAGGAAAAAAAAAAAGCTCACTCGGAGTTTTCTAATAAAAAAAAATTGTTACGTATCTTTTTTTTAACTGCACTCCCGAGAATTAAAATCTTTACGACTTCGACTTTGCTCGTTTTACAAGTTCGACGTTTTACAGCATGTCATTTATTACTCGAAAGTGCTCGCTTTTCCGTCTCGGAAAAAATTAATCTTTCGCGAAATCGAAATAAAACAGCGTAACATTAATATGACAATACCTAGGAAACATCTCCTCGACTTTCTTATTGAGAGCGATAATCCTCGCCTGCAGTCTCTCCTCGAGGTCGAATTTCTTCTGCTCGTACATCATACTGTTTTTCTCGAGTACTGGCTTGATGTTGCGCAGCCAGTTGACCGTCGTATTATTCAGCTCGACGTGATCGCGGTCGAGGGTCGTCATCTCGAATAGCGAATTTATCATGCTTAATGATTGGCTGATCCTCTGACGAAGCTGATCTATTGTCGTTGTCGTTACTTGCAGCATGTAACGGCCTGTTTTTTTTTTGGGAGGTTAACGACGAAGTATGATTAGTAAATTAATTAATGGTAAGGTGAAATGTTTAGGGAAAAATGGAATTTTGTGATTTTATCGAATCTCTTATTTCGAATACACATGATTTTGTAGATGAAAAAAAGCATCAAAAGTTTATTAATAATTTATGAAAAGAATTAATTTCGCCAAATTAATTCATTTCAACTACCAGCTAATTCGATCGAAATTAATATTCGCACGAATAAACAAGCAAAATTAAGGAGTCAACAATACCAAGCTCGAGTAATTCGCCGGTCTCTTCAGGAATGTTGAGAGCTCTCTGCTGAATGGCTTCGAATTCGGCACAGATAGCGAGATTGAAATTCCGATGTCTCGCGACGAGTTCGCGAATTATGAGTTCTCGAACTTCCTCCACGTATCCTTGCAAGCCATTTTTCGCGTCCTCCTGGTGGAGCTTGCAGTTCGGAAAATATTGGTTTTCTGTCTGCGAAAAAAAAGAAACCAGAGAAAAAAGTGTCTAATCGAGGCTAATTTAAAAGAACACGAAATTTAAGATGAAACGGTATTATTGGTGGAGGTGGCCGACTGCCATTAATTACAAATGTAAGCACTGCCGAGTATAGAGTTTCGGGGACGCGTCGGAGAATCAAAAGCGGGTTACTCGAGAGCTGCTGATAATATCCGCGAGCTAATTGGACACTCGCGCCTGACAGTTTGACCAACGTATTAACGAGGAGAGTTTGTGCCCTCAAAAACAAAAAAAAAAAAAAGTTTCTTCCGCGTCGTTTACTCTATTCCGTTCGTGTTATTTATTTTCGCTTATTCGTTTACTCACCATTCCACTAATATCCTTGAATCTCTCGTTGAACTCGTCCAACTTGACTAAACAACCGTCAAAATCATGACTCTCAGAGACAAAAGATACTTGTTTCTTTTGTGCTTGAGGGTCAAAAACCATTCGATACTTTTCTCTGACAGTCTCGACGTAATCGATAACAGGACGTAAAATTTCTTCCAAAACTTCGTTCATTTTCTTATGACACTCGTCCACGTACCAATCGGGTACAACGCCAGAATAGTCGTATTTGGAGAGTGGATTGACGAACGATTGCAAGGAGGGTAGTTGTCGTGCCGTCTGGGCGAAGCGATCCAGGAACGAGTGGAGGGTCGAGTGGATCTCTTGCACGAGGGGACTTATAAAGAGGTCATTGTTCTCGCATTTCAAGCTCAGCTGCGAAAATAAGCCAGATCGAGTTTGATCTATCGATTAGATTTTGTTTTGTGTTTGCGAGGTGCAGCGATTGATTGGCTCGAAGTGGTTTTAGTTGATGATTTGTGATGTTTATCTTAATTTTTTTTTGTACTTCTCTCTTGATATATTTTCCCTTTTGAAGTTATTGCTTTTTGTTGTCAAATTCGTTGTTAATTAAATAACTCTCATTACATGGAATAACCCAGCATACAAAGGCAAAACATCCATGAAAACTCAACTTTGCAAGCTCAATATTTTACCGTACCAGCAAAAGCTGCTCGTACAAAGAAAACTAACTTTTCCTCTTCCGTCAAACAAACTTTTCTTTCCCCAGAATTACTCATCATCAAAAAAAAAGTTTCTACCTCTACACCCATATGAAAAAAGGTACGTCACAAGAAGGGTAGATAAACTTAAAAAAAAGAGAGAGAGAGAGACGAGGGACGATCGATATAACCAAGCTTCTCTCTTTTTTTCTCTCTCTCGCATCCCACTCGAGACGCTCGGCCACTCGAGCATAATATTTACCCCGAGCAACGGCGACAGCAAGCCCGGCTCGGCAAGCACTCGTAACAGATGCTCGCAGGTAGCGGCGACTCGCTCAAACAGACGCAAACCCAAAAGTCGCTCGGCGCAGAGCATGAATGATAAAGGTCGCGAATCTCGCTCGAAACGCGACTCCTGTTGCAGCATCTCGCCGATCTTCAATTGATAAGTCGCCAGACTCAGTGCGCCGCGTTTTACATCCACTTCGACGAGATCGACGAATCTGAAGAAGAAAAAAAGCAAATATTTTTTTTTATCTTTTCTTTGTCATTAGCGAATTCCCTCTCGAGACGGAGAATTTTTTCTTTTTTCAGCAATAAAACGTCTTCGCAATCAAGGGATTCCGCTGAGTTTAAACTTTGTTACATGAATGACAAAGTCTATGACAATCACTACCAATTCTCTTTATACTCACTGCAAAAACTCGATGTATCCTTGCGCTCTGTACTTGAAAAAATCGCAAATCAGCATTGGCAATCTCGTCGCTGCCCTCGTCATAATGGCTCTCATCAGTTGATGCGACAAGAAGTATCTTTTTGAAATAAAGTGGCGATTTTTCAAAAATCGATGGTAATTTTCCGATCGTCCGGGTAACTTGTAGGGTGGATCTTGAATACCCAGCCAGTCCTCGGCTCCCTCGAGTTTCAATACGCAGAGTAAACTTGTAGCTCGCATTTGCTCGACGTAGCGTTGCTTTACCTCCGCCATTTCCATCTCGAATAGCTCGGAATACTTTTTTCGTAGGACCGATGGGATTGACTCGCGCATCGCTTGCTCCCAATCCTACTGGTGGATTTTTTTTTTTTTGGTTCGTTAATGATGAATGTCTTTTGCGAGAGTATCTTAGGATTTATTGGATTTTTTGTTGTTGCGAGGTCATGAATTGGAAGGTGGAAGTTATAGATTTGAAAATTTTACGAACCGTTTGATAACAATTTAGTTATTTCACACTCGGAAGTACAATTGTTTATCTTGCGCGACAAAAGAAAACCACATAATCATTCTAAAAGATTAATGCTAAAGCAAGCTAATGAAAATTACATTCTGTTTCGAGAAGCCAATTTCAAATCGTCATTCGAAAACGAACGACGTCATATTCCAAAAACCAGGCTATTTGAATAATTCTCCGCATTAATTTCGAAACGAGCGATGCAAATGCAAATCCTACGTAATCCTCAATAACTAGAAAATTAATTTCAACCTTTCACGTCGCGAAATCCCTTCTCCGATAATAAAGAGAAGAAAAAAAAAGGAAGCTCTCACTGGAAGTAGTTCGTGTATCGGGAGTTTCTCAGCGAATCGTCTCATTTTATCGGCGCACTCCCTTCGAAACGGCTCGAGTCTACATTTCTCATCGCATCCGCCATGATATCGAATGCGCCTCTGATCGCTAGTTTCCTGCGCAATAATAATAATCGTAGTTCGATTTTGGCTTGATTCGTGCGGTCAGTCTGAATATTGCTCAGCGGGCGAAAATGGAAATTGCGATTGTCGTTGATTAAATTAGATTGATGGATTGTTGCTAACCTGTCTGCCGTGATAACCACGTGGAAATTGTTCGACGTGTTTGCCAACGATTCGACTAACATCGGGGACCGGTAGGAGTCTTGAAACTAAAGTGTTAGCGCGAGAAAAGTCTCGAGTTTCCGGCATCCTAACTTCTCTTCGTCATCGTCCCGGGAATTGTAAATACAAAATCTAGCCTATTTTATGGAAGTGAAGAGGTGTATCAAACGATCATCGTCTGTTTTCGAACTTTGGCGCACAACACGCAGAACGCGCTTTCGAGGAAGCTTGAGAGGTGCTGACATCTAGCTGATTTCTCGGCGAACGTCGATCGGTTTCTTCGACCGGTAAGACGTTTGTCTTTTCGAAATAAATTTATCACCTAGAAATAATATTAACATCAACGATATTTTATTTAATTATCATGACAATTGCATTCTAATAGACGACTAATTGATCGTGATTTTGTTTTATCATGCATACAACTAATTTTAACAGTTCGATAATTTCCAGCAGCAAATATACGCGTCGCTCGTTTTGTGCGCGAATTAATAACAGTTCGCTTGACGGGCAAACGAACAATCGCCAAATTAAACGCACTGCGTACAAAAGCAAAGGAAGAAGAAAAAACGAAGGAAAGCACGAGAGCGTCTGCAGATGTTAGAGCCAATGAAGCGTAATGCAATGCGCAAGACGAGGAAAAGACCAAAGGACTTGGCAGCATCCATCGTGGTTCTGGCGAGTTTTATATGTACCAAGTAGGTCGTCGCGTGGTTATGTCGATGAATCGATATTATAGGCTTTTCCATTTGCTTTTTTTCGTTCGCAATGTTTCGCTGTTTGTGTTTAATCGATGTATATATGTAGTTTTGATTGGATTTTGGTTATTAACGGTGAGATGCGGGCTTTGGGTAATGTCATCGTTGATCTGTTAATTAGTAGTGATTACGCGCTATGGATAATTAGAGATGTGCATATACGGGATATGTATGTATATATTTGGGAAATATTTTAGCTGGGTTGAATTAGCGATGAAATGTATAGATACATCATTTTTTAAGCTCAAAAGTTCATGTTGAATTTTCTGAAAATATGTTTTTCGAAAAAGCGGTAGGTGTTTTTTTCTTATCGAAGAATATTTTAACTTTGTCAGGGAAAATAAACAAAAATGTCTGACATTTTCCGTCCTGCTACTGAGGATATTTCCGGAGTTGGATATTTTCTCGCATATTTTTTCACGTCATGAATATTACAGAGTTCCCATTTTCAGATTAGTGTTTTTTTTTCTGATTTATTGCGATCATCATGTAAATAAAATATCATTCGTTAAAAAATGTCACTGTTATTCTTTAATTCACATATTCGCCTGTAAGTGAAATTCGTATTAAGTTTAAGTTTTCATATAGTGGAATAATAATTTGTTTGAAATAAAAAATATGAGCTATGTGATCAGATTATCAATTTTTTTCATACTTATAAAGCTTATTCAATAAAAACTTGATCATACAGTAATATATCTATTATTGCTCAACTTATCTATTATTACTTAATTAATTAATTACAAAAACATAAAACGTAAATCAAGCACAAACACCAGTTGCTAATCCTTATAAACCTTACTAAAATGAGCACGTCGCTCTCCGACATAAAAATTCTGTTCGTCCAACTTAATTGGCAATTTTTCAAAAATTTGCAAGTTCAATTTTTGTCCGTCCGAAAAAAGCAATTTCGATTCCTGTCTCTCGGCGTAAATAATTCATCAACATCAGCTTCCCCCATTCATTCTAAATCACCTGCAGCAAAGCTAAAAACAATTCCAATCAACGTCGACGATCGTACCTATCACTGCACTTTCATTCCAATTCCCTGCATACCTGCGACCGAAACCACCGCGTCAACCGCGCGATTGCATCTCTCTCTCTTTTTCTCTCGACATTGATCCTCTTGCAGCTATAGAGAGAAAGAGAGAGAGAGAGAGAGAGAGAGAGAGAGAGAGAGAGACAAAGAAAAGTATCTCGAAAGTAAAACACGCGGAGGCCGGAAATGGTATAGCCGATGACGCACGAAGAAAGTTCTAATTCGGAGGATCCCGGATCCTTTTATCATCAAAGGATTTTGTCTTACTTTTACTCTCAGTCTCTCTCTTTCTTTCTTTCTTTTTTTTTTTGGTATCCCAAACGCAAGAAGGCGTGAAAGTTCGGGCTACTGTGATGATTTTTTTTTATAAAGGTAATGATTGCTCGGTAACGATGTGAAGTTTCGAGGTTGAAAATGAATGTGAAGAGATTTTCAAAGAATGGGGTTAGATTATTACGGTCACTTTTTTTGTATCTCTCTCGGTTTCCGCAGGATGCTATAGTAATTTTCGTTATAGGTCGATTGTTACGCGAAAATCTTTTCGTGGCTAATTCTCAAAGTAGTTCAATAGTAATTATACAATTATCTTTCAAGTTCAGTCAATTAGTGGTTCGAAATAGATTTTCAAATACACCACCGGTACACACTCTCAAAATCAACGGTATTCCCTGCTTTTAACGACAATTTAGGGAAATAGACCGTTGAAGCCAGCGACATTTTATGACATCCTAAAATGGTTCATCAAATACTATTGACTTTAACGTTTTCTCGGAAAGCTATATATCGCCATTCAAGTGCACGAGTATGCCCATGATTATAAGTGATCGAGTGTTCATTATATAGCTTATACTACTTATCCGCGAGAGGGTGACCCGAAATTTATTTTGCATAGCTAAAATGCACTGCTTGAAGTAATTAATTGATAAAAATTTATAAAGTTTGGTTGTTATAAGTAAAAAGAATCGAAAACGTGACTACATTTGATCTCGAGGAAGAGTATACGTGATATGATATGAAGTTTGGTTGTCATAAAATTTAAAATAACTACAATTTTTTCATATAGCCAGTGTAAAATAAATTATTCTCTCATTAATCATACTCACATGTAAACGAACTAAAACAGAAACTAAAAAACATATAAAAAATTCTATATATATAGCGAACGATCGCACTTGTTTTATACATCTCTCCGCGTTTAAGTTTGTACCGTTGCTCACAGCAGCAGCTGCAGCAGCTCGCGTACGTCCTTCGCAAATAAGAGTAAAATCACACGCTTACTCGCGCGCGCGCGCGTCGGCATTCCAATGCGGGTCAGCGTACGATACGACGATATATATACATATACTCGTTCCGTCACGGCTAATTCTTCTATTCCGCATTCTTCTCTACGCTTTAATATACATCCTCTTCATCGAAAGTAGTTCAAAAATATTGAAAATCGATGATGGCGGAGTGCACATTTTTTTATTCATATACACGTTTATTGCCTTTTATATTTTTTGGTATTCATGATATTCCAACGCTTTTGATGTTTTATCTTTCTTTGTCACGCCAACGTAAAAGTGGGAGATGGCTTTTTTTTTTTATTATTATTATTAGAATTTCAAGCAGGTCTCGGTGTTTACGTTCGGCCCCGTGAAATCCAAAGTAACATTTCTTTTTTTCTGCATGAATCAGAGAGATGCGCGTGCGTCACGAGAGAAAGTTGAATTCTTCATACCCTTTTGTTACGAGGCAATTCATGTATACGATACGCCTACGAGATTTTTATCGTAACATTCGAGTTTTTTTTTTTTTAATTAAATTTTGACAGTTTAGATCTGGGTGAAGGTAAGTGTTTTGACAGTCTCCTTTCGGAAGTTTTGATAAAGCGGTGAGTTTATAGAGTTCAATGGCGTTGAAGGTAAAATATGCTAATTAGATTTTGGTATGACGTGGGCGTCAGTAGAAAGTAGCAATGAACCGGAATCGGATCCCGTGATTAATTGATTATGTAAGGTTGCGCGAAATTCATTCAAATGAAGAGCTTCAAATTCAATTCACGTGAATCTTTCGCGTGCAAACTTGAATTTTTCACACATTAGTGATGCAACAAAAACACTCTGACATTTCAGTGAATAATTGAGCGGGTAGTTTAAAAAGTGTAAGGTATTAGATACACCGTTCGTTTGCAGACGTGCTACTGCATTAAAATGAGGCACTTCAAAATAAAATTATCGGTTCAAGTAACATTTGAATAATAATTACATTTTAATAACCTCCTTGCAGCAAAAACAATTTGTTAAGAGCATTTACTATCGGAAATTTCTCACGTCGTTCGAATCCTCGCCCAACCCGTTTCTCGGTCGCACCCAAAGCCAATTCCAAACTGAAATAACTACTCAGATCGCCCAGATTTTTCCAGTATAAAAAAGACCCTAAAGCCAATCGATCCGTGCAATTCAATCTCCTCAGCGCACCGATAAAACTCGAAGTTTCAATTACCGCTAATTTTCTCGGCCATAGGAAAATACCAAAAAACCAAGGTCGTACCT
>JAWWMK010000032.1:6483678-6518598 GCA_035047105.1 Galeopsomyia nigrocyanea | reverse complement strand
GAAACCGCGCCAAGTAGCGAGTCCCGCTACCGAGACTTTCTGTGTCGAATAGCTGTACCACACGCGATCGGCCTGTCTCTTGCTCGCGACTGTATATATCGTTTTACAGGTGTCGCGTTTGGATTTTTTTTTTATGCCGGTCTTGTATAGACATTTTTTTCGATACCGAAAGTGGATGTAGTTGATGGTTGCGTGAGGAATGCATGATGGATGAGGAGGGTTTTTGTTTTGATTTTTTCCGACAGACGAGTTCTTATGTGATAGTGGATCGAAACGAAATGAAAAATATTCATTTGACGATGTTTTCTTGTCGATGAGAATTTTGAAAACGGCGAGGTACTGTTATACAGATAAAAATTATGCAACAGCCGAAGAGATATAACGTTACATCTTCCCGAACGTATTAGGATTCTTCAGTAATAGATACTATAATTATACAAGACCGGATCTTTAGCATAACTGGTTATGTAAGCTCAAAAATTATGTAGAAAATCGTTCATCACGTGCAACGTTATTTTTCGTTCATTAAAATCTTCATTTATAGTTTTAGTATTTGAAATGTTATTTTGATAAAAATTGAAAAATTATTCAACTAACAATCGCTCAACCCGATTCTTATGTAGCCACTGTGATATGTATTTGACTGCGTGTACATAGTTTTGCATTGATGCGCCACTTAATGAAAGATGTCGTAAATACTTAAACAACAGAATTAACATAAAAGTAATAATGCACAATCTTATGAAAATAAATGCAATTTTCACGCAAATCAATTTACAGACAATTTTTTTTTCAGGTACCAGGTTTATTATTCAAGTAAATTCACAGTACGTTTCACATTTAATTTTCAAAGAAACACTCTCAACACACCCGAATCTCGACCCGACATTCCCAAACCGACAGACCCATTCACCCGACCTCCTTACAAAAAAAAAAAACAATATACAACTCCTTTCTTTTTTCATACCTCGTCTAATAAACGACGACCTCGACCCTGCATCGCTCGAGTGACTTTCGAGCTCGGCTGATCGCGCAGCACCGAATTACGCCTCGTGTATATCATTCTCTTCGTGACATGCTTTCTTACGCTCTACGTCTTTCGTATTAAAACGTGCGAGCGACGATCTGCTCTGTTTTTCTTGCATTGTAGGTGTATGTATTTTTCGAACGAATCAGTGTGTCGTGAATTGCAGGTTGAACTCGATGCCTCCTTTTTTTTCTATGATTGCTAGGAGAGATGCGATATTATTTTCCGTTGGTTGTTTATTTCCGCAGGAAGTATGTTACAATTGTGTACTAAGATGATTTTGAAATTCGTAAAATAATTCAAATTACAGTTAAATCCTTTCGTATCTATCAACACATCACGACAAAATACCAAACCTAATCGTGACACGAAGATTCGCAAAGAAGATACAAAAGTCAACAAACCCAGACACACTTACAATCTTAGCAATCTTCTCGCAAGATTAATCCTTGCACTTGACGAAGGTCGTTTCGAATATACGCGTCCCGTTATTCCAATGCATGCATGTGCGTGTGTCGCGGTTTCGTGCCGGATCGAAGTGCCAGCAAATGAAGTCCGATATATGCGCGTGTTGAAACGACCACATTGATGAATTGTTCGATTGCTCATGGGTTATTGTAGTACGTTGCTGTCGAAGTCTTATGTGGATTGCAATTTATGTGTTCTGATTTACTGTTTTCGTTTATTCGTGTTCTACAATGTTCTGTTTGAGTTTTT
Source organism: Galeopsomyia nigrocyanea (assembly GCA_035047105.1). Classification (NCBI taxonomy): domain Eukaryota; kingdom Metazoa; phylum Arthropoda; class Insecta; order Hymenoptera; family Eulophidae; genus Galeopsomyia; species Galeopsomyia nigrocyanea. Next base: position 6,516,854 of record JAWWMK010000032.1, on the reverse strand, counting down.
TTTTGTCCTGTCGTTGAATTCCACTGTCATTAATCCGACGTGCGATGACGGATTAAAATTGAATTTTAAATAACGAGTGTCAAAATACTCGAATCGATCTGATTCCTATAGCTGTAACATCACTTTACATACTTCCCGGCATAGCTTGCAACCCTGAGAAAAATCTTATAAAAATCTTCCACTTCGCTCGAAACCTTGTACAGCATATAGCGGATTACGTAAAACCCCATAATCACACGCTCGAAGATTCCCAACTAATGGCAGAGTATATTATGCCTTTTTAAACCTTTGCCGCCATCCTCGCAATAGGAAGCAAAAAATATATTTTCCAGAGGCGCATTTCCTCGTTCGGAAAAAGCAGAGCGAACGATTTAGCGAGATCCTACTAATGAGACGGGCACATATGCACGCACGCAGCATCCCGCTAACGAAACAGTTATGATGTATTTCTCTCTCCTTCGCTCGCTCTCTACGCTCCCTCCGAATAAGATCGGAAATTACCGTATAGCCAAGTGAAGTAGGCCGGCTTATTGAGAGTGCAGGTTGATATTAGAAGAAAAGCCCTTCTTTTTTTGCATTTGTTGTATACGAAATATCACAGTAGAATGTGTTATTTGTTCGTTTGTTGATGGATGGTGTGTTCTTTCGAGTTACTTAGTCTAATTCGTTACGGTCAAGTAGAAGCTCCGATTTCTTTTTTTTACGACACGGCGTATAACACACATGAAATTTAATCATGTACAGGTGCTTTGAAAAGATACTACTCATAGAACTCTTCTGTGTGCATAACGACTACACGAAATAATAGACTGGACGAACTTTTAAATTTCCCCATGAAAGTTTAATGACACGACACACCACGTGTGTGCATAACGTTACAATGTCAATCATAACAACCAATAAAAAATAAAATAACCCATTGATCACCGCCGATGAATCAACGAGATCCAGTTAAGATACGAGCCATGTGATATGCGGTATATTTTTTCAAATTTGCTCGAATGTAGGATACTAACAGTAAACGCGGAAAAAAAATGAAAGAAAAGAATTGCAATCCATCAAACTCATTACCCGCGAATAATGACGCGTATAGTATGCTGGTTTGTACTCGATGTAAAAGTGCAAAACTAGGACTTGTTTGAAGACTTCTTTTGTCGCAGTTTCATGTGTGTGCGAATGAAGCGATCTCAATGAGAAACGATTATACTCGTTGAAAGTAGCGCTGAAGGTTGATTTATATTTGATTAGTAAACGATGCATGTGATGAAGAATACTGCGTGTTTCTCTTCCATTGAAATCGATAAATACCGGATATTAAAAAGAAATTATTCTCTTTTCCGCTTGGCGAATTAGTTTTCACTACATTTTTTTTTAATTTGCGTTAAAATTACGAAAGTTCAAAAATAACTCGGAAGATACGAATTGCGTACGTTACTTCTTTCTTTTTTTTAACTTCCTTTCGCCGCGCTGCTGTGAAAATTCAAGCTCGCGCTAATGAGAGACGCGTCATGCTCGCGAAGCGTCGCGACGAGGGAGAAAGAGAGAGAAGATAAAAAAATCCGCAATTATCACGCGGACCGTAACCGCGAAAGTCGCTGCATTACCTTTATATAGTGTCTGTTCACTTTTATGTTTCTACGAAAAAGGAGGTGCTTCTTTCTCTCTCTCTCTTGCTCGGTTTAATAAGTAAAGCGAAAATTTTTACAAAGAGATTTGGAGCAGGAACGTAATAATCTTGTGATTTACTGTCGAAGTCAAAGTGGGAAAGATTCTTTTGCTTTGTTGGGAATTTATTTTCAATGGAAGTCGGAGATAAAGTGATTTTTTCATGTCTACCTGGATGATGTAGCAGGGGAATGAAATTTTGGAAACTTTCGATGGTTTCATTCTGTCTAATAAATTAATCGTCGTTTAAATTTCATTTTACGAAAAGATACATTTTTTTATTTTTCGTTTACTTTCTCTGATATTGCGTTTATAGCTGTTTTTAAACAATCGCTTTATTCATGCATATGAAAATAAAATTATGTTTTATTTGTTCCTTTTTAATATTTTTAAATTTTTATCGTATTTCGAGGAGTGAGAGAACGAAGCAGTCTCTGGAGAGAGCTGTTGGATCGCGTTTTAATACTAAACCATAATGAATTTGAATTTTTTTCAAATTTCGTTGACAATAACAAGTGAACTCGACAAAACTATCTACGTGTTATCAACGAAGCTCGCCAACTATAATCTCCCTTACAATTTACATACCTAACAGCACGCGTCGACATTAAAAAAAAATCGCAAACGAGATTCTACTCGAACTGTGCAACTTCGCAAGCCACATAATTACAAACTTCATTATAAAATCAAAATCAAAGGCTGCAGCAACGTATATATACCTACGCGGCAAACGGTAAAACGTTCAACTCATCAGCAAGTAAATGAAAACATCCACTAGTAGACGCACGCGCAAATAAGAGGCAAGAAAAAGAAAAAAAATATAAGCGTTCCAGAAAACACTTCTGGAAAGAAAAGTGCACACGAGAGAGTTGGGACACGTGCATTGTTTACAGCAGCGAAACACCAGAGAAAGAGAGAAAGAAGAAAGTAAAGCGCGAGCGCGCGCGTGCGTGGATCACTGACACCTTACCGCTTTTATTTTTCTCACGAGGAGAGTCGAAGCTTCTTTATACCCGAGAGAAATCTGGAAATTTCCGGTGACCAGATGATTGGTTGAATTCTGGACGCTGGAAAACCGTTTTTTTTTTTTAGAAATTGTGTTTCTTTTTTTTTTCGTATTGATTGATTGACTTGGTTATTCGAGATGTGAGATGCATCGCGGTGGTCAAGATGTAAATGAGGATTATTAATCGAGATATATTCATTTGTTGTGAAACCATTTTTTTAGGGAAAACATAGCGTGAAAAACTTTTCTATTTTCGGATTATTATTTATAATCCAAATAAATTGAATGTTCTGTTAGGCATAATGTGAAATGTAAGTGACGATGATAGATGTCGATCTTCGTTGATAACACGTAGATAATTTTGTTTTATCGTCTTGTTATTATGAATGAATTTTTTTTTCATAATATAAACAAATTCATTGAAGTTTATTTCAATTATCAATTTTAGTGAAACTAAGTCAATATAAAAAATTTGACGTCGAAACAAAAAGCTCGTTTCCAACATACAAACCCGTACAAACCAAACACAAAGTTACATCACCAACCGACAATAAACTCGTGCAATTATGAAAATCATCCACCATAAAAGAAAGAAAAAAACCCTAACAATTACAAAAAAAAGGAAGACAACAATGGTAAACGCTCGGTAATTCTTTCAAACTAACGCAACGTTAGCTTAGAAAACAAGTATGTTCCGGTCATAACAAAAAGAAATGACAGCGAATCTCGAAGAGGACGATCATCGCTTGCAAAACAGCGGGTGAGAAAAGTGCGTGCTGCTGCTGAAGAAATTCCTCACAAGGCCCCTTGCGACGACGACGACGACGACGACTGCGGTGAAGAAGCGAACGGTTAAGTTCCACCTCCCTAAGGCCCCGCAATGGCTATAAGAAGACTCGTGCTAGTCGATCGTCTTCCAGAAGCGAAGTGTTGTCCCAGTGATACGCACACGGCTTATAGATATTTTTTAACGAAATCGAAATATAAAAAAAGTGAGTTTTTTTTCTGGTTATTATCTTTTTTTTCTAATTTAAGAGTGCGAGTGCAGTGATTTTTTTTTCTCTCGAATTGCGATTTTTTTGAGTGTTGATAGGGGGTGACGAGATATTTTTTTACCTGTTTGTGAGGAATTTTCGATGGACCTGAATTTGAAATTAATTTTTATAATATGATAGTGACTGTGTAATGTGCATTTGTGACGAAATCTGATCATTTTTTCAAATCGACTCTTACTTTTTATTCTGTATAATTGATGTTTGTTATAATTTAATTTAATATCTAATTGAATTAATGTGCTTGAATGACTTTGAAAGTTTATAATTCGAGCGATTTTAATAATGGATTAGAAAGTCACAAAATTAAGTTGCATTTCACAAATTTTCTGCTCCACGAACAGGTAAAAAGTGTCGTCACAAATTGGTGGATTCAAATACAAGCCACTTATATAAAACGTAATTAACGTTAAGGATATTAGATGAAATTAATTGAAAATAGTTAGGTATATAATTGGTTCAATTCAATTAGCGATATTAGTATTCAAGAGCAATTATGAATCGATTCATTATATATAGCATAGACTTAATGATCATTAAGAAATAATTTTGGTCCAAATTGTCAATTGACTATTTGGAATGTAATCGACTGCGAAGTCACGCAAAACCACACAACGAAAAAAAAAAATTCTACCGCGACATTCTCAGTTCAATTTAACTCGAACCACAAAAATGAAAAAAAAAATTGATAAACAATATCCCGATGGTTTAGCGTGAGTAGGTCGCGACCGCGTTTTCGTGGAGAAGAGTAACGGTGCAGGCATACGCTTCGAACGTTGGGGTCAAGAAACTTAAGCCGATCGGAAGTGGGCTAACGAGACCGCCTCCTCTCCACTCGCGCGCGACCTACTTTCATGGTCAAGGCTTCGATCTATACTTCTCTCGCTCGCTCGCACCTGCTGAGATATATTATACTTGCATACGTGCGCGAGATTTCTTCGATATACTGTTACTTTTCATTTTTTGGATGTGTGGAAGGTTGGCAGGTTGTCGATATTTTTATTTTGTTTTGATCGATGGCTTTGAATGATTGAAAGTGTATTTTCACGATTTCACAAATCTGGATGCATTTTTTTTTTCAGTTTGACAGATTGACGTGCAACAATGTTATTTGAAATTTTAAATGTGATGTGTTTTTAAATATTTATAGAGAAAAATTTTAATTAGAATATCTAATGTTTAACATTCTTTTCACAGCTTCTGAAATACTTCCACAAATACCAAACTTAAAAATTCAAATTAAATTCTTTCACGGCTCGAGCGTAGCTAAAAGAGGTAAATGTTTCGATAAAGAAAAAAAATGTAATTTCTCACGTTAGGAAAATACCTCGGTAGTATGTTGTTTCTCGATGTTTACTTATGCATTGAACATGACATTGCACTAAACGTTTCCTATAAAAAAGCTTTTTTTTCAACGTCATGGCCTACTTTCACGTTCAAGGTTCCTCACCGACTATCGACCCGAGAAATTCTTTAACTGTCCCGAAGATACAGTCACCCAACTGATTGGTCATCCTTTTCATTATACCTTTCCAAAAAAAGAAGTCTTTTTAGAAAGTCGAAACTTTTTGTCAGTATCCTTTTTTTGCGTTTATTTAAATTTCATCGCTACTTTCGCTTTTTAATAAGTTTTACAAATATTTTTCTACGTTCTACACTTTGATTCTTAATTACATAACAATATCTACTTCATAAACTAAACGAGTATTGTTCAAACACAATTAGTTTCGAAAAATAAAAAAAATTAATAAAACTTTTCCCAAACTTTTACCAGACATTTCTTTAACTGTTTAACTAACGGTGCCAGCCAATCGACGTGAAAAGCCGTGCGCACGTGAAAGAAAAATAATGTGTAACACTTTCCGTCGTGGCCGCGGTCTAGTAAGCCACGAAATTTCCTGCGAAAGAGGCGGGGAAAGTCGCGTGTGCTTGCACGAAGGAGACACAATTTTTTGTAAAGCGCGCTCATATACCGCCAGCATATTATGGAACACACGCGCGACGGGAAATAATGTGAGAAAGCGTTTCCGAGAGTTTACGCGAAATCTCTTTTGTAATGCGTAATTGATTTTCGAGAAATGATGATCAATGATAAAATTATTTCGATGTTTGTAGGAATTTCTCAGTTGTGTCGGTCGATAAGAATGAATGTTAGTTGACACAAGCTTAAAAATGTAATTTTTATCCAAAACAGGTTCAATTTAGATTAAGATTCCGAAAACTACTCCAAAAAAGTTTATAAAAATCCACGTACGTGTTCTTCTTACGTCTAGAAACCGCTTTCTATAGGCCTTTTCGGAAACTAATTTCAGTAAGCTCCAGTAAACGGTTATCCACTGTTTTCTACATCTATATACTGGCAGCTCACTGAAGCGGATTCTCAAAAAGGCTCTATGTATTTAACTTAAAAAAAAAGAAGAGATATATTCGACTCGGTTAATAAAAAAATTTCTTCCTCATTCTGTATGAAAGAAAATAGCAATAAACAACATTATTATTTCAGCACAAACATGCAGAGCAAACAGTACTTCGGTCTGTGCCTGGTGGCACTAGTGATGTGCCAAGCGTTCGCGTTACCACAAGTCGCTCTCCAGCAGCAAATCGAGGAGGCATCCAGGAAATTCGCGGAGAAGCCAAATGCAATGAAGAAAGTAGCTTTGGATGACATCGACGACATCAGCACCAACTCGATCGCCGTAAGAAAGTCGTCTTTCGCTCGCGCACACACACGTTTCTAATAAACTTTCCTCGCGAGACTTCAAGTTTTATTTTCGTTTTCTACGTTAGGAGGGCAACGGCGGTGGTTTCACGTGGTCGAACATCTTGAGCATGCTGATGCAAATGCTATTGGGTCAGAACGCCGCGATCGCCAGTCCCAGCAAGAATGAAATCGACGACGGTGTACCCGCCAGTCCATGGACGAATCTTCTGTCGGTTGGTCTTCGCGTGCTCACGGCTTTCCTCGGTGGACCGCAGCAGCAGGTTGACGGTATCGACAAGGTCGACAATCAGAGCAGCAGTCCCATGCAGGTACAAATGCTTCTTTCTCATTTTCGCACACACACACACACACATCATTTACTATAGTATTTACTTTATTTTCACACTTGAGCTTGTATCTTTCTTTGCTATACTATTTTTTTTTACGAATCATCATTCGAATTTCTTTGATTTTGTATATATTATACTTGCCATTGGCGCGCTATCGCGCATCCATCATTATCAAAAATTTTATATATATATATATATATATGAAAAATCATTTTTATTTCTTCATTGCTATCAGCGCTGTTTTTATTTGAGCTTTTGCACGCCAATATACTCATTTCTATCTATATATTATTGAAGTAGATCATTAACTTGTAGAAGTATTCGATAAAGTATAAGTATCGGTTAAAACTCCTCTGAGATAAGTAGTCGAACAAATTATTAGAATACGATATTGATTACAAAGATCATGAATAACTGATAGATTATAATTTACAATAAAATTTATGTATATATGGTAGAACATTTGAAAAACAATTTTTTTTACGAAAGAACGGTTCTATATATTTAAAAAAAAATTGCTTTCGAATTCAACAAAAAAGATAGTTTTTCAAATCATCCAAGTTGTAAATATACAATTAATACATTAGACTGGATATGAATTTCCGCACACATTAGGGATTATTGACAGCGGTGCTGGGCGCGTTTCTGGGACAGGGCAGGAATCCGGAACAGGTGTCTATGATAGCCGGCCAGGCGAGTGAGGTCAGTAGACGAGTACACACACACACATACCAACATACACACACACAATGCGCGTGTACTTTGTAATGCAGCTCACGCTTTTGTAATATAAGTGCCGGCGGCCTTTGAAGCGGTCTTTTTTTTTTGTGTATGTGTGTGAGAGAGAGATGAAAAACAGAGAGACAGAGATGTTGAACCTTCCCGAATTCGTTTGCCATTGTTCTTTCTGTTGACTAATGGGAATTTGTACAAGCTGACTTGACCTAGTTCTCCTTTATGTTCTTTCAACGGTTAAAAATATACTTTTTCGTTGTTGATAAATGATTCCGCAAGCTGCAACATTGTTCTCTCAATTTTCACGTAAATGCCTTTCATTTGAATCTAAGTAACTTTGAACTCTCTCACATCGAAGTAGTAGTAGAATTTAGAAAAAACTAACGAAAAAAAAAACGCAAATACAATTTAAACACAAAATAAAAAAAGGGAAAAGGTGAAAATCCCATCTCGAAACGATGGTAGATCCATAAGATATCGCTCCTAAGTGCCTTGTTCTTGCCCCAAGCAGTTCATCAATATCGTGATCAATCTATTGGATGCCCTGAAGACGTCCTTCTCTCATCGCTCGCTTCAAGCTCGATCGCTCGGCAAGAAGGACACTGTCTCCGATGCCGCCGTCGCATCTATTTCCATGCTCAAGGTAACGTTGGCTTTAAAAAAAAATATTTTTCTCTTGTTTTTTTTTTATTTTTAAAGCGATATTCATGCATTGCCTTTATTGGTCCGTGGAATTTTATTATTGGATCCGAGGATATTTTCGCTATTGCCATGTGAACGAAAAGAAAAAAAATGTTAGTGTGTCGCAAACTTTCTCCAATCAATTCGAAAGTCAACAATAGTATTCTACGCGAATTTCTACAAAAAGAAATCTCCGAACTTGAATACATCTTTATAATTTTTTTTTTTGATCGACCACAGGGTTACATGAGATCAATGAAATCCTTCAGCAACGTGGGCCGCGCCGAGGAAGAAGGTCAGCGAGGTTGCGCTGAGCGTGCACTTTGCGAGGCGAGCGCCGAGTGTGCCGCCGACTCCCAAGGTACATCAACGATTTTCTGCCAGCTTGGATCGTACGTATATTTCTTATTTTTCTTTTCCTCTCTTCTTTTTTAAAACAAAAAAAAATATATCCGACATATCTAAATGCAACGATTCTTTTGTAGGTACGCAACGAGTTATCTTCTTCAAAGGCAAAGTGGAGTAGGTTTCGAAGCATTATACGAGGCGGGTAGACGTGGCCGTTCCGGCGAAGATTGTAGAACGTTGTTCCTCGACTGCAACGCCGTTTGAAAAAAAAAGACAACAAGAACGACCGACTAACGAAAAGCAGACTTCTCTCGACTTCGAATTTCAAATAACGGACGCTGTCTCCTTTTTCTTATCTCTCCTTTTTATCGAAACGTTTCTCTATCGACGAGACGAACATTATTTATATAGACGATTTTATGTATTTCGCGGAACAAAAGCGTAATATACGTATATATAGGAAGTTCACTTTTTTTTTATTGAAAAAAAAAAGTGATTGCGAATCTTCCGTAGAAGTAGACTGAACGTGACTCGAGACTTAGGTGACCGTGTCTATCATCTCTTTTATATCAATTGCAATATCACCCAAGTGTCGACGATTGTGTTTTTTTTTAACGAAAAGAAGCAAAATAACGAACGTTTATATTATATACTATTTAACTATTATTTATTTTCGATAAGCGAAGCGTAGATTCTTCATAGCGAAGCTTAAAATGGGCCCGTGTTTTTCCTTATTTCTTCTGTCAAATTTTCTACGATACTACTTGCTATTCTATATGTGATAATGAAAATCTACAGACACAAGAGTTCACTATCTCCCCCGAGTTATTTATTTTTTCTGTATGTTTTTTTTTCTGTTTGTGACCATTTCTCCATTTCACTCTATTCGATATTTTCCACTACATAAAGTATATCCCCGCAAATGACTTATTACTCATCGTTGATGTATATAGGCGTAATTTGTGTATAAATGCAATTTGCGCGCAAAGCTGGAGTTAGGCAAAGATGTTGACAATTCAGCTCACGATATTATTACTATTATTATTACTATTATCATGTATTAGGTATAATTCTTTTGTATGTATGTGCTGAGGTATGATTCTAATGTTAAAAAAAACGAGCATTTAAATAAAAAACAAATTATTATTATCAAAAATAATATACACGATTCTTTCGTTAATTTCTCAACCTTCTTTGCTTTTTGTCACCTCGCGCGTGTCTTAATGCATGTATGTGTACCGTTATGACCCCATCGTGCTTTCACCGTAATTACTGCGGGTTTCCCCCTCCGAAACGTCAGATTAAATTGAGCATTGCATCCGGCGTCAATTATACACGCTACACGTCGTGTACGTGTGTTGTCGCGCGACATAATCACGAGGCGTGATAATTGTATACGAGCGAAAGATTTGTAACGCGGAAAAGGCAAACAAAAAATCTGGACAGTCTTTCGTTGGATTTTAAGGTGACGACATCGTCTGTCTGTCTGTCTGTCTGTCTGTCTGTGTTGCAATATGACTTTTAAGTCGTTGCTGAATTTCGGTGCTTTTCATAAAGAGCCGCCTAGGAGCTATCATACGCATTATGGGATTATGGATCGATATCACGGAGAGAGTTATCATGATCATCATGATCATGGATGGCATGGGTAAATTCAGACTTTGATTGACGATATTTTGTGATTTTTAATTTTTGGAACAGTATATAAATTCTTTATAAAAAAAATTTCGAACTAAATAATATTATAATTTTCATTCTCGGTGAATTTACATGCGATAAGTTTGTCGCGTTTAACGGATAATTTGAAATCGATTATACACAGTACATTGGCGTTGTGAGTGAATATCGGAAAATATATTTTAGGTCAAAAGGTAAAGGCGGAGGCGGTGGAGGAGCAGCATTAAGTGCATTGACTCTTCTGGCATTTTTATTTCTGATCAACGTTATGCAGGTATTTGATAGAAACATTTTTGAAAATAAAATAAAATTTTGGTTTTAAACTCATGGATGATTTTTCTTAGCAATCTTTGATGGAAAACAACGCAACTGAAACAACAACAACAACGGCAACCATCTTTTTGCGCGAAGATCAACAGCCAATTGCATTAACGTCAAGATTTGATAACGATCAGTCGACTGAGAAAGACATATCTAGAGAATCAATAAAGAAGGATGGAAAAAAAGAAATATCATACGTTAAAATCAAATCATCGAAGTGAATAAGCATTGTAAAAAAATGAATTAGTATTTATTATTTATTTATTTAAATTATTCTAGAATGTGAAAAAATAACTGAACTTAGACTGAATTTATCGTTAGAAATAAATCATAACACCATGTAAAACACATAAACATTTTATTTTCTTTTTTTTCGAACATAAGGTCGTCGAACGAGTCGCATATAATGTTTATTAGCATTCGAAACTGTATTTTTCTTCCTCTCGCAAATAGTCGTATGTACATAACATTAGAAACACTTAAATATTCTCCATTTGTTTTTTTTTCTTGAATCATATATCTCAATAGCATCTTATACGTCTTAAAAATAATCATGAACGCTCGCGTATATTGCTAAGGATTTGTGGTTTTTCAAGTCGTTCTCCACTGTGCCTTTTTCGCCATTTGTAATAAATAAAAGACATTTTTTTTCTCGTTCAACATGTATAGAGATACGCTTGGATTTATCATCTACAAAAAAAATGCCTTAGCGAAATAGTCAAGGAACAACAGACGCACGCGTTTCACTCTCGCGTTATTTTTTTTTCTCGAGTATGTTTATATGCATTTTATAGCGTGTGATTTTTTTTTGTTGAATCCTAGAAAAGGGTTAGAAAAGTCTTCGCTAAAATACGATGATAATGTTCTGAGTTTCTTATCATAATATATATTTGTTTTTTTTTTTCAAACGACGACGCCATGAGTCGTCGTGAGAGGAAAATGGGGATGATACACTTCGAGGCAGAATAGTTAAAAATTAGTCGATATATTTTTTTTCTTTTTTTTTTACTATAATAACAGCATTTGCTTATTCTTCATTTTTCTTCCTGCCTTCCATTGCAAGTAGACACACATCTACTCAAACTACTTTAAGCTAACTTTTTACGATCTCCTCTCTCTTCTTTCGCTCTCTATAGTTAAAATGCAACAGCAATAAAATCCCCTGAGAGTCATATCTCGTCTCTCGCTATAATCTCTCATACCATCTCGCGCTCCACTTCTTCCTTTCTTTTTGTTGTTGTGTACGTATACTAACCAAGCGCAATACACTATTTACATTTTCTTTCTTTTTACTAACATCCTTATGAGAGACTTCTCGTAGATTGAATTTTTCTTATTGGTTCTCATAACTTTAATATTATTTCGAGTAAATTTTCAACAACATTTTGATTTGTGATACATTCAAAATTTCCTTAGCATCCTCTTTATCAATTCTATTTCATGTTCTTTCGTTTGTTCCCTCATTCGATTTCTCAACTAGCAATACAGTTGTTTTTGCGATTGAATTCAGTTTGTTTTTCAATAAAATATAAGATGCAATTATAAAAAAATTCCAGGTTACTTTTGTATTAAATTCAGTGATATATTGCCAGTAGAATAATCAAGGTAACACGTGAATCTTTGTCAATTCTTATTCCATTTCTACTTTATAGTGGATTTACATAACTATAATTCAATCTTCGATTCCTCGTCGATTTTGCGCATTATTAAGTTATTTTCTGACTGATGCACGAATGAATGTAATATGTTATTATTTGAAAAATGGTAATTTTTAGACGAAAATGTGAAAATTTTTGATAATTTACTTACTATACGAAATTTATGATAGTTCTTGATAAAATATCATATGAATTTTGTTTTTTTTTTCAAAGAGAAAAATATTTTTTACAACAACTTGTAATAAAAATAATAAATAATAAAAATTAACTTTTTCATAATGTTAAAAACATTAGCTGACATTTTTTTTTGTCAAAGTGTAAATCTACTAACGATTTTTTCATGTAGTTCATTACTCATATAAACTGATGAATAAACTGATTTTATATGTGTATATGTACAGTTAATCTGTACAGATTTATCAGTCCAAGCAATTAATATTACACACAGCTCGTTACGATGAAACTAATCACGTTTCACAAAGCATTCTAAATGGGATTGATTGCAGTACAGTGAAGCATCGTTGCATAGAGAAATTCGACTGACCTTAAGATATTACAGATGACCCAAAAATGTTGTATTTCTAAGTAATACTTATGAAAAATGTATTTCAAAAAATTTTTTTTCACTTAGATTTACGTAAGTTCATAAAGATTTTTTCTCAACATAATTTAACTGTTTTACCGACAGTCTTATTCCAAATATCGGTAAAACTAATTGAGACAATGACAATACTGTAAAAATTTAACAATCAAATAGAAAAACATTGTTATATTAAAATTTCGATCACTCATATTGCTCTTTCGATAGAATATACGATGCAATTTTTAATTACGCAGTCGATAACTAATGAAATTTATGAATTATTCAACCTTTTATATTAAATATTATAGAAAGCTGAGGCAAAAAAGTCAATTCTGACTCGCCATTTTTCAGTGATATATTAAGAATGAAGGACTAGTCACATTTTATTACGATACGTCTAGACTTTTTTTAATTACATTAAGATAGTTTGAACACAGTAGTTTCTCGTTGGTGCCCATGCCCGAACTGATGAGTTTTCAACCGTCGTTGGGAAGAATACTCATAGGTTCGTTCAGTTACGAGTTTTCAGTTTTTTTTATCAACAATTAAAGGTCGAATCGACCAAAAATGAAATATTGAAAATATGCCGTTGAGTGTGCAGCGAAAATGGCAAAAGAGTTTTTTTTTTAATTTTTCGTAATAACTATTTTGCACATTTTTACAAAAAAAGGTAAAATCATCGAGAAGAATCTGGGACGTTTTGAGTTGTAAATTTTTACAAAAGTGTTTTATTTATTTATTTTTTTTTTGGCTTCAGTAAAACTGGTGTAGATGCAACGATTAACAAAGAATTTTATACAAATTTTCCGTATTATAGTCTTCACAGTTCTCAGTTTAAAACGTTTAACAATGATTTATGCTAAAAGGACTTTATGGTTTATTTTTGTGCATTTTTATAACAATTTGCAAGTGAGTTTCAACGGTATCCATGGTATCCAAAGTGACGAATAAAATTTATCATGGTTCATTTACCCAACGGCATCTTTTCATCTAGACATAGTGACTTGATACGTTTTATGATATTTTCTAAATGACAATTTTAATATATCTCTTAAATGCTCTCCTGTATTCTTAATTTGTCAAATGTGTGCATTAATAATTATGATCATTTGATTACATATTTTAATTGTATACGTAAGGTAGGTATGAAAAAAATTATTAAAAACTTATTTATTTACTTTTCTGTTTCTAAACAAGAATTGACTTTGGATTATATAATCATGACTCACAAAGTGCGTTGATAAAATACTTTCAAAAAAAGGGAAGAAGAAATATGTATATATACCTATATCATCACGTCATCTTATTTTCTATTTGTATGCATTTTTTTTTTTAATTTTTCGCTACATTGACTATTTACAAATGAAGAGAAAAATAATCGAAGAGGGATTCCGCCGGTTTATCTAATGTTTAATATATTGTATACTTATACGTCAAAACTTTGTCTTTGTCTCATTAGTATGGTTTCTCTCGCGTTCAATAAAAGCATAAAAGTCAGTCCATGTATATTAGTTTGCAGTGTCATGTCGTTATATAATCAATGTATGTGTATATACATTGCGATAGTAAGATTAGCAAAGAAATTGTTCACAAAAAATTATCCTTTTCGACTTGTACAATAATTCATTATTTTCAATAACCTTATCAATACATTAACTACACTATTAGTCAAAGGATATTCGACTAGTAGTGATGTGCGGTAAAGTTTCGGATAAATTTTTGACGCCAAATATATATTTCTACGGTGTGGCATTTTTTTAACATTCGCATTTCCATTTGTGTTCGCGTCCTTATCTTTGCATTATTATAGTTTTTCACTCGGTTTTTCAATTCAGAAACTAAACCAGTCTCGCAAGCAACGCATTTACAAATTTACGGAGAAAATAAATTGATTAGACACACTTACATGACATTGGAAAGTTCAAGCCGTCCTTTTTATTACATTTTTCTATAGATCGATTCTTTTCATTATTTTCGAAAAGTTCAACAATTTTTTTTTCAACAGTGGAAAACAAATTTTCATTATGACCGCACTGGTCTCTAAAAAATAGAGATTTGCAAGTCCGAAAAATTACAACATTTTTCCCCAGTACTGCGAGTAACAATCAAAAGTTTTCATCACGAAAGCCGACAATTCAATTTCGTCACACTTTAATACTGATAATGAATGGACACACCGTCGAAAATCGTATAATTGAGTAACATTGTAAAAAACCTCTCTAAAATGTTTGGGTTCTTTGTTTGTTTTTTCAGACTGTTCTTTCAGTTATGGATCCGTGATTACAGCGACTAACAATATACCAAAAAATTCGTAAATTCAAGAAATATATTCGGTTTTCGTTATCATCGAGATTTGAATATGATAATATTATCATTAAAATGTTTTTAACCATGGAAACTATTCCAAACTATGTATAATTAAAAATCAATATATTGGTCAGTCATTTATAATGTATTCATCTACATTTCACAAAACTAATTAAATTTTAGTCATTACACTCGATGGTGCTCATTTTATATGGTCAACATTCGATAAAAATTCGCAGCTATTTTTCCATAAAAGATAGTCACAATCAAAGTCGCAAAAGAATTCAATACCTTCCTTAATAAAAATCCACGATTTACCACTAAAAATAAGCACAAAAATTAAAACGAATCTTTCCTCGAATCTACGAATTCGACATCGATCTGATCTTCGTCAATGCTCTTCGTCCTCAGTCTCGTCCTGGGATATGATGCTAGACCGGTTGCTGCTCACGTCGAGGTCCATTGCGAATGGTCGACTGTCCGATCTGTGGCGTCCCGTTGTCGTGTATTTGCCGTGCTCGCTGCACTCCTCCGAGCTGTTGTCACTGGAAATACAGAAACAAATTTCTAAATCGGCTATACTCGCGACTGTCTCATGCAACCCATTCGCTTTTCGCTCTACGTCAAACATTGGCAAGGGACCTTCTCCATTTTTCAGTGAGAAAGTTTTCAAAAATTATGGATATATACGATGATCGTGATCTGTCTTTTTGTTATCCTTTGCGAACGTTTTTTTTTTGTTTTTGTTTAAATTCTAGTATTCTATAAGAGCATGCATGTCGATGATGGTTGCCTCGCTAGATGCTTGATATTTTTTTTTTTGATGGATGATGAATGGCTTTTTTTTTGTTTCACTAACGAAAAATTATTCTGTTTCGGTTACTTACAATGAGAAGGCGGGGTTCTCCTTTAGTTTACATATGCAACAAGAAAAAATTCTCGCTTAGACTGAGCAGTTCTTTAAATACTAAAATAACACACTACCGATGTACAATTTTTTTTTTCGTTTGTTTCCATAAAGTGAACGACATTCAACAAGCTGTACAACGTCGACATTCTCTGTCCATAAGTGTGTCACGTCTTGTATTACCTTTCTTTTATATTTCGTTTTTAGTGCCCCTCAATAAATCCGTCGGATTATTTTTTTTTGTTAGTTTACAATTTTTGAAATAAAACAATATATTCCAGAAGGAGAATTTTTATTTTACGATGCAGTCACATGCGTAAAACGTAATCTTCGCTTTATCAAAAAATTTTCATGCAACATGACACGTTACTCTCACAAAATTGCTATTTTCTACATGAATTAATCTACGTTTCTATTACAAATTGAATTACTGGAACTAAAACCTTGACATTATGGTATCAAGTCTGTTTGTTTTACTTTTATATCACTCGCGCTAAATCTACTTTCGAATCTTCACAAGTGCTCCGTATTTTTTTTCCACGCGTAACAAAAGCCTTTCAATTCACTTGAAAATAAAATCTTGATTGAGTCGCGTATATATAAAAGAATTCCTTTTGTTCGGTTTATTCTTATCTTTCTGGAAATTTCAAAAATAACAATGTATTTCACGAGTTTCTCTTTTGAAGTCACGTAAAATGGGGCATTTTCAGTCGGAGACAGTTGAGTAACATTTTTACAAACACTTATTTATTTGTTCGTGTTATGTACAGTGGTAGCTGCTTGAAAGATATTGTATACAATTGTACAACAATTATATGATTGATGGTCTTATGATAAAATTAAAATTGAATAAGGTTGAGATTTTGATAGAATCAATTTTTACACTTTTTCGAAAATTGTTAAATAATAGAGTTTTTAAGGTGAAGAAGAAATTATTGTAGACTTGTTTTAAAACACTTTTTTTTGTAGGTTAACAGTTGATTAAAGAAAAAAGGGATGATGTAGATTAAAATGTACTACGATTTGAAGCTCTAAGGATTCTAATCTTCTATTCATTTAGCTGTATCAATGAAGTGACTTTGTAACTATACTTATACGATGTATGCGATAGACTTGTTTTTAAAACATTCAATATTAACTCAATCCAAATAAAATATATATTTACAAAATACTTTATTTTCATCAGTTCAAGAAAATTGAAAAATCAAGTAAGTATCAATCAAAACATTTTCTTTTTCTTCTTTCAAAAACATTAAAAAACAACAGTTACACCCTTAGAGCAATCAAATACGAAACTACGTACAGAATAAAAATGAGATGCACAAATAAATCGCATATTTATACAATATATGCACTAAAATGAAACAATTGAACCATAAGAAGAAAGTGACACCACAAATAGCAGAAAGAACTTTCCCGCGTAGTGAAAAATGGTTCGAGACCCGTTGCGTGCTCGTTACCTGACAACACTGGATCTGTCGCCCGAAGCCGCTGCTGATTCGGTTGCCAATTCACTCGTACCGGTTGCTCTTGCTTGTTGACAATTCTCACCGTTGCACACGCCGTTTCTACTACTACTGCTACCATCACCAGCAGCAACCGTCGACGACGATGATTGTCGTGGACCATGCAACGATGCTCGTCGCGATTCCTCGTGGCATTCGCAACGACATTCTTCCGGTTGAACGTAACTGTATTCACCCTGAAATCGTAATTTTTTTTATTGTCAAGTATAAAACATGTGTTTCGTCGATTTATCTGCGTTTAGTAGTGGGATACCAAGAAAAAAACATTCGGGGGGATTATTTTACCGAGAGAGAAAACCGCAGGGTGATTTATGAGTGTGAACCGCATTACATATAGCTCGAAGCAAACCCGTTCATAAATCACTGCTTCTGTGAAAGAACACCAAGTATTACCCCGCGCGTGTACATATACAATCAATTTACAGTGTATAAGACGCAAGTATCGAGCTTTTGTGTGATGAATTGTACGGTAAACAACCGCGTGATTCTTGCGTGGCATAAACAATGATTATCTTGTGATTAATTGACTGACAGTTGATTTGATGAATTAACCGGTTGGATTTTTCGTTCGTTTTGTATAGATGTTAGGTAAATATTAATAATGAAATTACGAGTTGTTTCGGAAACTTCCGAGCAAAGCAATTGCAAAACTGTAAATCAGTGTCACCCTCCCCGCCGGCGGTATCTGCTTTCCTTTAACCGTCGCGGAAGCTTTATCCCCCGTTTGAATCAGCACAAGTTAATCTGCGGTTTCAGCATAGGTCATCTTTTACAAAACTAGTTTCCTATATTGATTCTCTTATACGCGAAATGCCGCTGCGGTCGGCTTAGGCTCTGTGCTCTCTGACCCACAAAACTTTCCAATCGTTAATAATGGTAAATACAATTGTCAGAGTTCGAGCGTATAGGGAATAATTGTAATTTCAATAAAGTTGAGTTTTACGGTAAAAGGGGAGTCGATTTAAACATCGTTTGTAAAATGCTCGTTACATATTTCAAAGCTCTTTCGCGCTGTTTGACATTTGACGTGCTTTGGTAGTACACAATTTCGAATAGATTATACGGTTTAGGGTAAACAATTGAAGTGTATAAAATTGTGCGCTCGTGTGCTTGTAATTTGGATAAGAAAATCATACTCGTCAGTTTTATAAATTTCTGTATTCAAAGACTCGTAATTTGAGTAGAGAATTATTTTAAAAATTGTATTTGTCAGTTCTATCAACTTCTATCATCAACGACTCAACTTTTGAACAATGCTATTATCAACTTTATAAATAGAATTAACTACGAAATAACTGTTTTCACAATGCAAATCGAAACGACGTAGTCTCATTCAATCCTTCCTCCAAAAAATTTAAAAAGAGAGAATACAGTCAAAAATCTCACCGTGGCAGTAGTAGTGGCAGCAGTCTGCGAGTGTCCAGGCTCGCCCTCGAGCCTTGGAATAGTCTGTATCCTCTTGGGTGCTTTTCTCTTCTCGGGTATCTCCTCGAAATTGATCCAGTTTTGTTGCCTGGTCGCTACCGTGGTGAGCACCGTCGTGGGCGCACGAGGTGGCAGAGGCGGCGGTGGACTCGGCGACTTGGTCATACTCAGCGCCCGATTCAGCCTCGGCACGCGACCGGCGAACTCGCTGAAACTGTGTTGCGCCGTCAGCGGGCGATGCGGTGATTTCACTTTGGCGTCGCTGTCGCGCGGCAACGATATCCGCATCTTTGATCGCTGATGTTCGTCGTGCGACGACGACGACGTGTGGACGAACTCGTCGAGCAGCGTTGGATTTATCGGCGTCGTCGAACGTGGCCTCTCGATCGGCGTTGTTCTGTTGGTTGACAAAACAAAGAAAATTCGCAATGAGAAAACGGACAAGATTTTTGAGGCTTGTGTTTGGAAGAAACTAACCTGACTTCCTGGATGACGCGCTGCTTGATGGGCAGTATGGGCACGGCGACACTCTTCTCCATAGGCAACGTCGTGGGCACGTAGGGTAAGTCCTCCTCGAAACTTTCCTCGTAGCATAGACCTTTTCTCTCGTCCGGTAATTCCTCGGCAACGACTTCTTTCTCCGCGACTTGCTTGCTTTTTACGAAGTCGGCTTCCGAGTCTCTTTCCGATTCCGAACTGTCGTGCTGTTGTTGCTGCTGCTGCTGCTGTTGTTGTTGTTCTGTGACAATTGGACTTGGTGCTACTGGGATTTTACCATTGAGTTCTGGTTTCGCGGTGGTGTTGGTGGTTGTTGATTGATCGATTGGAGGTGGTGGTGGTCGTGTGGTTGGTTTCTTTTTGCGCCTTGGCTTTGGGATGTCGGGCTTGCGACCTATTGAGTCGCGCGATGAACTCGTTGAAAGAACTCGTTGGCTTTGCTCGTCCGATGGCGTTTGATGACTGTAATTTTATTTTATTATTAATTTTAAAATGTCGTACGATTTTTAAATAAAATATTCTTTCGCATATTAAAACGTTTCTTTCCATGTGTCGCGCGTATGTACGAAGCAAAACGGCAAAGAATTCGCAAAAGAATTTCAATTTATCCCGTTCAA
The DNA here is from genome assembly GCA_035047105.1 of Galeopsomyia nigrocyanea. Taxonomy (NCBI): domain Eukaryota; kingdom Metazoa; phylum Arthropoda; class Insecta; order Hymenoptera; family Eulophidae; genus Galeopsomyia; species Galeopsomyia nigrocyanea. Next base: position 6,496,797 of record JAWWMK010000032.1, on the reverse strand, counting down.
TGCGTATCCGTGCCCGTAGACACTTGTAATGGAGTAAGGAATTTCGCAATACAGTTTCGTTTTATTCAAATTGTCAAAGGAATTCCACGAGTTCTATTTTGAACGACTTCGTTATTATTGAATTGCAAAATTATGCTATACGAAACATCAATATCGCAAGCCCCACTTACATATACAAACATACATCTGTATTTTCATACATATATATACGTACGTACGTACAAGTCAATATTCTCATCAAGTTCAAAATGAACAGAATGAATAATGCATAAAGCAAGTTTATATGACGATGCGGCTGCCAGCGCATTTCCAAGGGATTACAAACGTTCGTAAGAGAAAAGTATAACCTTTGCGCTTGCCTTGCCAAACTCTGTGTGTGTGTGTGTGTGTGTGTGTGTGTGTGTGTGTGTGTGTGTATGTACACGCGGAAAAGTAATTTACTATTCAGCGCCGCCGAGTCAAGAAGGAGAAGAAGAAGAACTTTTGAACTATAGCGCTGGCACTTTCTTAATAATTCCCGCGAGCGCGACACAATGCGAGAAACTCGAATCCCATCAATTTCACTTTTGGTAGAGACTTAAAGTTTCGAGAACTTCGCGAACGCTTTAGAACGGTATTTATCGAGCTTTTCTTAAAATATATAATAATTTTTGTGATATTTTTCATTCCGATATTACATAAAAGAGTAGATTTTTATAAGAGACTTACCCAACAACCGTAACGTCGTACCTATCGTCAATTAAGACCTTCGAGTCTCTCGACTCGCTCTTTGATATGTGCGAGTCTCTCGAGCGGCTTTCCGGCATTTTCGGGCTTTCGCCCGACGACGACGAGATTCTCGTGCTGTCTCTACTACTTCTATCTCTTATTCTCTGCCAAAGGATAAAAAACAAAAATAATTAGGTCCTTTTTTTTTCCTATCGAGTTTTTCGAGGAAATAAAAATCGAACTTGTCTGACTATATCGCGGGCTTGTTCTACTTACAAAGCGACCTATTTGTCTAATAAATGCTACGTAAGTATTAATCAATATTATACTTTTGAGCTTGACTGAGAATTCGAATGATCGGCTTATTGAACGTAAATTAGATGTCTACCCAATTAATGTTTGTACTATTTTTTCTCATTATTTCTCCGTGATCGATAAGCTCGAACCCATAATCTTTATATTTCAATATTGTAACAAGTAAACACACAGTATCAAGGTCTTTTTTGATCAAATATTTAAAAAAAATAGAAAAGAAACATATTCAACGATAATCAATTATTTTTGTAATTCGTTGCTAGAAAACTCACCGATCTACGATGATGTTCGATAGTCGCATCGGTACAGACGATATTTGCCGAAGTTTGTTGCGGACTCGACGCGTCATATTCCTCGCTTTGCTGTCGCTCCTGTTGCTGCTGATGCTGATGCTGATATTCGCTCTCGAGGGCTATCGAGATACTCTCCGAGGGCAACGCGCTTTCCGTCGACGTCTCGTCTTTGTACCTGAACTCGTCGTTGTCGCCGTACAGACTTACGAAGATCACGTCGCCTTCTTTCTTTCTGCTTGGCTGCGATGTAATTTTACGTTTACGAAAAGATCAATTTTTGAAAGTTTATCGTTTTACTCACCGTTTGCTGTTGACTGTAATAGCTTGTCAGACTGTAAGTGTAATCATGACCAATCCCATCCAAATTCTCTCTGGATCGATCCAAAGTATCCGGCGTGCCGATGCTACTCCCGCTCTTCTTTCTCTCCCTCTTTTTGAATAAACTCAGGGTCGACGAGAAAACACCGCTACCGCGACTCTGCCTCCTCGCACCGGGCGACTTGTCGCCGCGTTCACGACTCTTCGATCTGCTGCGTAGTATGTCGGCGGTGTCTTTCAATCGACTCGCCAGACTCGTGCGTCGTGAACTCGCCGTTGGTGATTCTTGACTCTGGATACTCGCTCCGTCCGCTCGAGCACCCTTTTTTTTTTTGGTTTTAAAGCAGACAATTGAGTTAGTTGGCGTATTCGAGTGGTTCGTAAAAAAAGAAGGGGATATCGGGGAGTATAACTTCGGCTGTATCGACTACGCTCGAAATGTTGAAATTTGATTTGTACGGCAGATGGCCGACGAGTATAGCCCAGATGTTTGATATTGATTTTAAATTACTGGCTTCGCGGGTCTATAACTCGCCGTGTGGTTTTGACTGTTGCGTGGTAGAAGTTTCACTATTTTTCAATTATTAACATTGATAATACAGTTTATTATTTATAGAAATATTTATTCCACTATATCTAAAATTATGCAAACGTCTAGTTATTACAAAATTCATGCAACGTTTGAATCAGAATTACGCCGAAATGGAGTTGAACGCTTTTTAAAATTTAATGTAATCTAATCTTGAAATACGACGGTGACAGTTTGATAAAATTAACTTCCCGTATTCCGCAAGCTTCTTTTGTTATTACCTGTATCACAATTAATTTTTAATGGAAATATCGAAATTCTCTTTTTACATACAGTGTAATCACATTTGGGAAGCAGATGTCACGAATTTTCCGTGCCCGATCCAATAATAAAAGTACTTGATACGTATAACTCTGGTAAAATGCTTTTGAGTGACATTCATCAATTAAACTGTTTAAATTCCGCATATTCGTTAATAACTTCATTATTAAACGTCAAATCGACCGTGAGCAAAATAATTCGAGTCGAGACAGCCTCGTTACACGATAGGATTAAATTATGCGAAAGAATTCTTCAACGATCGATCGCTGCGATACATCCTTATAAGTTGCAGTTGCATGAAACTTCGTTAAATTGGGGGAAAGAAACGATGGGTGGAGTGGCATTGCAAAAAAAGTTTCGTAATAGGCTGTATCGATTATGTATATTACAGTCGAGAATGTATTAATATTACAATGTTTATGCCTCAAATGTATATCTGAGTAATAAATTACAGAGAAGACACAGGACACAGTGTGCACTAAACATGGATACGCACTAATGATTTTGTTCTGAAGAAAAAAAAAGAGTTTTTTTTTGCAATTAAGTTTATTTTTAAGTGAGTGATCGAAGCTTGTAATAGTATATAGCTACGGTGTTTGATTCTACATGTGCTAAACACTATCATTTTACTCAGATACACTTTGATTTAGAAAATTTTTGATGATAAAGGATTGAACAACTGCAACCATGACATTCCATACCTGTCGATCGAAAATTGAAGAATCGAAAAAAAAGATCTTCACAAACACGTAATTCACAACGTGGGTTTAAATTTTTCACTCCAGAGCAACGTTTTCCATGAAATTTGTGTAAAAGAATGGAGGTATAAAATTTAAACGCCGCGTTCGTGGACATAATACAGAAGCGTATGCGTGTTTATACGAATACTTTTACACAAATTTCACATAAAAATGTTGATATGAAAAAAGGGGATTTTCAAAATCTCCAATGCTTGTATGAATGATATTATTGAGAGTTTATCAGGAAATAAAACAAATCTTTTTAAAAGCACTCGATTGATAAGTACATGATTTTCAATTTCCATTAGTTTCTATTCGTACTGCAACGAACTCATGAATATTTCAATTGCAAAACGTCAATCAATGACCATAAAAAGCATTCTATTCAACGATATAATTGTTGATATGCAATATCACTACGATGGTTTCATCAAAACTATAACAACACTCTTGATATTACAAAATGTCAAAAATAAACAAACAAAAAAATTCATCTCTCGAATTTTCATTATCGTTAATATGATAATTTTTTGATGAGGAAAGTTTCAAAGGGGATTTCGATGAGTAAAGCGCTTTTACTTGAATTTGATAAGCAAGCGAATCATTATGCTTACCTTCGGAACTTTTTCGGAAATTTATCGAGTGAGATAGAAGGGGGGGAGAGAGTACTCGAACTTTCGAAATGTTTGTAAAATGCATGTGTCATTATTAAATTGTTTTTTCGTCGTTTTATTGCAAACAATGGATTACATGTAATTTCCCATTTTTATGTTCAATAAAAAATAACGGATATCACTCCAAAAGTAATATTGACAATATTGTATTGTTTAGACTGTCCGGTAATTATTATAATGCACCACAATTTTCCTACTTTGTACGATACACCTTTCATGTATAATAATATCTATTATATACTTCAACTCTTGTAGTTAAAAAGTATAAACAAGAGCTTTTTCGAAAAAAATTGACAAACAACGGGTTTTACGGCCATGTACAAGCGATATAATAACAATCACAAAGTTTGATGTAAAAATAATACATCGCGCTATAATTATCGGGGTAATATTTCCAGACAAAAAAGAAACGCCTCCATCGCACACAACTTTTCAATCTTTTAGAAACAGTATATAATATACGTCTATGTATCAGGTACATCGGATTGCGAAAAAAAAATTTTCCACGCTCGCGATCGAATAATAATATCATACAGCTCAACTGGACATATCTACCTTGAAGAGCGACGTAAAGCTACTCTTTCTCGAGACGGAAGACGGACTCGGTGTCCTCGAACCCTCGAGATCGCGGACCTTCTGATGGCGTTGACTTTGTTTTGGTGTGTCGAGTGCACCACTACCATTACCACCACCACCACCACGGGATGATGTTGATGCTGAACTTGGCGATCTTTTACGTCTGTCGTTCAAGTCCAGCGTTGCTGGTTTTTGCATATTCGAGTCGTCATCCGGCTCGTTCGGTAGCTTTATTATTGGCACCTGTGTAGACATATGAAAAAAATATTTCGATGAATTCGTTCTATCAAAGCTCCGTTTTATGCTTCCATTTCCAGAAGTAAATATATATTTCGTTACCGAATCGAATCAGTCAACAAAACGCATCAAAGATACACCCACACGCGTAGACCGGCAGCATACGAAAATCAATAGCAACGTGGCACACTTGTTTACTCACCTCGATGTTGACTCTCTTGAGTACCTTCTTGGTGATCTCGACCTCGCGTTTGAAGATCTCCTTGCGCTCCTCGCGACCAAGTCTACGGGGCATATCCAATTGGTCGGGTTTGAGATTACCACCGACCACGGGTACACGCACACTTTCGGGTATCATAGCGCGCGTTGAATCCTCCTCCCGTTGCAAAAACAACTTGGCCAAGTCGTCCGTTTCTGGCTTGGACGGCTCGATTAACGTGCTCGCGAGGGTCGATACACTGCCACAGAACGACGTCTCCAGCAGACATTTGTGCGGACTTGGTGATCTGAATCGAACGTTGAGATTTATTCTTCTTTTTTTCGAAGAACTAAGTTTTTTTTTAAAGTGGATGTTTTTTTTTTACCTGGACGAGGCAGCCGAGACGGATAATCCACCGGACACACCGGAACCCTGACTGCCAACCGACGACAATCTGGACGTTCGACCGCTGATGTTCAGCAGTATGATCTCGCTGCAATTGCTGTCCTTGCGCTCGCGCTCGCCCGACACTTTGATGCTGATCCCATGCTCGGATTGCGTGCCGTCGTGCAGATCTTTCGCGCGTCGACGCGCGCGTTTGGCCTCGCGCTTCTGATCCTGCTTGTGGATCGGATCTTGAAGATCCAATTCCTCGGTGGACGAGCGCAAATCATTCACGTCCTCCTTGTAACCCAGCTGGAGGGTACATCCTTCCGGGGGTGGCGCACCTGGACAGACATTTTTTTGGAGGATTTTTTTTTTATTATTGTTGGGAGAAAAGAGAATTTTAATATATATTATCCGCTATTTTTTAGACTAATAACGACAATGTCGAGCTTTCGATGAAAAGTTTTTTTTACTATCGTTGGTTAAAGTAGGTCGCTCAAAAGTAAGATTAACTTCGCAGCGCGCGGCGAGCATCGATTAGTTGCGATGTGTGCGGTGTAACTCAATCTCTTCGATATTAGCTTTTATAAGTTCGATAAAAGTGACTAAAATTCGTAGAAACAGTTCATCAAATTAAGCGCGAAAATTTTCGCTGATTTTTTTTTTCTTCATTCGCGCGCGCGCGTTTTATAATTGAGTTTCGGCGAAGTTGCGCGCCGATGAAATTACAGAAGTAGCGCGCGCGCGAACGCTGCAAATAAAAAAAAATGTTAATGGCTTAAAGCTATAACGCGAAATGACCGTCGAGTTATGGCGTCGTAAAAGTTTTAGGGATGTCACGCGTTGTAGTATCGCAAAATATATATATATATATATATATATATATATATATTTAAATGTAAATATTTTTGATGGAGTCGTAGCTGCGGTATTTTATAATCGGATGTATTGCTACGATCGGGCACACGTGTCAACGCTGGATATTTTTATGCAGGGATTGAACTTGACTTTTTTTCCTTTAGAAATAGATCGCGAGAGTGGAATACTATAGAGTCTAAGTTATTGATTTATCAGAACAACTAAAATTGAAAAAAAATGTATTTCAAGGATGCATCGATTTGTCTTTAAAAAAAATAGTAAAGTAGGTGACAGGAGCGAGAGAATTTTTGCAGAAGCTATAGTCGCAAAATAATGCACGCGTGGCAAGTAGGACAGCTACGTGTAAATTTAATTGCAAAACTAGTGAACCAATTTGAAATTCATCCCGACCCACATTTCTCAACTTTTGAAACTCAAAGTTTCGTTAACAAAAAGTTCGCGCTTTAAAAAAAGAAAGGAAAATGTCGATCATAAATAAAATACTAAACATGTATTTCAAATAAAAAAAAACCTTCAAAAACTCACCTGGCATAATCCACTCAGTGAACCACTGTTGACTGCCCATATTACAATCGTTCTCGATACAGCACACGCAATACACTCAAAAGTTGCACATCGCAACAAAAAAAAAAACACACACACAAAACTCACCGCCGAGTAATTCCTTCTCGGGTGTGGACTCGTGCGAGTTACTGTCCTCCTCGTGATGCGAGGAGCTGCTCGCGCGACTGATGTCGATGCGCGGTGTAGTCGGTGTCTTCAGCGTGCTCGCCGGTGTCACTGGCGTCGTCACTTCCACTATACCCGGCATTCGCGCCACCTGAGCTACCTCGCCGCCCTACAAAAAAAAATAGGAAAAATTACACTTATATAGGCTTTGTATGTTACATGGTACTAATGCGCAAGCGCGGACAATTATAGACCATACGAGTCGAAGGACTTTCGTCTGCGACGATGCGGTTATTAATAAATTAATGATTTTTCTTCTCGGCGAGGATGCTGCTGCTGCGCCGTTTTAGTCGAGAGTTAGCTTTTTTTTTCTTTCTTTCTTTTGGATTTTCAATGCTTGAGAGTACAATTCTGGGTGATACATTTTTCAGACGCTTTTTTTTCAAAAAGTAGGTCAGCTTTGTTCGGGGGAATAAAAAAATTGAATTCTTTGACGTTCTTTATTACGTTCGAAATTTACAGAGAGTTAATATGGAAACTGTAAATGAAATTTTTTTGTTGGACTGTTAGACTCGTATATTTTATTTGTTTGAATTGGCTTTATATCAAGAAACTATTCACGTATTCTTATAATGTAATAAATATTCAATCGCGAGAAATCTCATCACGACTTCATCGTATAAATTCTCATTTCATCCAACTCTATATATATATATATATCGTCTCTCGCAGCTTGAAAGGAGCTGCGATTAAATTTTAATGAAATAAAATCAACAGTCGCGAAATTGAAATTCTAAACACGATTAACGTCGCGCACTCGCCTCTCAAATTAAGCGTCGTTGCATTTGAATACTCTCATTAAGAAACTCATTACGCGTTTATCAATGAAAAAAAAAAGAAAATCTGTAGTTAGTATATGCGACGAAACGATGAATCAAGTCGTGTAAACACACTGGGAGGCGGCGCGGGCGCGAGCGCACGTGAGTTATGTAAAACGCAAACATCGCAGCTCTTCGCAAGTGGGTAAGTGTGTCGTCGTTAGGATTATTAAAACTTCGGTGGCTGTGTATAAAGCTCGAACGCCTCGCGATAAGCGATGTTTCAATTAGTGTGATTTAAGAGGTTCTTCGAGGAAAGTAAAAATTGAAAGCTATCGATTTCGATTTCGGAAACTTTTGTACTATCGCTTAGTAAAAAAAAAAGTTTAAAACGCCCGCGAGGAAACTGTGTGTGTGTAACGACTTCCAATGGCCCTCTTTAAAAATTACTTCTTCCAAGTATTTTTTTTTGCTGTGTGTGTATGTGTTTTGTTTCTTTGGCAGTTTTCGTATCGACTTTTTCCACCCAACTTTCTCGAGTGTAAATGAAAAAGGATTTTTCTGGAACCGAGAAATTTTTTTTTTCTCTCGAATTTGGTAAGCTTTTTCCAGGACTTTTACGATATATTCCATTTATTTTACTACAAACTGCCAAACACTTTTAACTGATGAATAATTGCCCACGCGAACGTTGTGATATCGTTGTTTGGTTTTTCGAAAAGAGTTTCATTTATGGAATGAACAATCAATTGATATAGATTGCCCGAAAGCGTTGTTCATTTTTAAACTCTTCATTATTCATCACGCGTAACATATCAAATTTCTCGCGTTTGATTTCCACATATATTTTTTCTATAAATAATCGATCATCGAATTTTCCATCACATATAATAATATCACCCAACAAACGAAAAATCCAACAAGAGAAAAAAAAAAAAGAATCGTTCTATTGAAAAATCGACTCAACGAGTCGTATAATCCTCCCTGACGAGGAGGGAGCATTTGCATGCCTGACGACAGTAGATAGTAAAGTTTAACACTGGTTCGACGTGACTTACGTTCTCGTGCTCGTCGGAGAGGTCCTCGAACGATGCGAACGGCGCCGGGCCAAGCTTTCTCTGATGAGCGCTTGGGAAGCCCGAAGCCATTTTCCCACTCTAATGCTTCTCACCGCTGCAACAGAAGATATTGACGACAATTGTAGTACACGTATTGACAGATTAGTTGATTTTTGGGAAGGTAAAAGATCGAATACTGGGAAAGGTTTTGCGAATCGATTGTCTTTATTGGTTATCGAATTGATTACGAATAATTGAATAAATGTGGTAATTCATATCAGGAATTCACATTTATTTTCGATTCCGCGAATTCGATAATAAGGTAGGTGTGCTCAATTTATGACTACTTTTTCAAACAGCGATAACTTTTTACCGCGAACGAATTTTTCAACATACGTGCCTTCGTTTTAAAGCTGCAAATCTACCCTTTAATATAAGCTGGCGCATGATCTTTTTAATAGTATTTAACTGGAGCTATCGCATTTTGAACCAACCCTCCGTCTTTTACACCATGTAAAGTAAATGGACCCCACCTGAGCACAACACGGCTGCTGAAAAACGAATTTCGTGTTTGGGAATGATTTGAACCGATGGAACTTTCATTACTTGATAGTACGCACATAATACCATAGCACCGCACCGTTGTAGCGCGCGTAAATTCGAAATTCGAGCATAGTCCCAAATTGGGTCCACCTACCTTACGTAGATTATATACATTTACTAATTATCGAATCGCAGGCTGTTTCACCACTGGTACATACGCAGTAATTAGACATTCACAGATAGTAAATTCAAAATGAAATGCTGTTCCACAATTTCGAAACAAAGCCAATCGCGTGGGTTTCTACTACTCTATATGCCAAAGGTAACAATTTCATCCTTGAATAGCTTGTAAATTTGCTAGTTCCATCCAATATATATCCGCGCGAGAGAGCTTTCCAGCAATTAACAGCTCTAATTACAGCAGCAAATATACACACACACAGAGAATCGCGCCACCACCACGGCAGCATTGAGACTTTATTTAAAATCAATAACCACGCATTTTCCTCGGCGTGTGGAATTTCGGTTCGATGCTCTTTCTCCTTCTCCGCCTATATCAGCCGAAAGAAAAACAGACGACTGCTGTTTTATAATCCCCTTTTCACGTGTCGGATGATTTCAGAAGAAATTTCTTTTCTCTACGCAGAGACAAAAGGTACTATGGTAATAAGAGGCGAACGGGCGGTAAAGTCAATTACACACTGCCGTACCTTCTCATCATTCGCTTTAAACGAGTTTTAAACTCGACTGCCTTTGAGAGTTTCTTACTTTCCGCATGGAAGAAAATTTGCCGAGGCTTTCTTCTTTTTCTTCTTCTTTTTTTTTTTAATATCCTTTGGGGACCACCGCACACACACACACACACACACACACACACACACACACACACCGCTAAGAGCTTTTTCTACACGGGGTAAGATAAATCAAGCGTCGCACGGTGGTTCCCCTCCTTTGCGTGTTGCCCACCTCATTTTGATGCGACTCGAATAACGAGCTTTTTTTATGACTCGAGCGTTAGAAGAAGGTATGAGATAAAAGTATTTCGTTCTTCTTCTTTTTTTTTATATTTTGCTGCGAAGGATTATTACTTGGGAAAACTAACGTTCGTGTATCCAGCGAAAGATGAAAAAAAATTATGATTTTTTTTCCGTAGAACACTATGGTATTGATCAGACGGTGAATATTTTCTCAGATGATCTGTAAATAATTCACAGATACACCGCGATGTTTTACGAGGTAATAGAGTCTACAGCGGTGAGAGTAGTAAAAGGACAATAAACAACTGCAGTTACGTCAAGTCTGTTTTTACGTCTGATCGTTACGAACCTCTTCTACTGAACTCGACATCATTTTCAAACGCGATGACGCAACCATTTAGTTTGATACGCGACTTATCACGCTACGTTTTTTTTTCATATAATAAAATAGTTCCCAATCCAATTTTAAATAGCGTCGAATTTTAACGAACTGATTAGTGCAAGAATCTCGATTAAAAGTTTTTTTTTAAATCGTAGCAGATCCTTGATTGTGTCTTTCTTTTTTCATCGGGCAAGTACGCAGCTTGCACGTAATTCAGTATCTCTATATCCTGCCAATCACGGAAGACGAAGCTAATCACTCGCGCAAGGAGCTTCAGCTCTATTTCTCTCGTTCGTTAAGGCCGAGCGATTTAATTCGATTCTTCGCAGGCGTGCTCTAGATATATAATTGGTGTTATGAATCGTGGCTTGATTTTTCTTTTCTTTTTTTTTTCATTATTTTGTTAATGTTTTTTATTTGATTTATTCTGTGTTAGACTAACAGAAACGTTGGTTATTTTATTATTGCTTTATCCAGAAAAGGTGATATCTAGAAATCTAAAAGTATAAAAGTAATCGTCGATAATATTTTTTTTCTTCAATTTCTGATTCATCGATGGAATGTGTACATCGCATATTTTTCGTACTGTAAAAATCTCATGGAATTTTTCAATGTAAAGCTTACAAATTTTATCCGATAAATATTTCGAATGTTTCGACAGTGTTATTGAAATACGTAAAAATTTCAATAAAGTATTCATTTCTCTTCACTTACAAAAAAAAATATTTCCAGTATTTCATTTTAAAAATACATGACGCAAATACGAACCATCAACTCAAGTTAATCAAAGGTCAGATTAATATCATCTACGAATCGATAAGTCATTACTTACAAAGTTAGAAAAAAACACACATCTGCGCCATTGCAAACATGCTGATCCAGTTATCAAGGGATCGCTAACTTCTTTTCTTAACTTTTAATTAATTATCGGCATCGCGAATCAAGGATTAAACTCAGCTGCCTCTCCCACGTGCTCTCCAGTGAAATGAAATGAGTTTACACTCGATGAGAGAGAGTTTGTGCAGTTCAATTCGTATAGGCGTAAGTTAAGTAGTTTGTGCGTGTGCCAACTCGAAACACTCATAATTACAAACGATATTTTTCGCGAAATGGGAAAAACAATTATTTCGTTTTTTTTTCTTTTTGGCGTATTCGAAGGCATATAATTGCTAAATCGAGTGTATTATATCGAAAATACACGAAATTTCAAGCACCAACGGAGAAACTAATTAAAACAAGCGCAACACGGGCGTTGCGTCAAAGTGGTCTTCCAGATAACTAATTGCAATTTCAAATGACGCGGGCAAAAGCACGTTTTCTTTGCCGGAGAAAACTTTCGTTTACGAGATGTTATTTTGAAGTACATAATTGAAATGCTAATGAATTTCACTATTGACATTTGTACCCAGGGGTAATTTTAAATTATTGTTAGAAAAGTTAAAAATAAGTAACAAATGTTTGCAAGCTCGAGGCGAAAGATAGAAATCACGCGAACATTTATGTCGACTGAAACTAAAGTCTTTTCATCTCGTCGTCACACGCGAAGCTTGAGAAGACAAAAACTGGCTCGTACACAACACACACGTATGATACACGTAAGCGCGGAAAAGCTCTGCTTCGGTCTAATTAAAGTCTAAACGACGACGCGACTTTTACGTAAGTGCACGAGCTTTCAAGGACTCGCACGTTAACCCAAATACTTGGCGTATAGTCGAGTGAAAAGGGCCTGTTTTACGATTTTTTTTTGTTGCTCTCTCTCTTTCTTTGTCAAAGAGATTCTTTTTTCCGGGTGAATACTTTTCAATAGAGGATTGAAATGTCTAGCTGTTTTGAAAAGGGACTTCTGACAAAAATATTTTGTAAGTGTAGCGCTTGGATTATCGACTTTTCCAGCGAGTTTAATATGAGTATTTTCATATTCGACTGACTATTTCGTGATATTTTCTACTTGACACTTTAATGAATAAATTCTTTTTCTTTTTCGTGTATTTTAATTAAAAAGTTAGTTTCACTGTAAACTTCACATTCTGCATGACAAACATTTCATTCTCGGAACACTCTGTCATATGCATAGAAAATTTGCATTATTTTCCTTAATAGAGACACGAATCAAACAATATTATTCCATTTCGTAGTGCATTAATTGCATCATTAGTTAATCGAAATGTACTGCAATTTCAGTAAAATCGACAATTATAATTCATTTTCATTAACCGAAACTTCTCAATAACAAGTTATTGATAATCCAAACACGATTTTAAAAAAACCGAAAATTATCCAATCGCATCCATCTCATACCACGCGCACAGAGGAGTAGTAGCATCGAAATTACAATAACAATCAACAAAAGGTGAGGGTGGAGAGAGGCGAATAACAATAGCGCAAACACGCTATTGAAGTGCCACGAAACTCGAGAGAGCGAGAGAGCGAACGACGAACAATATCGAAGTACACTGTTGGGGCGAATCCTCATAAGCAGACCATTCAAAGTCACAC
>JAWWMK010000032.1:6429059-6474786 GCA_035047105.1 Galeopsomyia nigrocyanea | reverse complement strand
GTGTGTGTGTGTGTGTGTGTGTGTGTGTGTGTGTGTGTGTGTGTGTGTGTGTGTGTGTGTGTGTGTGTGTGTGTTTATGTGATCGAATTCGTAATGGGGCTGCCAAGTGCATTTACATGATTTTTTCAAACGTATGCTTTCGTCTGAGAGAGAGAGAGAGAGAGAGAGAATGTTCGAATGTATTTTTGAATGTGCTGCTGGTTTTTACATTTCTCGATTGTAGCAAAGAAAAGCGACGATGGAAAGTTTTTATCAAAAGAGATTTATTGAAAAAGAAATTGTGAAAAAGTATTCGATACTTTTCTCAAAATTGCGTGCATTCGAAAGGATTTACCCTAATAAATAGAGTGCCATGTTCTAAGAAGAAAGGAAAGCGCCGAGTAACAGAAAGGCGCTGTAGATAAAATGCATTGACTTTAAGAAACAAAAATTGGATTATTGAAACTTTCAAGATAAAATACCGAAGCTGTACAATAAAAGTCTCGACCTATTTATTTCCGTTAATAAAGTTAGAACAGTCGATAAAATGAAAAATAGACTTTTCTTCGTCTCCTCAAATATTTGAAACAAACAAATAATAATATAATTACAGCCCGGAAAGTCTGTTACCGCGTAAAATATTGATGGAAACAAGGAGGCAATAAAAGCCTCCCCCGCCCCCAAGTGAAGAATCGAGTCGTTTATCGGGCTACGGACACGCGATCCGTTCCCCGCCCAAATTTCCAGTCGACTGTGCAAAAAAAAATCAACGCGAAAGGGGTTGGGATTGTGTGCACAACTCGGTATCGCTTCCGCTTGGCCGCGGCCAAACTCGAGCTTCGACCCAATCGATTTATGCGCATTCGAAATTAACCGTTTTTTTTCTTCTTTCACCGCGTCCGATACCAAAAAACTTTAGCTAAAGCTTATTGGTCATTAGTTCACCGAGGTGTTTTACGCGAGGCACGGCATGGAATAATTAACAAGTTGTTTTTTTTCCTTTCGGGAGTGGAACGAAGTTAATTTTAGATAAGGTAAAGTTTCGTTTTAATTTTTTTATTTTCTTGAAAAATTTTTTCGCCTATACACGTCCTACTCTATTATTAGGATCGCACGCGAATAGAGGGAAGAAGATACACACTTCAACTAGAGTCTACTCGAGTACATGTCAAACAACTTCCAGTTGAATTTTATTCAAATAAGATTCGAGCGTTTCATTAAAATTAATGACCTACATTATCCGTCAGAATTGTACGCTCAAAGGGAGCCTTTGTTGGATAGGATAATCTAACTGGCACACTTGGAAAGCGCAGTTTGATGCTCTCATTCTAATTTTGAAGATGAAAACTTCTGATTGAAGTTGCTCTGCATTATAAAACAACTCGAAACATTGAAAAGGATTATACTTCGGATGGTCTTGTTTTTGAAATAACACGAGATGAATTGTACAATGAATAATTCACTTCATACATGTAAATTTTTGAAATTTTACGAACAATATTAAAACAAAATAAGTATCCAGTCTTCAAAGAACAATTACTTTTGATTTTGACAAAGTTTGTTTGATCTTATGATATCTCGGAATCAACGCTAGTCTTAAATAAATAAACAAATAAAGTAAGTTAATGAAATTCTTATGAAAATATTTTGGCACCTGGCGCGTTTATCTTTCTTATGTGCTCGAACTTGGTATAATAGTGTGAAATAACATTCTGCGTTAAATAGTGGTTACGCAGCTGTTAGCAAGTTTGATGTAATCTAATATTCATTAGATTATCATGACACGTTAAACTTGCTAACAGCCGAATGAAATCGACTGTACGTTTTATAGTCTATATAAGATACGATCAAACAGCAGTTCCTAAAGCTACTAATAAAATTTGAAGATAAAGCGAGCTTCCAAACAGTATATTTGTCAAAATCAGGAACCACTGTAATTTAAGTTGAACGGATTATTACGTTTAGATAGACTCTCATTTATCTTAATTATTTCATTCGAGTCTTGTAAAAATTTACATGTAGATCATTTATACAACATAATTGAATGACCCCTTAGTTCAGAGTGAAATACCCTCCAGCTAGGGTATTTAATTTAAGCAGATTATTCAAAGTTATGCGGCAAGCGATGACGAGAAAATTCTTTTGTGAAATATAAGGCGCGATTAAGAACTAAAAAAAAAATATTCTCATTAAAGAGTCTTTTGTCTCTGCAGTTAAAAAAAAAAAAGAAGAAAAATTATCGTTTAAAAATAATGCTTCATCACGCTCTTAGAGATTTTAAACTGTTCTTCAAAATTAATGATAAAGAACAAAGTTTCGTGCTAAAAATTGATTTCATTTTTCAATAGATGTAAGTCACAGTACATACTATGGACGATTGTTTTATACCTGCGTGCGTAATCTCAATATTAAATTTACTTTACTACGTATCACGTAAATGTATTTTGTACAAATAAACTTGAAGTAAAAACTGTTTTGAAAATATTTCAGCGAGTATTTTTCACATTTTTTCCGTACGTTTTAAAAATAAAAATTAGGACGCTCATGCCTCGGTACTTTTCATCCACAAATTTATTTATAAAAAATCAGCCGAAGTCGAGGGAAGTTAGCAAAACCAACAAACTTACAACGTTACTCAAAGTTTACAACTCAATTCACGTCGCCACGTATTTCCAGCTGATTACGACTTTGATATATACTGCTACCGAACAACTTTTGCAACGAAAACGGGGGGAATCATTTTAGTATTTGTTGATTATTGCTTGTCGACAAGTTCGAGGACGTGAACCAATATATTCTGTGACTTCCGATTAACGTTACAAGTTGGAATAATTAATACTGTAATATTGCAAGGGGAAACTAACATTAAACTTTTTTGAAAAATTCCGTCGTTGATGAACAGGATATTGATGATCGCGAAACTTACCAGAGACAACATACTTAGTTCGTTCGAAATTTCGCAGGATATTAACTTTACTGTTCACACGGGTGATTAAGTTTTTACTTGAAAAAAAAAATACGTACGCTATAATTATATTTTACGTTATATATACCTATCAACATATATTTTCCTTTATTTTACGTTTTCAAAATGCATATTCATTTCCACATATTTTGCCAACGATGTATCTTTAAAATACTATGTCCCAGATACGAAACACAGTGGAAGCGTAACATACGTTACGAACGTACTAAACTACGACCAGTTACGAGAATATGAAGGCTACTTCGCACAATACGACCAGCAGTACAATACATCTGCCCTGCAGTTCGTTTCTTATTTTTCAATTTTATACTTGATGAACGACTCCGCATGATTATAAAATCGCGACTGGAGAAAAAAATAATGACCTTTCCACAGGCATGTATCCTATGATGTAAGTGAGTACAATGGCAGATATCCAATTGCGGACTTTGGCAGGAACATGCGAGATATGCCTATGCAAATGCTACGATTGGGATCACGTCGATTGTATCGACGGCCAGTTCAATGCGAGAACGGCTCTGGCTGATAATTAATATGTGCATTATGTCATATTTAATTTGGAGTTTGAAAGGGTTTTTAGTGGCAGAATGCCTAATCAATTGTAATAGATTTCATGAGTTCATCAGAATGAAGGACGAATTTATCATTCGCCGTAAACGCTTATGACCTTCGAGTTTCTAAACGTTAAAATTAGAGCGAATCCTTTTTGGGAGGGTAAATGAAATGCCCGAGGGACACGTCGTAATCGTTGGTCCAAAACTCGCGGCCATATCCGATGACGATCATAGCATTGTGGAAATTAGATCGCACGATCACAATACCGTATAATTATACCAAAGCCCGATTATTCTCAAAACAATGTACGATATTAGTTTAAAAAAAAACATAATTATTGAACATCTCAGTTGAAAACTATGATTGCTGGTGATTGCAAAGTGCTTGCAGAACTAATTTCAACTGTCACCTTTCAACCGGACTAGGTGGTATCTGTCCAGTAAACAACATCCAACTTCATCCTCGATATGGGTCAAACGACTATTCCACTTTTTTTTACATTCAAGCAGAGGTCGTCGCTGCTTTCGCTACTGTCTGGCGTTGAAATTTTTTTTATTTAAAAAAAAAACGTGGATGAGGGTAGACAAATTTTTGACGTTGAAATTGATTGAGTGCAAATATGTGACATATGTTAGCGAGAAGTGATGGATAACTTTTTTCTAATAGTATTTGCTTTTGATTGTCATACGGTCGTTCGAAATATGTGTTTGCGCAGAGTAGAATGAATAGAATTGGAAAAACTTTTCTTTGTAGACTATTTTGCAATTCATCAAATCGAATTATTCGAAAACTTTCAGTTAGTTAGACCGGAATTTTAAGAATGCTTCAATATAAACGCTAAGATGAAGATGCTTCAGCGAGAACCTTTTCAAGAAGGTAATTTCCAAACCAAATCTTGTAAATGAAAATCAATTTTAAAGGAATTTTCATTCAACAACGTTCCCACGCCGAATTTTCATCTTACATCAAACGAATTCAAAAACATTTCAATCAGATCGATTAAAAAAAACTACACCAAAAAAAAAAATTCCTTAAGTCACATCACTTCCAGACACAGTGAACTTATTCTTGCACGAAGACGAAAAAAAAAGGATGCGCGAAGGGTCTGCCAGAAAAAATTTATCGTCGTAATCTCGCTCGCGTCTTTGTTCTTATTCGACGCCCTCTCGCGCCACAACTTTATCTACTCCCTAGCCTACTTTTTTTTTGCGAGCTTATAATGTTCCGGAATACTTTACCTTTTCTTTCCCTCACTTTTTTTTGCCACTGTTGGGGGAAGTGCGTTGTTTCGCGCGGAAGAGACTATTAAGAATTTTGGGGGATGGTTGCTAACTTTCTTTTTCTTCATGGAGGGTAGTCCAAATATAACTTTTTGTTATTCGCGGTTTACTAAATATTTTTGGAGAAGTGTGACTGCTAGTTGTTTTTTAAAAAGTATTTTCCATAAAGTTTCAAATATCTTCGTAAAGCACAGAAAATATACCTGCGCGTGTTTTTATTCTATTCACGACGAGATTATACATCCGTTTGTGAATAACTAAGCACACGACAGCATCTTTATGAGCCCAGCCGACGCGGAGTCATCTGAAAAAAAAAACAGCCTCCAGTATGAAAAAAAAAACATTCATGTACGTATATAATACGTGCATGTTCATCTGCCACGTTGCAATATTATAATTATACGCGCGTTCTAGTTTTTTCCCTCTTAGAAAAACGTGCTCGCGCGCGCGAGATGCAAAACTAGATATACAAATAAACAAAATCACTTAAAAAGATTGTTCTTTATTTTATTTTTATCCTCGCTGGTCTTTAAACTATCGACTTTATGGGCCCCGCGTACGGCAGGTATAAAACTTTCCGCGGCACTTTTAGGTCACAGGATTTATCGGTGGATAAAAAAGAGAGGCGCGCGCGCTTCAAATGCGGCTTTCCTGGAAACTCGATGGGCGCTGCTCAAGGCGTCTTTGAAAACAAATTGTACATCAATCGCGCACTAACCAGACTAAGAATGATCTGTCGAGTTGGATATCTTTATTTTCTTTTTCTCCTTCTTCATTGGATTAATTGCGGTACGCTCCTGTACGTGACGACATTGGATAACTTATTATTTGAGGGATAATGATTAGGTAAAGACAGTGTCATCGTTCGTTGAAAAAATTAATTACCGTAGATGATTGGTTTGTGCCAATAAAAAAATACTTGAAAAAAAAAGTTTGTAAAACAAAGTTGCACAATACTAAATGACGCGGAGTTGCTAAAAAAAGCTGAATATATAGACCTTCGAACAAAGACAGTGCGTTATTTTTAACTTAAAATATTACATACGTACGTTCTCTTTTGAAACGCAAGTATTTTTCAGAAATACTAACAAGTTTTTACATCATTGTTAACTAAATGTAATTTGAGATTTTTCGGCAACATGAAGCTTTTGAAAGCTCGATGGATACAATTTGTGAATCCGTGAACGTAAAACTCGAATTGAAATGAATGTACACTCTGCAATATTTCTCGCAATAAATGCATATTTTTAAATGCAATCATTTTCAACGAAAATATTATTTGTTTTCAAACAATAATGCAGAAATGATTAATTTTCGGCGATGAATCAACAATTCGTAGAAAATAAAATATATAGCCTCGTTATAGAAATAAAAGTGTAACATCCATAACAGCCGACTCGTTAATTTGTCTCATCTATCGACACCTACACTAACAACGCGCAATACAACGCGATATATACAATGACGACTTGCTTTGACACTTTGCGGCCGTCGAAGATTTATTTCTCGCTCGAAGAAAAATACAGTCGTTATTTTTGCCCAGGTAATGACGTGTCTTCGTTTTCTGGAACACGGATACAAATGAGTCGAGCGACACACAAAAAATCACATCTTCAGACGCAACTTTAAATAGATTTGAGTTCACGATTTTTATTTTGTCATGTCAAATGTCGTATGCAGTTGTTTCGAATAAAATATATTGATGCTATTGTCTGCATAAATGACATAAAAATGGAAATAAAAACGAATACGATTGAATTTTACGTAAACTGTATGGCTTTAAATTTTACAATAAACGATATCGATGAAAATATAAAGTCTTCTCTGTCAAGACTTCATCGCTTGTCATGGTTTTATTAACATATAAAAGTCATGTTGGCAGTTTCAACGTCTACTGGAAAAATGATTCACTTCGCTAACCTGATATTTCCTATAAAAAGCTCAGCTGACTCACTCGAATAAGACCAAATGAAAATTTGCTTAAAAATAGCCAACCAAATTTTTCTCAGAAAAAAAAAAAATAAATTTCACCAGCAAGCATCAATATACCGTCACAGTAGAGAGCGAGTTCAAGTTACATCTTCCGCTGTCATAAAACTCGCTCCTTGAGCTAGCGAAATTTTCTTTGCTAAAAGATTTATCTTACCTCCAAGCGTATGACTTTGAGACACTTGCAATCTCCAATCCCAAAAGAGACATTATTAAAAAAAAATCATCAAAGACGCTCTCTCGACAGAAAAAAAATAAAGAATCTGTACCACCGCCACCTAAGATAAAAAGAGAAAATCGCGTGCAAAAGCCTGTGGCTTGCGGCATGTTATGGCGATATTTATAGAAGCGTGGCACGTCGCGATAAATTAGCCGCTCGAAAAATGTTGTAACGCGTATTCGCTGTTTTTGTTTTTATCGTTTGGAAAGAGCTGTATATATCGCGAGGTTCGTATCATTTATTGGATTCATTCGATTTTTTTTCACTGCACTTTTCAAAGTTTCATACGCGGAGTAATTCGAGCGTGTAATTATTAGGGTGATTCTGATCCGATGTTTACGATTTCCTCGCGCGAGACGTGAAATAGCGGGTTTCCTTTTCTTTTTTTAACGATCGAGCGATCATTAAATGGTTAAGGTATTAGAGATGTTTCAGCATGGAAAACGTGCTCTGAATTTCATCAAATTCAATTCTATTCGACGAATTTCAGTGAAAAAGGCTTTTGAAAGCTCTCGAACTCTCTCGGTTGCACGATAAAAGGCTTTTCTCATATGCCATTTTTTTTTTTTGGATAAAGATATTTCCTCTAAAAAGTCTCGATGCAATTACATTACCTAAATTCACATTTTAAAATGCTCTTTCATTTTACATCCAACCAAAGCTAATAAAGGTTACATTTTACGTTACGAGAATATATCTCGCGAAAATATGAAATAAATCTTCGATCGACCTGAAAATTATACAAATTGCCGTCGCGACGGAGATCTGCTCTTTTGACTGTTACAAAATTCATTGCCGTTAATATATCAAAATACCAACAAACAAAAAAAGCGCAAACGTTAAAAAATTTCCGACAATCGATTCATTAACTGCGCGACGATAAAGTACGCAGTGACAATCGAGAGCGGTAAATAGCGAAATGTATAATATATACATGCGGTTCATTAATCAAAGTATGCATCGAAAGCATTTGACCTATAAAATCCGATCGAAAGCTTAAAATTCCCGGCAGCATGTAAGATTCAACCGGGAAAAGAGCATCTTTGCTCTCTCGTAACGCAACTTTTGAATATTTTATTACACGTACCAATCGATAATGAACGGAAAAAGAAACGTATGTATTGCTGGTCGCAGAGATCAATATACGTATAGTATATGCACGAAGTTTTGGGACATGTTTTCGAAGAGGATGAAATATTTATCGCGCCTCTTAGGTGTATACTAATACACGAGAACCGAGACGAGAACTGAAAGCTGGTAAGTCAACGAACTTTTGTGTGTGTACGTGTGTATGTCTAAAGTTGGGTGTCGTGCGTGATATATAATTAAATAATGCGATTTATATTTCAACGGATATTGATCTACTCGAATACGCTGGAAAAATTTGTTTTATTTTTCCTCTGCCACATCGTATATATACAATGTTTTCTCACATTCACGTCACACAAACCAACTTCTCTTTGAGAGAGAAAAAAGTCATCTTCATCGCAGAGCTTTCAAAGCTCTCTCCCTCTCTCTCTCTCTCTCTCTCTGTCACATATTTTTAGTCTTTGAACAGAAAAAAAAACCAGCTAAGTGCAAAAAGGGCGAGGTACATAATGTCAGTGACAAAAAATTCATGGGATGAATTTACTTCCATACATAAAACATTCCGAGTTATAATATTTTTCAACGTTAAAAGAAAATAACGCATCGCGCTCACACACACATACACACCCGGTATAGAAAACGAAAAACCCCTAATGATAAATGTACGGACAAGAAAGTAAATCTCTTGCACGTATCAATTACTTTTGTCGACTCATTGAATCTAACGGTGCGCGATTACATTGCTCTTTTTTTTCCTCTTTAAGAGTAAAATATCGATTTTTCTGCTCACTGTTGTTTTGTATCTAAATATAGTTATATATAAGGACGCACCGATGGAATCTATCCTGATAATAGTCGTCGGAGGTTTTCTTACACGAAAAAAAAACAGAACATCGTAATAAAAACGAATATGCGTGCAAGCAGTTGCACACGAGGGGGAGAAATTGATCGTTTAGTTTCACGGAATTGTTACAAATTGAATCACACGTATAAGCGATCGTATGGTTATCATAAACAGCCAGTGTAAATTTACCGTGAAGAGAATGCGAGTGCAAAATTGAAGGTAATTACCGAAGCCAAAATTGATAGTCTGCACAATATTCTCAATCAATTCAAATTAGTCACACGACTCGTTTGAATTTCCACGAGCTTTCGCGTGTCGATTATACACCACACGAAAATTCATCAATCTTCAATCTTATCAACCAAAAGAAGAAAAAACAAATTTTTTTTTTCTCCTAACAAACCAAGCCTTTCCAATCGATCGCGTTTATCTCGCAAGGCCTAAACTTTCATCAAAGCGGCAAGAAGAAACTTCGCGTGGTACACACACATCCAAGTGAAGACGGTATATCCCTTATGGAGAGAAGAAGAAGAAAAAAAGGGGCGCAGACACGTACACGAGAGAGAGAGAGAGAGGAGAGAGAGAGAAAGCGGCGCGTCTCGAGCGATCGATCGGCGGCACGAGGTCGAAAACTGCACCCCCGACGAGGACGAGGTCGGAAGCGAGAGGGAGAGAGAGAGAGAGAGAGTCAGTGCTCCGCTTATAGGGGTGAGGCTCCCCTCTTTCCTCCCCATTCTCTCTGACCGTCACTATACAATAAGCCTCGCGTGCTTTTTTTTATTTTTCGTGAAAAGTTGCTTGTAAGCGTAAGGAATGTCATCCGAGATGTGGAGGGTTTAGCTCATATTTCAGATTTATTTTTTTCATTTTTTGTTTTGTTTTTTGTTTGTTTAGGAAGTACGAGTGAGTCGAAAGAAAAGTACACGATTTTCCAAATCGATCCAGCAAACAATATTTAGAATTCTCACTCTGTTTATAGATGGCTATTTTTGCCAGTCGAGCGAGCCCAGCAGCATTCATCACTGAAAAACCTCACAGTGAAAGTGTCAGAAAAAGCTTTCCCTTCCCAAAACAAAAAAAAAACATCCCTCGTCTACATCATCCACGTGTACTTTTTTTCTTACGCAAGCCATTACGAAATACCATCAACAAAATAGATTCACCAATGGTAAAACAGCCTTAACCTTTCTCAGAGTCTCGTGACCGTCACGCAAATACACATAGGGGGATTTGTTTCAGAGACAGCATGGTCTTCCTTATTGTTTTTATTCTTAATTAAACGTAATTTTATTTTTCTTCACTTACATGGCTTCCCGATGTCACCTACGATTTGCCATACCCTCCGCGAAAAAAAAAAAGAAAAGAAAAAAAGAAATGGATCACACCATCACACAACAACACAGCTCCTATCACCTTCCTCTATCGCGCTTTTTTCGAACACAAAACTAGTTTTCCCCGTTTTTTTTTGTTCTTTCACTCGCTCGTCAGCGCGCGCGAGTACACGTACGCCGCTGGCGGCGACGCAGCAGCGACTACTTGCTCGCTCGCTTGGCCGAGTTCGAAGCTCCCCAGAATCGTTCACGCACACAACACAAGCTTTTTTTCGCTTAGCCTACGTGCGCGAAGTATAGACGGCGCCACTGGTTGGCCATTCGGCGCGTGATGATCGAGCTTGCGGTGTATTCTCATTGGTCGAAGGAGAGATGTGAGCGCTGTTTTGAATGCGATTAGATTTTTCGAGAATTCTTGGGTTTTCGGCGTGGGTCTTGTTGATCATTAATTTGGGTTTTTAAGTTGATTTGGAATTGATACTTTCGTTAATTATTTTTCCAATTAATAGTACCGTAAAAAAATTAATTCTAATTATCCTACTGAAATATTCAAATGTTTACGCCATAAATTTCAAATCTAATAATAAACACTCATATTCAATTGAGCTACGTCGAAGTTTGCTCGGCGAGTCGCGCGTGTTAAAACTTATTCGCAAACTTTAACGTACTAATTGCCTTACGTAAACACCCAGCTAACTTTTTTTTTCTCCTCAACTTTGGCTGTTGCTTAATTATAGCTACGACTCTACTCGTCTCTGCAACTTTCGGCGGCTACTTTCTTCCCTAATTTTTCCTTCCCCGGCGACAATTTTTCAACCTTAAGCGTCAAAAGCAACTAAATCCCACCTTGTCTATTCATTTAGCTTTAAGGAAGGCAAAACGATCCCGAAAGAGAAAAAAAAATACGGTAGTAATATGCCTTTCGCATCGATCGTGCTTTGCTGACTCGAAGCTACGATAATCGAGAGGGGGACTATGAGGAGTATAATATGTACGTACGTGTGTATATGTGAGCGTCTTTTTCGCTTTCTCCCCCTCGGCTATTTCACTCGCATTTTAAATGAGCCGCTACACACACACATGTATCTAATACCCCTCGTGTTGTCGGCGGTTTATTGTTGTAGCTCGGTTAATTGCGAAGGAGAGAGAAAAAAAATTTCTTTTCCTCTTTCCTTTTTTCGTAGGACGAATGATTGTTTACGTATTCTCGAGATATATACGATTCTCGAATAAAAACATATTACACGCCAAATCTTCTTATGATAGCAAAGTTTTCCCTCATTTCTTTTTCCGCGAAAATCCGCTTTGAAATTCTAACCCATATTTCTGCCATTCAGCGTACGTCTGACTAAAGACGCTCTTATCTACTTGAGATACATAAATTTTCCTTTAGCCCCGCAGACATACAATTTTACTCGTGGCGCGTATCGCCTTGCAAATATAGCTTCTTACAAAACTGCGCGACAGAGTTTTCAATGTTCAGAGAAAATACGAAACTTTAGCTTGATTTATTAGTTTCTTCATTATTGTTCTTCGAATTCTCACTGAGAAAATTTCGAATTTATTATCTCGATACGGAAATATTGCAACTACGATCCTCCAACAAATCGTAACAAGCCAAACACTGAGAGAGAGAAAGAAAAAAAAAGAGGCGAAGTTTGAGGTAGAACAGGTTGGTTGGTTTATCGTTTGCGCGGGGCTTTTGTTTGAACAAGGCGAGCGTTGTTGAACACGTTCTCGCTCCCTCGCTTGCCTGTTCTAATTTCGTCTGTTTGGTCAAGTTGTGTGTGTGTGTGCGCAGAAGCTTGTTTAGGCATGCGTTACCCGTTGATAATGGAACTCGATGATTTGCGAGATTGAGCGTTGCTATTCTTTGCCTGCTTCCAGGAATTCTCTCAAGAGCAACGAAGTTAGCATGTGAATGGAGCTAGTTGAATTGGATGTTTTAGCGGTGTGGTTTTAATTGGTACTTTGTTTTGGACGTGGATTCCGATGATATTTTTAGAAATGTATTTTGATTTAAAATTATACAGAAAATTCAAAATCATAAAAAAAAGTTAAGACTTGTAGTTTAATGCTACAATCTATAATTCAACAAGCGTGATTGGAATTCAAAGTAAGGCATTTCCAATATTTCACATTGGAGGATTCGTATGAATAGCAAAGTTGAATGATTGAGTTTGAATGTAGCATTACTGAAATGTATTACTTTATGGATGAAGAGTATCACTCTTTCAAATATGGAGTATTTTAAATAAAATCAATGTATTCTGTGGGTAAAGTTATGAATTAAAATATTTCGTCATATTGCAAATTACAATAAGGTTGATATTTAAGTTAAACTTAATAGTATTGCTGAATTACGAAATATTACAATTCATAACAGCAAACAAAAAGATAATAACTTAATTTAACCAGCCTAATTTCACAACAAAAGCAATTTTGTATCCTCATTCCCGAAAAAAAATAATAAACACATATTAAGTAACTCGCATACATCCTATAAATTCAATTAATTTACAACGCTAAACAAAAACAAGGCAATTTCGAGTATAAAAACTCAGGGTCAAATGTAAAAGCAGAAGCTATACGCGTGTGGGCTTGAATCACAGTTTATGTACAGAAAGAGGGGAGATCGGTTAGTTAATTCAATACGCCGCGGCGTAACTACGAGAAGCTCGAGAGGAGATTTTTTTTTTCGATTGCATTTCGCGCGCCAAAGCCGAAAGTCGAAGCCAAGCCGATTCAATTTTTCGTATAATTCTATCGATGCGAAACGTCAGTTTTTTTTTAAAATTAGATTATTACTTGACTTTGAAGTGAAAGATCATTGAAAACATGTTATTGTTGGATGGGTGAGCTAAATTTCACTTTGGGTGATTGCTTACGTTGGTATCGAATATATATGTGCATTCCGATGTCGAAGTAAACTTTGCTCGGAAGAATTTGAAACTGGTTTATATTATACGTGAATTGGAAAAAAATGGTCCGTTTTGTAACTTCATTCAATTATTCCGTGGAAATTAATTCGTACAAGCGCAATTCGAAATTTTAACGTCACATCTTCCCTGCAAAAGTGCGTAATATATTCACAAGTAGATTAAAGCCACGTTCGACCGATCCATCAAGCTAATTTACGAGCTTTTAACATTTTCAAAAAATTAATTAGCCTACATTTCGAAACTGAGCGCACTTCGCGATATTCAATTGGGTTCCTGTTGCGCCAAAGCGAAGAGATAGATTAAAGCGTCGAGTACATATCCATCGAAAGAGCACTTGAACTTTCGAAATAAAAAAAAAAGTGAAACAAGTGGCAGAGTGCGCGGTCGTGTGATAATCCACGAGGATTAATTAAAATTCAATCAATCGACGAAATTAGAACGGCCAAAGGGGGATCTAAATTAAAATCGCCAATTAATTCGCGTTCGTATGGAGGCTTTTGCGTCAAGCGATGACGCAACAATGATGTACATACACCGCGAGAGCGAATTGAGAT
The DNA here is from genome assembly GCA_035047105.1 of Galeopsomyia nigrocyanea. Lineage (NCBI taxonomy): Eukaryota > Metazoa > Arthropoda > Insecta > Hymenoptera > Eulophidae > Galeopsomyia > Galeopsomyia nigrocyanea. The sequence continues at coordinate 6,461,017 of JAWWMK010000032.1, read as the reverse complement.
AAGCTTTTGACGAGCTCGGGAATGAAAATTTTATTTCCGGAATTGCGTAAGCTGGTTGTTGCTTTTTTGCAGATAACTTTTTTAACTTGTCAATCTTACTGAAACTTTCTAGAAATTTTTTTAATTTTTTTCTCTTGTAACTTTGAGTATTCGTTATATTCACAAAATAGAAAATATTCCTTTAAAACTTTATGAACTTTTTTATTAAAAAAAAAAGAACGTCAAAAATTCTTCAAGAACATATTCGATTAAAACTGACACGAACATGTAATGTATTGATCTTGAACTTGCTAATAGAATTGATTAATTAACGATTCAAAGTCGTCAATTATTTCAGACAACTGAAAATTAAATTTCAATCAATTATACAGTTATTAATGAAGTCTTCGTCAGACATGTATAGCTGACATCGGGGTTTGAAAAAGCGAATTGAATATTTAACAATTTTTTGTATGCTTTCTTATGTTCACCATCTATTATTCAATGTTTCTGATTGTTCGGTTACAAATTATGTGAATCATTTTTAAGTAATGAAGAAGCATTTTTCACAATTGAAGCTTTCCATGATAATATGCCGATATAGAAGTCATTGTTAGAAGTTTTTAAAACTTTAGTGTTGTCAATCCGTTTGGTAAATGATGAAAATGAAATTTTTTGATAGTTTACACTTACTATTCAAACTAAATCTATAATAACTACGGGAAATTGAAATTGAAACAAACGATATAAAAGTGTATGAAGTGTAAATAAAGTTCCATGTGTTAAATGTTTAAGCCACTTTATTTAACTTTTTTTATATCACTTAATAGGATCACACTTAACTTAATAAATTGATAATGGAAGAACTCAATAAATACATCAAAAGAATCTTCTTCCAAATAAAATCAAACTATAAAGAAGCTTCTCTTCTGCAGCTTCAATTAAAATATTTTAATATTTTACAATGTGTAAAAAGCATCACTGTTATTTATCATGTCTACGTTTAATAAAAAAAGAGAAAAAAAAATGAATCGCAACAAAGTTGATAGAAATTCTCTTATGCGGCAGTTAATCATATAGTTTTTTTTGCTTGTTATGGTTTATTTTTTTGTACACAGTTATTCGTCGCTCAATTTACACTTTCTTACTCAATCACATAAAGTCATGTAGTCAATCTGATCATTTTCGTACGATAAAATGAAAATGGTCATTCAAACGAAAATTTTAATCACTCTGATAGACATAAAACATTTCATATATTTTTTTTCGAAAACATCAAGAAAAATAAAGAATATAACAATAAACTAAGTAAATTATCTATATACACGAACTACTTGTAAAAGTAATATCTTGTCATGAGAATAATGTATACGGATTTTTGACAGATAACAAGATACTACAGTGAACGCACAATGGCAGTTCATTGTTAGTAAGTTTGGTTATCTTGCTTTTCCGCAGTAATAGCATGAAAGCACAATGGCAAAATATTATTTTTAAAAGTATAAAAAAAATCTAACGAAAAGAAAAAAATAATAAAAATCTACACAACGAGATCGCACCAAATTTTACGCGGTACAAACAATTTGTCTCTTTTTTTGTCAGTTAATTCTCTTTTTTCACTTTATTCTTACAAGTCCTAACATTAGTACGGAAAATCATCGTTCTCTTCTTTTCTTGTGCCAGCACAATTGTTAAAACGGCGTTCGTAGTCTTGCTTCTGTTTTATGTTATTTTATTTTATTTTTTGTTTCACATTACGTAACTTTCAGTAGATTCGGAAAGTGTAAAAAAATTTGATTTTTCAGAAGAAAAAATTCCATTGAGACTAGAGAAGTTTTTGCTGTTCTGTTATACATAGTGTTTTTGTTTTGTTTTGAGTCACATCACGGTTTCGTCAAGAAAAAAAGGTACGAGTACGTTATAGTCGCGAGAAATATTTACACAGGGCAGTGTTACAAAAAGAAGTGTACACGTGTTTGTGAAAGCTTAAGGAGATTTCGGAGATTTCATCTCTTCGGCATTTTTTTTTTCAATGGCGGTGAAGATTTGAAACTTGTCGCTCCAAAATTTACTTAACGCTATTTTGCAGGCACTAGAAAATGACTCTTCAAGGTTATTCCTGTCAATCCACGTTTCTTTTTTCCAGAGCGTTGAAGATAATTTTCATTAAACTTTACAATCGTCGAAATCAGCGTAATACTTTTTTTTTCCTGAGAATGTCCTTAATCGAATACACATATAATATTCTCTTTCGAATTCGTTGGATGTCTGCGTTATTAATTGACTACAAATACTTGTTTTTTTTCACTGGTTGTAAATACAAACTAACATTCTTAGATTTTACCATCCATCTCTGTTAAATTATATTAACCCTAGCGATAATGAATATCATAGCAGCTGTAAGTACTCGTTGACAACTAAGAAAGTTTAGCGCGTCAGAAAGAGATAAAACATCGATGCTTGTACTTTCCTCCGTTCAACCGAATCTATATATGATCTCAACGCAAATTTTACTACGAAGAAAACAAACAAACGTAACGACATCGATATTCATTCCTCGTAATCTGTACAAGAGCAAAAAAAACACAATAATCCCAAATTGTATACGATGAATTTTACCTCCGAACACTATCACAGAAAAACACTCCTACGTTATATTATACGTTTAAACAGCAAAGTCATCGAGATTTCTGCGCAATAGTGAACTCACACACAAAGGTAAAATTTTCATTTCTCCATCTCTCCAAATCCAATTGCTCGCGTTTAAAAAAATAATTCTTTCGTTTTTTTTTTCTTTTCCTTTTCCTTTTGCACCTACGCTTTACATGGATTACTTTTGTTGTTGTTGTTGTTGTTGTTACTTTTGATTTGACAATCTGACCGGTCAAAATCACCGGACGGCATGTTTATTTTTAAATCAGCCCTTGAAGAATCGAGCGCTACGATGGTTAATACTTATGAAAAAACGATAAGCAGATATAAAAATTCATCACTTAGTTTGACGCGCGCACGCAGTCATCGTGATCGTCGTCGTCGTCGTCGTCGTCGTCCGTGACGACGACTCAGGAACGCATGGAAGACTGCTGAGTCGTCGAGGTGGACACGTAACGATTGACTTTGCTGTCGATTATTATCTCGTCGCCGTTTCGGATGTTGTATCGATAGAGTTGCTTGTTCGGATACAGCATCTCCTCGGGGCCGTACTGAGATCGCAGTTCCTACGAAAAAAAAACGTGTGATTCGTAAATTTTCTTAAACATTTTTTTTAAGAATTCTTACCTGGTCGATGTAGAATAGCCTCATACGATTTGCAGGAATTTTCACCATTGATTCTAATTTAGTCTTCAGTTCGAACACCGTTCTGTAAACGTCCACTGACCTCACCTGTAAAATCAATTCATCGATGAGAAAATGATTCGACGAACAAAGTAACAGAAACGAAAAGCAAAAAAAAAATCATACCTCGACTAGGTCGCCATAGCTAAATTTAACTTTGACCCTCTTCTCCGGCGTCAAATCGACGTTTACGAGCGGATCTAGTTTTCCATGGATGCCAACCAACTCCGTGTACCTGCAAATAAAACATTCGATAAGCAATCAATGAAGGATTAACTATAACACAGTATATGAAAATGAAGGCTGTACAACATTTATTTTTAGTTATATCAATAAAGAAAAATGATGATATTAAATTCTATTTCCTTCAGTTTTGAATCGAAAAGCTGTTTCTCTTCCATTCGCACTCACGCCGAAAGAAAAAGAAATTGACCTTCACACTTCCACAGAGTTAAAATCCATACGAAATGTCAAAACATTCACACGCGCGCAAACACTCGCGAGACAGCAAATAAGGGAAGACAAGAGAAAGAAGGAGAGAGAGAGATTGGACGCTGACCTGTCGGGTCTTTCGGGTTCCGGCTTATCCATGTAGTAGCGTATGAAGGCTCTTTCGGCGTCCTCGCGCTCTTGCGACGAGATGACGCCGCCGCCGTTCAGGGTCTCCACGTTCGGTAGACGTGCTATCAACAGCTGACGTCGCTCGTGCTCTGTGTACTCTCGTGGGCTCTGTCAAATTATAAATAAGAAATGTTAAAATATATTTCAGATTTCTTCCAGCAAAATTGTCGTGCAATTCGTTATTATTACAGAAGTAAACATATTTTACGGTTTTGAAAAGACGTGTCAAGTAACGGTTTGGTAATTTGTTTTGTACGACAACGATGCAAGTTCGAGATAAAGTTTGATAAATGAACAGCATCTCAAAACATTGAGTTTCCAAGTACATAACGCAATGTAAACGTAGTCTCAAAAGTTGTTTCCCGTTCAAAACTTTACGGAGATGACGTTACGTAGAAGGCCTTTGTGAATTCAATTTCTACTGTTCGCGAGAGCAATGCGACTCGAAGCAGCGCTTTCGCTTTTGATTGTAAAGTTTTTAATTAAAGCTTAGCTGCTACACTGGAGTCTTTGACCTATCAACAGTCTGCTGTGAAGATAAGTACTTAAATTTACAACATAAGTAAACTACATCTGTTTTTGAACTATCAGTGCTTCAGATGGTATGTATAGATTGCACTAAAATTTCGACTTTATTTAGAAAAAGTATATTAAAAAAAGTCTAAAGGTCCTTAATGCGAATGACTGCAGTGTGTGTGTCAGCCAAGAGTTAATTTGGTTTACTGAATTTCGTGACATTCAAACAAAATCGACTATCATAGAGAAAACGTCTAGCAAATTTTTCTATAAATATCTCAAGTCAGATAAAAACAAAACAATTGTATACCTCGAAGAGCGGACAGCCTTGAATCCTGAGGGACTTGAGCACGGGAAAACGAGAGAGTTTATCGATGTCACCCCACGATGAGAGTAACGTGCCATTAACATTAAGAAACCTAAGCAATCTAAATGGATCGTGAGCTGCATTAGCCTTCATACAATCGTCCGATTCGCACGCCGATTCGGTTCCGTTAAGGTAATTCGGCATCATGTCGTCCTCTTCGAAATTCCGATTGCCTATATAACGAAGAGAAATAAAACATTAACAACGATCGATACGAATAATTTATAATTCAAAGATTTGATATAACTAACCTTTGCCATTTTCCATTCTCTGCATTCCACCGTTTCTCTCAACGATGTGATTCATATTTTCCGTATCCTCGTTTTCCGTATTTTCCGGACCCTGTTTTTCCTCATTGTCGAGCGACCTAATGGGACATTCGGCGAGCACGAGGCTCTCCAATGCCGGAAAGGCAAATCCAAGTTTGGATATTTCGCTCCAAAACTCCACTGGATTGCCCGTGAAATGAAGCCTCTTGAGAGTGTGATTACGATTTTCCGGTTTCTCCCATCCCAAAGCCACTGTCTTGTACTCGTTCAGCGACAAATGTAATTCCTCGAGATTGCGCAGAAGACGAATCAAACCTTGCACCGTCGACCAAGATACTCTCGTGCCGTTTAGTACCAGATTGCGTAACGCGTCGTATTTGCCGTCTTTCACCTGTGGACGAGAAAAAAAGAGTTTGGTTGAACGAATTTATGAATTGAGATCGCGCGAATGGGAAGCCCGTGTGCGCGCTTGAGAAGTCGTACGAATGTCTGACATAGACGAAATCATTCGGCGCGAGCTAAAAAAAAAAAGTATAACGAAGCTTTGGAAAGCTTTGGGTTTCGAAGTTTTAAACTTTTTGGATAGTTGGTGAAATACGACTTGGCGATAAAACTTATAAAATGTATTTCGAGAGTATGTTACGAAAAAATTTTGATTTATTATTTGTGGAATTAGAAAAATAGTTTCAAATGCGATTAGGATATATATGAATGAAATAATCCAATATTCCCAAAATAAGATAAATTCCAATAGTTTTCATTCTCATATTTGGCAACATTTGATCCATGATATCTTTAAATAATCTGAGCATTTACTCACAATCTATCAGAAAACGACTTGAACTCCCAGCAATTTTAGCAACGTCAATTTCATAACTTGATTAGGCAAACAATCCAAAAGCACGGAAATTTTTAAGAAAAAAAAAATCAAAGCATCCCTAAAAAAAAAAGAAGAAAAAAAAATCTCACCTCAAGCGCCTCGGGCAAACTGTTGAAGCTCAAGTTGACGAATTTGATTTTCGGCATATGCCTGAGAATTCCAAAAACTTCATCCCACTTGGAAAGTTTGTTCTGGGCCAAATCGAGTTCCTCGACGTTGCGGCATTTGTTGCGTAATTTCTCGTCGTCGCCACCCGCGCACTCGATATCGCAGTCTTGCAGCACGAGTAACGCCGGTACCGTGTGTCTTGGTGACTTTTTCGGGATGAAAATGCTGACCGACAGCGCAGCACTGCGCGGCGAACCACTCAATTGCGCCGGTTCCTGCTCGTCGTCGGTAAGACAGCACTCGGACGGCGCTGTGTCGCCGTACTTCAGCTCCAGCGCTTCCAGCAGTGACGGCATCTTCACTGCATTCTGAAATTGATTCATTGTATTTTAGAATTTTTTTTTTTAATTTTGTAAATTTGATGAAAGACGATCAAAAAGTGAATTTCAATTCATCGAAATTTTAGGATAAAAAATTCAAGGTAATCTTTAAGCTGAAGTTGAAATATTTCTCAATTTAACAACCAATGATGTCGTTAAAAGAAATAAAAGGATAGACAATGCAACTTTTTAAGTAGGTAAGTAGATTACAATTCAATAGTATTCTTCTTCTGACGTAAATTGCATACACACACAGCCAGCAAATGCATTAACGGAGATTGGTTTTTTTTTTGCTCGAAGAATGAAAAAAAAACGCGGATTTTTCAATAACACAATCAAACAGCAATTCGAACGCTCGTGTCCATTCGCGTTTGATGGATTATTCAATCTTTATGCAATATACTAATGCTATGCTCTTCTTCTTTTGCAAGTATTTCGATGTATAATGTGTGTATATCTCGAAACGTTTAAAGATTTATCGACGAGGGGGGGAGAATTTTTCGTTGCACATTGTTTGCTCAGATGCAAATCTCATTGATTGAAAATTGTGTAACGCGCTTGTAGCTTTTTATGTTTCTATCGGCGAAGATGCGAATTCCAAGCACGATTTTATGCGCGCGTGTCGAAACTGTCTCTCTTTGATCGGCAATGCTTGATTCGCAAATAATACTATTTTTCTTTTCTTTTAGAGCTCGCGCAGTTGCATTGGTATGCACGTTTGGAATTCTTTATTAGAAAGTGAGCTCGATTCTCGGATAGACACACGTGTGCACGTTAATTTTCCTCGAAATCAGATGAGGAAATTAAAAAAATTTATTGCATGTCAGTGAAAATTAACTCTCATAATGATATGGTTTAGTGCTCGAGCGGTTAACGTATATAATTTAAATTAGATTAATCGAACCACTACTTAAGTAATGAATACTCAAAACTAAAAATTAGTGAGTGTTTTTTTTATAATTTTCTTTATCTATTATCTTCAGACAATTACACCACATATTCAAATGAAGTCATACAATACAAAAAAAAAAGAAAAAAGTAACGAACAATGCGCGCCTGATGAATTCATCTTTAAATATAGCCAAAGTATATACGCATCATTTTCTATACTGCATCCGTGAAAATATATCTTCAATGTACCGCGTCCCGCCTATTTCGATGCTATCACGAAAACAGTAGGTGCTATATCCAATTGCAATCTCAAAGACCAATGAAGCCACCTATAATCTTATATAAACCACGTACCCCTCAAGATATCTATCTTTCTATCATTTCTAAAAATAAAGAAAAAAAATACTTTTTTTCGCGAATATTCATTAACAGAGAAGTATGAAAAAAAAAGAATTCGAATTGCGAAATATCCTGCCGCAGCCTTTTAAACACACACATCAAGCAAGGCGAGGAGACTTTTTTTTCCACGACCGAGCGGAAAACAAAACTCTCTCACTTGCGCTGCTGCTGCACGTTTTCTCTGCTGCTCGCGCCAGCAGCGATATTACAAATTGTCTGCTGCTGCTGCTCTCACTGCTATGTGCAGCAAACATAGTGTGTCCTGTATATATACGTTCTCCTTTGTTTCCTCACCGACAGATCGTTTTTTTTTTGCAACGGAGAGACGATTTATATCGAAAGTCCCTTTTCTATGTCGTTTATATTAACTGTCGCTTTGCAATGACGCCGAGGAGATTTAGGAAAGTTTCGCAGTTTCTTTTTATTGTTGCTTTTCGCGGTCGGATAGGCACGATGGATAGGTTTTTGACGAGAATGATGCTTTTAATGTTCGAGAGTTATTGTCGTGATGTTTTTGCTCGAGAAACTGTAAAAAGTATTAGAGCAGCGAATCTATATCTTACTGTCGTATCTATAACAATGAGATAAAGTTAATGTGAAAAAATTTAGTTCTCGAGTAAATCATTCGCTTCCTTTCAAAGAAAATAACATTCGACGAAAATCATAGCTCAAAGTTCTTTGTTCGCATCCATAAGACCTTCACCGATCAAAAAAGTAAAAAAAAACATTATCATTGTGCCAACCCAATGAAAAAAAAAGCGTGAACGTGCAATTCCCCACTTGGTTTACACACATTAGTCATCGACCCTGATTTTCAAGTGAGTCTCGAAAATTTCCGCGTGTAAACTTCAAAAGTAAAACCGCACTTCATTCGTCAAAGTGCTCTACTATTGACTTTACTATAAAGCTTTGAATTTAGAACTTGTCATTTTGTTCAAATTCTCGTATACTTGCAAAACGCGGATATATATACACACACAGAGATCGGCGTGGGCGTGCAATGGAGTACAGAGAGCGTTGCGAACGTTTTCTTTTTTGTTGCAGCCGACGACCGGTTTCCAGGCTGCAAAAAGACAATGAGCGCGACCTTACAGATGGCGAATATGGTCAGACCAGATTCTAGTATCCTCGTGCATCTGTTATTCCAGACGTACTCGTTTTTTTTTTTCAACAGGAGCCCGGAGATCCTTTATGCACGCATTTGCGTTTGTCTAATGGTTTTTGTGTTTGTAATTTATTGAAGTTTCAGTTTCGTATACGATAGAGGGATAACTATGTGTATTCGAGTGCAAGTATAGTAATAAGGTGTAAGTTTGTTTTAAATAAGATTAATTCGTACAGAATTGATGTAATGAATTTTTATTTGTTATAACGTCATTGTTTGATTATAAAGTATTATAATTTAATGTCCCCCCTTTTTCTATCTTTTTTATAATTTTCAGACAAAACGTATCATCAATTTTGATCAACCGTCGGAAATAATTATGACTACCGTCTAATGCAAATGTCATTCTAAATTTATCAATTATTTATTCTTAACGAATTCTTCATCACACCAAAATATTTCTTTTAATAAAACATTTACATTCACTGCATAAAAAATGAGATTCAAAGTGAATATCACTCCGAACCAAAATCCAATAAAAAAGAGAAACAACTTAACTAACTCCAAACCGCGCAATCGTCTACAGAAAATTGAAGAGTTTGAAAAAAGTATCACGCGGAAACGCAGAGAGAGACACAAAAGTCGCTTTTGCGCGGGCGGCACTCGCGGATGATTAGATCCCCGCGACTCTGCTGCTGCTGTTGCTGCAGTTGAAGCATGCATAAGTGCTTGGAGACCCAGATAGACCTCTCACTGTCTCTTTCTCTCTCTCTTACGGCTTTTGTTTGCGGCTTAGCAAGAGTCGTTAGTGACTCTTTTACGAAAAAAAAAATCTCGTCCTTCAAAAAAAAAATAATTTCTTTTTTCGAAGTAAAACAATATCACATTCAGGATCACAGTTGCGTCAGACAAAAAGTGCGAGAGACCTAGATACTTATATGCACGTACACAAGTTGCACGCGATAAGCGAGTGCAAATTCGTCGGGAGAGCGATTTCTTTATTGTGCGCGAATGTTATTCCAAGCCGAGGGGATTTGGATTTTGCCGAGAGTACTATATATATGCATCTCTTTTGTTGCGATGGATGCGATGGTTACGACATATCTATATTGTGTATTGCCTCGGGACAGATGTTTCGCGAAATGGATTTTATTTACTTGTTAAACGTCTTCGAGGTTGAATTGTTTGAATAAGAATAGAGACTTTTTTTAATCTTATAATTCTAAACAATCATCATTATCCTCGAATGTTATATTAAAGCAATAGCAATAACGATAAAAATTGTAATCATCGCTATAAAATTTCATTCCATTATTCAGCATTTTCACATTAAAATCAATTACGCTCAACATTTCAATGCAAATTACCACGATTCACCATAAAAATAAATATAAGAAACAACCTCGACGAAATAGAAAATTCATTATACCATCTAGACTTTCAAAAAAAAATCTAATAAATAAAATAACGGCGGTAATTAGAAAGGAAACCAAAAAAAAAAATATTATACACAACAGCTCTTTCTCGAAACTAGCCTCAATAGCCCTCCGCGCTCGCTAGATATCCTAAAGTGGCCCATTACAATCGCCGCGCCGAACGCGAGTGCCTACACGATATACCATTATATAGCATCAAACAACAAGCGAGCAAGTGTGTGTGTGAGTGTGTGTGTGTGCATGCACGTGTGTCGTCCACCAACTAGCACACACACACATACATACACAAGCATCTCCTACGTAATCCGCGATCGGTTCAACGGCCATGCGAAATTAACTTTCTCTAAGGCTCTTGCTTAGCCTATGCAGCAGCAGCACGCGAAAGTCGTCGTCGTCGCGCATCGTGTATATATATCCCTCGCGCGATCGTTTCGAGGGATAACTTATACTTATGTACTCCGACAAGTAGAACTTTATCATTGTTATTATTGGCAATGGTAAGAGGTGAACGAACGAGTAGGAGGATCTGATGTCGATGCTTATTTTTTTTTCGGAACCGATTTTATCGACCGTCGGTATACTGAATGCTTTCTGTTGAAGTGTGAGATTCGGGGCTTTTATTTAGAAAACGGATGGGAAAGTTGTAGCGCTGATTTTGAGATTATTGTTTGTCAATAGGCTACTGATTTTTATCCTTTTCGATATCGAACTATAAAACGTACGGGACGATTTCGCCAATTATTTGGAAGTTCTTTGGAAATAACGGTACTTTAAATTGCAAACATTGAATTTTGTTATCGAACGTCTCTTGATCGCGAGAAAATGTAGGAAAACTTCGAAAACAATAGTTTTCTCGCGAAAACGTAAAGGCTACGTTCGATAGATAATGAGCAATGAAATCGTCTGGAATCACAAATTATCACGAGCAGCTTACAATTACAAGCGAACGTAATTACTTTAATTCCATCTTAGACAACAATCTCGTCGAGAAAGGAAAAAAAAAAGCAGAAAACAAATTCGTTACATCACGTATCCCGTATACACACGTAACAATCGATCGCTCGATAGTAATCTTCACAGTGTTCCAAACATTACATTCGCGCGATCCAGTTAATTAATAGGAACACACACACACATATGAAGATACTAGGAGGGAATCTAAATCCGGAAAATCATGTGGCCTTGACCCTGCGCCAGATGGAACCGGAGTCGAGAAACGAGTCGTCGCGATGACCCAGAATCCAATTGTAGCAAGGGCTTTATGGCCGAATTATTACGCGAACGTGTGACGGATGCGCGAGTCGAGAAAAGTGAGAAGAAAGCCGAGGCCTCGTCTATATACATATAACGAAGACACTTTACTATTAGGCACACACACACACACGCTAACAACGAGCTCGTCTGTCTAAGCTTATAAATATAGAACGTAACATAACGTATACCAAGGCTGAGAGTGAAAAAAGAACGCGAAGTATTTATTTATTTTAAAGTCGAAAGGAAAATTGCTTTCGTAACGATTCGAGTTTTACGGGTTTTCGTGAAATTCCGTTTGGAAATTGCCAGCACGTGCATTGATATTTTGGCATTGTTCTCGTTTGGGTAGAGTTTTATTTTCTTTTTTTGTTGGAGCTGGCAGATTTTTATTTTCATTCTATCGAGTTCGATTTGAATGCGTATTATGGCAAGTGAATTTGATTGTTACGTTTGTAGTTTTATTTCTGGCGTCTACCGCAAGATGCGTATCAGCTTCTAATGCGAGCATTCATTATGTTATATTTCATAGATAAAACAAGAAAAATTTCTATTGTAAAGTACTTATTAATTATTGAATGAGTTATTAGTAAGTATTTCATGATCGAGTGATTGTTTTATATAATTCCGAATTGGATTATTTCATAAAAACAATGCAATTGTGTACCAGATACCGAATTCTCTCTCGTAACTTTCACAAATACACCAAAGCGAACATTCTGAAACCTCATAAATAACAAATTTTAATACATCGCGAGGAAGTTCCATTAACCGAAAAATCAGTCTTGCTCTTGAACAAACACAAAACATATACAACAAAAGCATTCGCTCTAAAAAAAAATTCCCAACATTCAGCAATGCATTGCACCATAAATTACAGGCTAATAAAGTCCGGATCTTCGCGCTTTCCCGACTCCGAATCCCTCCAATCACTTCTATCTTCCTCTCGCTTTTTAATGGCGCACGTGTCGATGCCGCATAATGTCTTAATTGGAGTTGTGTGTGTTTTTTTTATTTTTTTGCCATAGAATGATAGAATAGAGAAAAGTCCTTTCGAATTTCACGCCTGAGTTGCATCACGCAGGTGCAGTATTTTTTTTTTTATTTGCACGCGACGAACAGATGCTATGACTTCGTTACGGTTCGTGGATTCCCCAGGTGGGGAACACTTGACTCGATGCGTAATGTGTTACTGCTTTTTTTTTTTGCCGTTTGCGCACAACGCGAAAATAAATCGCGATTGTCGTGTCAATTCTAGAAACTTTCGTTCGTGATATAGGTATATTGCGAATGAATAAACAAGCTATTTAAGGTGGCTTCTGTACTTTCTTTTCGATTATGAAGTATTTATTGTCGTTCCGTGGTTTGTAGAATCGTTTTATGAGTAATGAGGTTCACAATAAAATGAAACCCGACATTTTCATAGGCATCGACAAGCAAAATAGACTCTGATTAATAAGAAGCAATAATAAAATCGACCGTTCAGTTCCGAGTTTTCTTTGCCTGAAGAGAAATTTCTCACAGACACAAAAAGTAAAAGAAAAAAAAAAGCAAGAACCGGTAGATTTTTCAATGATCACGGTTGGTTGCTCGCGCGATCTTCATTGAGACGATCTACAAGTGTATGACTAAACAGTATTTTCAGCGTGCAGTTTCTATTTTTAAAAGAAAAATAAAATTCTAATGTAATCAACGGCTTCTTGATTAAAATCAATTTGCGGTTAGAAGCATTATCAAAATTCATTAAAAATGTTGTTTACCGATTAAATTTATGAATTTAATTGCACGTTACTAACGAACGCCAAAAAACAATCAATCTTAATTACGTTTCTCATCGGTTCATTACGTGATTCCAATAACCTTAAAGAATAGAAAAAAAGTCACAGTCGATGATTCCACTTTCACTGCGCGCGTTATACATCCGCGAAGTGAAAAAAATTGTTTTTTTTACGTAAATAGAGTCATCCATCGTGTTCGAATATTAAAAAAAGGAAAAATCGAGTTCAAAGTTGCTCAACGCTGGACCGACAAAAAGAATTGGCTTTTTTTTTGCTTAACCTACATTATCGTCGCCATGCTAAGAGCCTCCCTTTCTAATCTCGTCTTTCTTTTGGCCAAGGCTTTTAACCGCAGAACTCTTGAAACTGAATCGATGATGATCTCGCCGTTCAAAGATTTATTGCATCGATGGAGCATACATTTATATTTCTGCTTTTGTAATAATTGTTACATTTGTACTTTTATGGTGATGATTTTATTTCTCAAATTTACCGCGAGAGGAGTACAGACTTTTAATATATGCATCCATTGTACTATCTGGCATAGATAAATTCAGAATATTTTTCTTTTATCAAGCGTTCATATTAATCATTGAATGACTTTATTTTTTTTTACTGGCTCTAGTTCAAGTTGTTTAAATTAAAAATTTTTAATTATTGTAATAAAAATTGTGAGTTCCAATACTTTGTACAAAAATTCCATATCTACTATCAATGATCTAAAATAAAAATTCTACCGATACATTTCGTTCAACTTCAAACTTCAAAATTTCTATTTTCAGTAAAGTTTTTCATGCCCTCAATTCGGTTTAAACTTTCCATTTCTCATCCGCATCTTTTAAAGATCGTTCGAATGATCGACATAAAAGCTCCGCATTTACAGCCCCGATCGTAAAAAAAACCCAACTGCATATGTATATTCGAAAATCACGTATATCTAAAGGCGTCCCATAAAGAAAGACAACAAACGCGTTCTCTATATTCGCTCTCCTTTGAAGCTTTCGTCATTCGATCCCGCAAGCTTAACTTTCGTCGATCGCGTCATAAAAGTGGCTTTCGCACGGCGCAAGCTCGTTGCTACTACACGAGAGTCCGCTCTACATTGGCTCTATAAATATATACGCATACGCGTAGTGGCGAACCGGTGGTCAAGCTTGCGAAATGTCAGTTGGTGCGAATTGAATTGCACGTGTTTGGCTCGCTGCTCCGCTTTCACGACGATTAGTTTTTTTAGCTTGTCGTTTGAGTTTACTTTTTTTTTATTTGTGATTATTTTTGTTTTTAGAAAATTTATGATAAAATATGATTAAACGTTCTTTAAAAAAACAAAAATTGAAAAAATTTCTTATTGAAAGGTATATGACGAATACTTCGAAATAATCTACTGCGCAGTTTCGAACATTTTCACTTGTTTTACATCTATATCTGCCCAATTTCGGCGAAGAAAACTGTGCTCGAGACGACTAAGTATAAAATTTGATGGCTCACCACGGGTTATTAAGTAGCAAAGATAACTACCCATTATTCTTCTTTTTTTTTACCTTCATATTCTCATTTTACTTTCTATTTCGATGCGCGCGCTCGCGCCACATTCTTTTCCTACATATCTATCTGCCGCGTGTTTCTTTTGTGCCGCGCATGCACATTGCGGGTTTCATTTCATCCGTTACAATTTTTTTTCTTCTCTTTCCTTTCTCATTTTCACCTCGACGACAAATTGAGGTCTGACCACGTCAGTCCAATGAAAATGAATTTTTTTTTACTTCTTAATTTTGCATAATTCATAAATTAGCGCGGAAACTGCATTTAGCTTTTCGGTGAATTTAGCTATATTTATTGAGGAAAATCGGTCTGAACGCGCGAATGTAGGTCTTACGGAATATGAGACAATCATAGGGTGTTTATGATCTAACGCCAAGAAAACGTAGGCAGGTTAACTTTAGGTTGGTGTTTCAAGTTTTCGCTAATTACGTTGGAAGTCGAGAACAAGTTTCGCGCCCAACGCGATACAAAAATTTAAATTTTTTCCAAACGAGTTTTGTAAAAAAAAATAATAAAATTGAATTCCGTCGTCTTTCGCCGAACTTTTTCCTAAAACGAGGTCAGCGTTCATCTGCATCTTCATCTCCGAACTAAAACGCATCCTGTATACACACTGCAAACTTCCTTTCACCACTTTGCAAAAAAATTTTTATCCTCTTCGACTTTTACGCAATTAGCACGCGCTGCGTTTTACGAAGGACGTGTCCGCGGACAAGTCACGAGCGCATGAATTACAAGACGTTATTATATTTTTTGGTTGTGAATGATGATGATGTCTTCTACTGTTCGCAAAACTTACGTGTGGCAGGTGTCTATATATCTAGGAAATCGACACTTACCTGAAACAGAAAGAAAAAAAAAATCGTCAATTTTAGTAAATCACATCGGACAATAAATCGACTGATCAATTACATAAAGTAGATGAAATTTCAAGCACAATCGAACAATGAAACATTACCAAGATTATTTAAAAAAAAACAATCCTTCGATCTATTAAACGGACCCAACTCATTAGCTTCCCTTTTTTCAGCTGCAAAGTTTATCGATGGAAAACAATAGTGTGTGTGTATATATATACGCAAGCCTCGTTAAACATAGGAGCCGCGTGCAGTGTGCCACCACGATTATATTTGAGTATAAGGCGCGACGGCCTTGGCCGATGCAATTTTGCACGATCGACCGCGCGTGGATATATTGGGAGAATTTTTCATTTATTTTTTGTTCACCGTCGTTCTCTGTGACTCATCCACCTTTCAATACAAGCAGGTGTGATTCTTTTATTTTTGTTGCTGTTGCTGTTACAGCGAGATACGAGCACATCGGGAAAGGTCGTCTGTGCATATATACTTGGAGCGTTGAACTTTTGCGGGATTTTTCGCGGTAATTGTATGCGCGATGTTGATTTTTATTGAATTGCTGCGGTTGGAAAGTTTGAATGAGTCTTTTAATTGTTTATTTGCAATGTTTTACAGTGAATAGTTTAGGATTGAATTTATAATTTCTTATTATTACTTTTACTGTGCTGGAAATTAATAAAATTCATTCGAAATTTTCTAATGATAATAAACGAAACTCACTTGTTGAAAGCATCGAGCAAGCGCAAAATATCAAATGCTCAAACAAAGTGTAAACAAGGAAAAAATGAAGGCAAATCGCAAAAGGAACCGGCTGATTTCGAATTCAAAAAGAGTCGCCGTCGATTATCATCGAAATTCATGCAAATTGGCCAATAACTGCGAGAGAGAGAGGTACGCATTTAATTTTATTTATATGCACGCCTACTACTTCCAGTTTAAACTCCTGACACACGCCAGACGCTTGTGCATTATTCATTCAATTAACATTACGCTCATTTGCACCGCGTTCATTTTCTTTCTTTTTTCCATTTTTTTATCAGGCACATGGCTTGTCTTCTTTTTTTTTCATCAGTGCAGAACTAAACAAAGAGTTTTATCATTTTGTAAGTGAAAAAAAAAACGTAAATAATATAATAAACTTTTTTAAAGATAAATCTCGTTGTTGCCTTTGTTTTATTCGCATCAGTTTACGATTTTTATTTTTAATTCTCTATTATATCAAATCTCGTACCGTGAATAATGAATCAACATGCAAATTTCAGTATCAAACGAAGTACTGTAAAAAAAATCCAATTAGAAAACACGACAAATAAGGTGAATAAAAAAAAAAAATGACGCACCAGTGCGCACCTTTCTCGCGGTCGCGCTCTTTGTTCGTCGCGCGCGCGCGTGCGAGATCGACGCGTGGTCTCGCATCGCCGGCGAACCTGTGAAATTGCACGTATAACATATAACGTGTGCTCGCTTCCCTGTATATATATAGTATATACAACATACATCCTTTGTCCCTTTTTTTTCCTCCCTTCGCTCGCTGCTTTTGGTCAAGTGCGAGCTCCTACTTTTATGGGCCTCGTTTGTCGACGTTGTTTTTCTCCTGCCTGATCACATTATTTTCTTCAGCTTCGAGTAATGTTTCTGCCTTCGAGACAAGCAACAGTCATAAAAATAACTGTAGGATATTATTTGATTCTGGGCACCGAACGGTGTATTGCTTTTGTTTTGTCGTACTTTAGGAGATTGGTTCGAAATATTCGCTATTTGTATTTATTTTTTAAGTTAGAATAATCTTGAAATTTTACTTCAACAGATACTTTACTTTAGGTCAATCTAATTTATGAAACATTTAAAAACTGAGGTCAAGTTTTCTGATAACCTCAAAAAATACTTTCAAATATAACCTGAAAAGTCAACACTGGATATTATGAACAATTATCGAAAGTGGAATCAATTATAATACGGCGAAGTAAAGTTATGATTGCTTTAATAGATGATACTTTCGGATGGTTAGTGTACCTTCTGAAAAATGTTTAATTGAAGGTTTACTTTCCAGATAACCTCAAATTACATCCAATTATAACCTCAAAAGTAACAATTAGAT
Organism: Galeopsomyia nigrocyanea; assembly: GCA_035047105.1. NCBI lineage: Eukaryota > Metazoa > Arthropoda > Insecta > Hymenoptera > Eulophidae > Galeopsomyia > Galeopsomyia nigrocyanea. The sequence continues at coordinate 6,443,204 of JAWWMK010000032.1, read as the reverse complement.
GAGATTAATATTTGGCAAAAGCGATAAAAATACAGAAAAAAATTACATTGTTGACAATGTCATTCTGAACTTAAAACTAATGCATTTACTGATTTTATTATCGTAATAAAAGTCGTAAATTTACGAAGCATTGTTTCGCTTCAAGATGACTATTCCAATTCTACAAGAAACAACTGACGAAATACTTGTATCTATCTTACATAATTTCTTTAATTCAAAACGTTCGAATTCAGTATAAGATATAATAGCAGTCATTTTCAATCGATTCAAATCCTAACTTACATAACCTCGAAACACTGTATAAACCTTCGTTAAGTACTTTAAACAACTACAATCAACTTTGTCTCGATAACACATATTAAATAAATACATCGTGGATTACAAAACAAAGCTCGAGCAAATCAATTCGCATTACCTCGGAAATAATACATTTCCAAGCAAAATAGACCGTCGACTGCGCCGGGAATTATAAAGAAGCCTTTTATCCATTGAAAATTTTCGTAATCGACGTGACCAGCCTGTATATACATTACGCCTATTGCTATCTATGTAACTCGGCGTTTTAGACACACCGATAGCGAGCGCGCAGCGCGTTCACTTCAGTTTTCCAGTTCTCCCTTTCGAAATCGTCGGCTCTATGTCTCGCGCTACTGCTTTAACTATACGCTTTACATTTCCAATTCACACCATCTGGAAACTCGGCAGGGAATTTACGCAGCTGATTTTACTATGAATTTTCATGCAACTCGGAATTACGATCTTGAATTATATATACACACCCGATGGCTTTGATTCGTAACGCATGTGTGTGCCCGCTAACTCGAAAAAAAAAAAAAAAAAAAAAAAAACTTGTTGCGCAATTTAACGCGAGCTGACGATATTGTACGTATAAATACTAAATCTTTTGCCTTTCGCGTGGCGGCGTTGATTTATTAAACAGACATTGCTAGTTCTTGTTAAAAAAAACACGAAATATTAGTTAACCGAGGCAAGTAATAAAAGTTTGGAAATACGAAACGACGACGATTTAAATTTGTTATTGTGGATAGATCTGATAAGGATGAATGTTTATAGAAAGTGAAATCCTTTTTGTTTTCCATTTGACAGTGCGCTCGTAAAATCAATCGGCAGAAGTGAAATCCCCAATCTCACTGCGCGCGGGGCAATTCGAAGATAATAAAACTTCCGCGCGCGTTCTATTTTTATCGGCAAAAAGAGATATCAAAGAAAAAAAAAGAAAGCAATCAAGGAATAAAGAAAGAAAAATTGAATATACTTGCTCCGGAAAATTATGGGTAATACTGCTCGGGCGAGAAATGCGGACGTTACGTAAACGAAAATTGTGGAAGTGTCCCCAGTGGAATATACATAAGCTATAATAAACGCGCGTAACTCGACTTGTATACTTCGATCTTCCGAATTAATACAGAGTGTGAAATTTACGACCCGTTCAAGGACTGATTTTTTTTTTTACCTGCCCTTTTATCGATTGCCAAACTATTTTTAAATGTTTGAAAAATTAATTTCCAGTGATACCACACGTCCCGCGAGATTCACACGCTTTGGATTTATTTTTTTTTTGGTTATCTGTTTCGTGAAACACGTGCCCGAGCTACTGGATTTTCGCTCCCCCTCTACGTTTTTATATATACCTAAGACGCAATGCCCGCGTGAAACGTGCGATACAAGAAGTCGCTTTGAATCTCTTTATCTTTTGTGCGCAGTTTTCAAAATGCTTTTGTGTGTAACGAGGTCGAAGGGGAATTTTCTTTTTGAAGCATTCAACTGGATTTTAAATAAATTGGATTTTATTTTCGTAAATGGGAGTAAGAAGCTTATTGAAAACAAAAGTTGAGGATGAAAATTGAACCGAGAAATCTCGTTTAAAAAACACAACATTAGACACAAGATAAAATAAAACTATTATTGAAACAAATCAACTTTTAATGTTTCACACTACCATACACTCGACACAAAAAAAAACACCAACACTTATTATCTCCACGCAACGCAATTTACGACTAAGGAACAAAAAATAAAAACGGAAAGTTTTTAGTACATGCGCGAGAGATGAACACACGCGGATGCCGTGAAAGAAAAAAATGCAGGGCAAGAAACTCATAATGCTTTTTCAGCTTTTGTATTTTTCCTGACGACGCCTATACTGCTAATTTATGTAAATTCGTTTTTAAAAAGAACTCTCTCGAGATAGAGTATTAGAATGACAAAAGAAAAAATTTTTTTCTATCGATAGCATTGAAGTGTCGCTTATATGTATAAATTGAAGCGTAGAAATTATGAAGTATGGATCTTATCAATTAAATCGGCTCTTAAGATTACCAGTACAAGTGCGCAATTCAACAATCTAATCGTTATAAAGATTATATTTCTTTTTAATTACTAACGATCGATTGCCGCGTTAAGTATGGACTAGTAAAACTGTCAAAAACAATCACCAGTGCAATTTTAAATCTTTTCAATTTTATCTTATCAACATCAACGAGAAACTTAGCAAAGTTCGATCGCGAATCCAGATATAACTAGTTTTGCTCGATGTATATATAGTCGCGACTATATAGCGAATATAAAATCGATAATGCTACGTGAAAGTGCAAAAAAAAATATTCACTTTTGCATCATGTTATGTTTATTAAATCTGTTCCTTTTTTGAAAATTACTTTGATAACTGTACTTTCGCATAAAAGTGCATATTTAAGACGCAATACACGGTGTGAAAAAAAAATGCAATGCTGAATAATTCAAAACAATGACTTGCTATCAGTTCGACAAAAACGTATAACTTCTTATCGCTAATCCGGTAAAAAGCCAGAAAGTAAGTTTGTTGTTTCTGGTTTAAAAACAAATCGTTAAAAGATGTTTCGTTCAACCTTGGAAAATTTCTGAGGCATTAAATATTCAATTAACATCTGCGTTCTATGAATCTAACACATCAAGATTCACAAAAATAACCCCTTCGAAACATAACATCCAGCAAACTGTAGAAACTCAACGAAACTCTGACCTCGAGCGGAAAGAAAAAAAGAAGCCAAAGTGACAGTAAAGTACATGCAAACGCAAGGCCGGTGTGCCACCTGTGCGTGTGAGTCTCCTTTCGACAGTCTCGTAAAAAAAAAAAAAAAAAATCGGGCGAAGACAGAAGAAAAAAAATGACGCGTCGTCGAGAGTTTAACGAACTCAAATACAAGAGATACAAGCTTATACACGCGATGGCAATGTATATCACGTATATCTTTTCTTTTCAGATGACGAAACTGATCGATCGAGCAAAGTGATGATTAATTAAAAAAAAAATTCGGGTGGTATAATTTCGTGTTTTCGTTGTGAAAGAGTTGGGTAACAGCTATGTACGGTTAATAAAAGTGTATAATTTATATCGAGCTATTAATAAAGTACTTTGGATGCATCGGACGTTTATTAATTCACTTAATTACGTATTGTTTCGATTTCAAATGCACATCGCTTGCAAGAAGATAATTTCAAAACCAACGTCGTAAATTAAAAAAAAATAAAGAAGAACATCGCCTTCGAAATCATTACGCACGATTATTTGACAACTAGCAGGTAGCCTTGACGCGGATGTTTGACATCAAACAAATAGTAAAAAGGGAGTCCGCAACACAACTGTTTGATCGGGAAGACGAAGCACGTGTGCCCAAACGCATTACGTAACTAAAGAAAATTTTTTTTCATAGCCGGTCAAACATTTGCTCGCAACCTTGAAGGGTAAAGTAAAGTTGTGTTTTTAAAAAACGGAATACGCGCGAAAATAGACGCTCGTTCGGGGCATTAATCATTACGTAAAATCGGGTGTACTTGCCAAACGATCTGCCAGTCGAGCGTTTCCGCGAGTAGTAGTAGTAGTGGCAACTGAGTGCAAAATGTGTATATACGTTGCACTTGTTTAGTATGTTAAATTGACGCTTAAATTACTTCCATAGTTTTCGCTGCTTTGATGATGATTCATAGACGCGATATGTACTTTCATCACTTGAAAAATCTATTTTGAAATGCTATATATTATTCGAAAGATGAGTTACTCCATCGTTAGTTCTCTATTTAAAAAATTATTATTCCGAAAAAAAACTCTTTCCCGGATCCCCTCCTTCCAAAAAAAAAACACACATCAAACGAAGGTCAGTTTTTAAAAGAAGAATCTAAACAAATCGCCACGGAAATAAACTCTCCAGCATCGCAAAGTTTATCTGTTTCGCCGGGTGGCTGGCGAAGGTGTATAATAAAATGGGACGAGCGGCGCTCGCAACGCGGTTGAATGGGGTCAGGGCCTCTTGTGTGGAAGCTTGCGCGTTTTGTAGACCTATATATATATGTATTTTTTCGCGGAGAGAAAATAATAAAAAGAAAGGGCGTGGACGCGAAACTATGCGTGTTACTACTTTGCGCAACGCATTTCTTATGCAAAATACATTTAAAAAAAAAAACAATGTATCGATTAAGGTTTCGATGCAAAAAAAAAAAATTATCTCTCGCGCGCGACACCGTTATACGTTTGTGCTTTTTCCCACGCAAGACGCATATGTATATGTGTGTGTTATTAAATTATCTTGAACTTGACTTGCGTGTGTGTGCCATTATGAACTTCCTCGCCGCGATGCCACATCTGTGTCAATCGACTTTTAATGAGCTTTATTATTACATTCGTCCGAGTTTTCCAAACAAAAATAATGACGTGTTATCACGAGTAATTTTTTGGTTTTTTTTTGTCCCTGATTTTTAAAATTGCGAAACGACGATATTTTGCTGGCTGTACTGGCGCGAGCGCATTATAAGAAGCGCGTCTTTGCGAGAGGTGCCAATCGATAACTTGCACGTTCGAGTCAAAACACACTGGTTTTTAGTTGGACGACGAATTCTTTTTCGACGTGTACAATGAAAATTTTTCATTGACAATGAAAAATGCTTCACGCGAATTCAACGGTTATACAGAGAAGATGTAGCAACAAATAAATTAACAACCAGTTTTTTTTTACTTTTACACACACGCTCCACAGTATACAAGAGAGAACGGCGCAGAAAAGCTACTCACTGTGTTGGCTGTTGCGCAGCAAAGATCTTTTGCCTATATATACAGCCGCGAAGCACACTCTATATAGACGACGACCAACAGTGAAAACAAAAATCCCACTATATATGCCACTCGATACTCAATTGCACTATATTTTTCGCACTATCACACGTGTATGACGACACAGAAACAAAAAAACGAAAAAATATAACGACAAAAAACAGCGAGGTAAAGCACGCACCGCGGCGTCCAACACTCGACTGAGTGTCTTTGTTTCGATGCTTAGTAAACACCAAACAGCTGAGCGCGGCGCTGCTGCACGCTGCTGACTGCTATGCTGCACCTCCGACGCGAAATATATCGTGGTGGTAGGGGGACGGAGAGGGGAGAGAGAGAGAAGGACGCTTCTATATGCTGTCGATCGACCGACTCTTAACTTGCCTCGCTTTGGCGTGTTATGGTTGGTCGACATATACCCTTTGTGTTTTTGTTTACGTTTTTTTTTCTCTCTCTTTTTTAAAGGGACTTTGTGGTTTCCGTGGGTATTTAAATGCGATGCATGAGTGTTTGGAGTTTGCGGTATTTACGTTTGTTGTAAACGATGACTTTTTGCTAGAGAGAATTTATTGTAAAATATGAATAAATTAGCGAGATGTCGAGATTGTCGGGGATATGTATTGCAAAGAGCGCGAGATTGTAATAAAGGAATGGGTGAACGATCAATTTATCACGTTAGCATTTGCTCGAGTGACAACTTTAATTATGTGTAACTGTTTCGTGTATAATGCTGATTTCCCACTTAGTTGGAGTATTCGCGTTTTTTTTTTCGCGTGAACGATGGAAACATAGAAAATTAGGAAATCACGTGCACGCATCGTCGATTTTCGATTATATGAATTCAACTGATATAATCATACGTTCGAAACAAAGGCTTTATAGTTCTAACAGATATGTCTTCATTAAAATCGAAAATACTCGCTCAGACACACGCGTCTTGTTGTTCGTTTCCGACACTTCAACCGAAAAGACAAAAAAAAAGGTCGAACGAAAAAACAAAGTATTTAGCATTCGTCGACAAAGTAAAGTCTGCGAGCGCGGAATAAACAAATCTCTCTTATCTCGAGTCGATCGGAGATCGCCAAGTAACGATTACACGTGTATTAACTTCGAGGTATTTTTCCCCCCCTTTCAAGTTTCCTCGTTCCGTCTCTTTTTCTCTCTCTTTCTCGCTCACTTCATCAATTCATCGTTTTACTTTTCTAATTTCATTTCGCGCACGTAACAGTTTTTTTTTTCCATTCTTTTTTTCGTCGAGAGGAAAACGTGGACTTGCATAATATAATGTTGTTCTCGTTTTGGATGTAGGTGTTTATCGACCGCAAGTCGGTGCACCCTACATACGTCCAACGAAAGCTTTGAAGCTGAAAATCTAAGAAATGCAACGCTGCGAGCTTGCGGCCTAGATAAGCTCTTTTTGATAAAAGCTTCGCGCGCAAATCTATTCAACGTCGCGTGCAAAAGAAAAATAAATAAAATGAAAAATTATTCGGAAAAGGTGAACGATCGCGTATGTGAGTTTTACGGTTCATAGCGTGACATTGATAAACTCTCATTCTGCCGTATAGTGTGTGGATGACAATGCAATGGGAAGTGGGTTTTGACGTTTATACGGTATATTACATGCCGGTTCTTTCTTTTTTCTCACTCGATCGAAAGTACATACATATAACACAATCCTCGCGGCATTTAAATACAATGCTCTTTCTCTCTCGTGGCGAATTAATGTTAAGTTATTATATGACGAATCCGTAAGCGCACGAGAGATAAATCATTGTATTTCACGATGAAAATATTTAGATTTTGCAAAAGAAAAAAGAATAAAAAAACGATTATGATCGAAAATGGAGTTAACCTAGCTATAGCGGCAATTAAACTGCAAAAATAATCAAATTGCCAAGGCGCGTGTGTGTGTTTAATGTGTATGCGTTCAAGGTAAGATCGGCGATGATGGGGAAGTGGAATTTTTCAAGGGAGCGGAAGGTCAAACAAAAGCTAATGAGACTCTCCTTCGCTGATGCTTTTTACGGGCTTGAACTTGATTAGACTTATTTCGCGCGTGAATTACACGTGTCGATGTGGATGAAATACAGTGTTCTTTTGTACTTACGGAAGAATCGATGATTGCGTGTGATACTTTGCAGTTCTTTGTTTGACAGATTTTTTGAAGTTGTCGAAGGATCGATGAGGAATTTTTGTTGTTGTTGTTTTTGTTGTCGCCAACTTGAGGTTATAAAGTGGTTGAGAATTTTGAAGGCCCGGACTGATATGTAAATATTCCATCGATATTCTTTTGTTGCATCATTTTTTTGAAAATCAAACTAATTTTTCATTATTTAGATTTACATTTTCAAATTGAAAAACTCGATTTATAATTAACAAACTAAAAAATTGAAAAATAAACATTTTCAATTCATCTTAGAACAAAAATCAAAGCAATATAATTCATCAGTAAATTCATGACCAAGGTATAAAATGAGAACACACAATGTAATCACTTAAACAATTTTATATTATTTATCGATACATAGAATTTATCGATGGTTTCCTCAGCTAACAGTGGTTCATCATTCGCTGCTCCCGCTTTTATTATTTGTTTTTTTTTTTACCTCTTGTTTTCCTTGGTATTTTTTTTTCATTTATTTTGTATAATACTCGCTAAACTGGTATGCATATAATTCTTTTTTGCCATATGATACATACACAAGAATACATCATTATCATCATCAACTCAACATCGTTACATTCTTTCTCTCTTTCATCATCGTCGCGCACAGAAAAAAAAACGGAAACGGAGTATACAGAGCTAAGGTTTTCGTGATACATATACAGGCTTCACTTTTATAACTTTTTTTTTAATAATAATCATTAATCTTAACTTTTGGAATTGTTTTTTTTTTTCGTTAATGTGTACGTCGAGCAAACATGATATACATTATACACCGTTAAATCGATATACAACTTGATGAGGTTGCGACCTCCATTTTCACCTTACACAAGATATTTATAACTTTTTGCGAATCGTTTTTATTGTTATAGATTTTTGTTGTTGTGTGTGTTGCTTGAATGATTTTTTTTTCTGTTGCTTATTGATACTTTATAGTTATTGAAATTTGTTTTAATCATTATTAGTTTACATGTTGTTAATCGTATATGTATATATATAAAGGATTTTCCTTGTGTGGGTACTTTCTTGTCCTGGAATGTGTGCCAACGTATTAATATATTCATAAATTTGGTCGTTTTCGTGAATAAAAACGAACCTCAGTACAGTATGTATAGAATATATACGATCGAACGAAATGAAAATCGTTACTACACAAACAAGTATTTTCATTGGCAACTAAAATCGAAAAACAAAAATAGCCGAAGCGCAGCGCCTAGGGTATATATGTATATATACGCTTATATATTTTTTGGTTTATCAAAGTAGTATTTCTCATTTCTAACTACGCCATAATATATACACATACACGCGCGAACAACCAAACCGTTGTACATTCAAAAAAAAAAAAAAGATTTTTTCTTTCTCTTCGTCAACAGCATTTTTGAACAGACAATATTTGATTATAAGTTTGTTTAGGTACATCATGAAGCTTTTTATTTATATATATCTTAAATCCTTGCAACTCAACTTTATATTCGTTACAATTGTTTACAGGATTCATCTAATTATAGTGCAATTTATCGTTACAGATGTTCATTTTTTTAAACTCATATAGTCGATTCGATCTTCTCACGATGTACACACAACTAAACATTCTTTCGTCACACGAATTTTATAATACGAAGTATAAGATGAGAAGGGAGATGGTGCGTCGCGTTGTAATCTCGCAGAAAAGAGATTTCATGTATAGAACGCGTTCTTACAATTTGTTCGGTAACACTTTACAGAACTCCACCGTTGGGTGTCATTGATTTGTTATGCGATTACATTATCAATGTATTATTATTGTTTCGTGTGTAATATGTGTGTTTTTGTTTAGTTATTTGCGTGTAATAATTTTTAAGTATCTGCCGTTACTTTCATTGCTGTTGTCAATTGTGTAACGTTAAGTCACAAGTGAGGATTTATCCTTAAGATCTAATGTAATTTACATTATGTATATATTGTATAAGTTTTTGCATTTTTCTTTTGCTATGCTCAAAGAGTCTCTGATCGACCAGATTTTTAAAACTCTTTTATTTACTTTTATTTTTGTTATTCGGGAACTATCATCAAAACGTGTCGCGGATTTTCCTAAAATTACTTCAGGTATATAATTTTGCTAGAATTTCATACAATTTATGTATAATAGACTTACATTCTACGATGGATATAGATTCAACCTATGATTTTTTTTTCTTAAGTATCGTGGTGGATATACATTTTGGTTACCTTTCTCGACGCGACTTATCATTATTATTATTAGCGTATATTTAGTTATTATCCATTACCATTTGTCCTCGAATGAGAGTTATTTTTTTTTATTGTTTGTATGTTCATTTTGCAATTACATGTGCACGATTACGGTACTGAGATCACAAGCTGAATACTCGCATATTTTATATTCGCAAGTTTTCGTCAAAAAACTCCTTCAAGAGAGCTTTTTGTTATCGTACATCTCACTTGTTATCGTTCTTTTTCCGATAAAAGTGATCCGTACGAAAAAAAAGCCTCTTTACAGCTTATCAATAAATATTGTTTTAAAGTCGTAATACTTCTTAAGGTTTTTTTTTTCTTGTTGCATAAATTATTTTTTTTTCTTTGTCGACAGAACGAAAACAAGAAGAGGAGGAGAGAGAAAAAGGCAAGAATCGATATTACAAAAACACAATAAGGCTGAGTTTCTCGTATTTGTTCTTTTTCTTTTTTTGTTCGTTATTCACATATAAAAATATTCCAGAGGCAGATTTATTTTCCTTTGTTCATTTTTTTTTTCAACATCCTCAACAATCCCGTAAACCACGTAGCAAAATAAAGTCTCTGTATTGCTCGAAGCTACAAGACCGACCCGATTTCAAGTATACTATGTGTTTTCACGGTGAAAACAAAACTAACGTGTTACTTCTTTTTTTTTTAAATCTGTGTATATGTCCGAGGATTATGCGTGTGTTATGTTTCGGCTACGACGGAGGACTAGATTTTACTATGTTTTCTATTTCACTATGTGTGATATTATGAATCTATTTATATGTTTATCTAATACGCGTTATCTTTTCCTGGCCTAAAGAAAAAAAAATGTCCCGTTATCGCAGGTGTTCGTAAATTTATTACGTATCTGATAACAATGAGTTTTTTTTTACTGTGAAGACGGAAAGATTTGGAATTACAATGTGACCACTCTTATGCACTGCAAAATAAATGCACAGTTGATAATCCTACATACTTAATTATTGCAACAGAATTATTGAAGTTCAACTGAAGCTTGCTTACCTAATTATCACAATTATGTTTGATACGAATCTACATTACTCGCTAAAAATAGTCTATAAAAACAAATCACTTGGTTCTATGGCACGCAAAGTCTGCAAAAGCAATGATAAAAAAGAGTTCAACGAATCAAAACAAAAAAATCTTCCAAAAATTTAACAAAGCTTCGTAAAAAGAGAAAATCAACCGACGAAAAAAACAAAAGTCTATTAACTCTACCTTACAATTTATATTCTTACGAGCTAATGACTTTATTCGCGTTACGATGATTTCATCGATAATCGCGATAAATGTGACTAGAAGCTTACTCTTCTTACTCTTCCCTTTTTTTTCAGGAACGAGACGGAAAACGCCGAAATCAAAATAGAAAACTCCATAAATGAAACTTACACGTTTATCACCCTTATACGACTACAATTTTACACAATATATGCACCGCCTTGAGATATGTGAAAGGGTGTATAGAGGAGGGAAACCTAGAAGCGCAATTATCTCATTCGTTTTTTTTTTTGTTTTTGTTTAAGTACTGTTGAGGTGCGACGCTCGCGTGTCGCGTCGGATATTTTAACTTACTTGGCTAACGATTGGCTTAAACGACTAGTATTTGGTTTAGCTGTGTCCTTTGCGTCGTGCTGATGCATCTGACGCGAGAATAATTGGGTTTAAACCAAAAAAAAAATTAATAAATTCAAAATAAAAGAAGGCTTACACGACTAGATTGATTACATTTGCTCGAACCTAATGATACACATATACGACGAAAGAAAGAGCTCAAATAAAAGCAATTTTTAACTTTAATTTTCGAGAGATTTGTATTGGTCAACATATATGAAAAATATTGCTTAGGGTTATATATTATTCTTTTTTTGTTTTGTGTCAACAAGATTATTTAGGCTCTTTCGATTATTACAATTGATAGGTGTATACGTTTACGTCCACTCCTTAAAAGCTAAAAAGATTACAATACTTTTATTCCGTCGACGGGAGGATTGGATTCTCACACAAGACACCTAGGCACCGCGAACAAATTAATTAGTGTATATATAGAAATCAAAAACATACGTGGCACTCTCGCGAGATACTTCGAGACAAGAATATAAGTACGACTCAACAACAACTTTTATTATTATTTTTTTTGTTCATTTTTCTTTCAGAAGTGTTATAACACTATGACAAGCGTGATATATATATTTTTTATGTACTTGAAACAACAACAACATGAGGCTACACAGTAGACTTTTTTTTTGTTAAATTCATTTTTATGATACACATCGTTTCAGGGGTGAATTTTAAAACGTCGAAGGCAAGTTCGATGATTAATGGTTCTCTATTCAGTGGATTATTCAGAGGAACTCTAAGCGAGATATACATATGTTTTATATAGGAATGCGCGTGAGTTCGAAAATCGAGACAGTCTCATCGGGTGCAACAATAATTGCAGAACGAACGCAACAAAAAAAATCTGTGTGTATGTTTGTGTAAGTGTTTTTTTTTTGTTCTCCGTTTGTATTGTCCTTGCGAATCAACGAGGCACGTACAATCGCTTATATCCCTTGGAATGTATATAAGTAACTATTTTTTGTATTGTTTCGGACTCTCGCGTCGTTGTCAATTCACAGCTCAAAGGGGGGAATTATAGCTTCTTTTAAACTGAGGAATGAAACAGCGAATGTACCTCATTAATATATTCAGCTAAAGCGACGAGAAAAAAAAGTGGAACTATTTTTTGTTTGTTTGTATTAGCGCTACGTAACATTTTTTTTTTTGCGAAAGCGAAAAATTACTACAATATATAACGAACGATTTGTTGTCATGGATGCTTTCGTTGTCTGCATGAATGATGAACCAGTTGCATCGAAGAAAGTTCAACTTGACGAAAAAAAAAACAAGAAAGAAGGTATGACGGGGGAGAAAAAGTGAGTTTTTTTTTCTTCAATTGACTTTGGTTGTTTTTATCATCTTCGGTAGAGATAGAGAATTATTCGTACAACACACTAATGTTTTTGTTTTTAGTTTCTTTTTTTTTTTTGATTGCAACAACACATAAATGTATTTATATATTATATAGGCAAAAGAGAAAAAATTTTCTCAAACTCTTGCCAACAAATCAAACTTTCCCCGAAACATAAAAACAAGCTCGATCTTCCAAGTAGACAACTTATCAACATATACCTGCGGGATCATCGAGTGGATACATATTTAGTCGGACGAGTCTGAGTCGGATGCCGCGTGTTCGGCAGCTTCGTCGTGCGATTCGACAGTTGCTTCTGGTATCGACGCTTTCTTCGGCGTTGACACCGACGTTGCTGCCACGTATGCACCTGGCCCTTCGCCTACCGTGTGCTCGATTCCAACTCTGCGAGAGAAAAAAAAAAGTTAATCATTATATATGTTGTTTTCGTGATATATGTGTAATTCAACGATTACGTCAAAGAATTCATTCACACATAATAGCGAGTTTTCCAATCAATCGTTGTATCCTATTGTTTTCAAGACCTTCACCTCTAAAAACTTACGATAGACTCGTACAACGAGTATCGATATATTATATAGCTTCTTTTTTTTTAAAATATTCCATTGCATTAGCTAATCACGATGCGCGTGCACATATTCCATTGCGCAAAAGCCAGACGCGTATATTCAATCAGTCAAAGGTTTCTCAAACGCCTAAAAAACTTTCACGAGTGTGTATACGCTATACATACGTAATACTTTTTCCTTTGCCCGCTCGCTTGCGCGCGTTACAAGCGTTTGATTTGAAATTTATACATAATGGCTCGAGGCCATGTTTTCTTCGAGCTGTACAATCCAACTAATGAACGTTGGAAATGAATACTTTTCTTTTTATGGCGTTTTCATTGATTTATGTCTCAATTGTCACGAAAGTGTTTACAGTCGAATGGGAATTTTTTTTTTAGTGAGTGTGAGTACGATATGAGTTTATTCGTGTGTTTTATTCATTTTATTAGTAGAAAGTTGGTTGAATTGAATTGCATGTTTTTTATTAATATTTTATGTATAAAACGATATTTACTTAGGATTGTAGCTGATGAGTTTTTTTTTATATTAATACTTGGCACGAAAGGCGAAAATTTTAAATCGTCTTCTAAAGATGAGAGATTACTTACTTGAAAGTATCATGGAATTTTTTTTTAATTTACGAATTTTCAAATGGTTCTTATAATCGCGATTGATTTGAGGCTTTTGATAAATTCAACGTTGTTTAATCATTCAACATTTTTATGTTTAAAAGCGGGACCAATTAATACATTTTTTCTCATTTAAAAAATTAACATCAAAATTGTAATAATTCTCAAAATTCTAATTTTTTTAAAAATCGAGTTTCAATCGCTTGTCACGTTTTAGCTAACACGTTCCAGCGACATTGGGATTAATCATCATTAAACATATTGTAAAAACTAAAAAAACTAGCTGTATGACAACACTCCACAATTTAAATGAATGAACAATGTTAATAAGTATTCATCAATTTTCAAAATTCTAGTTTTTTTCGAGAATCAAGTGTCACCTTTAACTAAAATATTATAAAGCACACTAAAAATCATGATTTCGGTGAAAATATTTATGAGTTTATAAGTTAACACCTTGAAACTTTGAAAAAGTATATATA
>JAWWMK010000032.1:6412707-6427572 GCA_035047105.1 Galeopsomyia nigrocyanea | reverse complement strand
TGACTGCTGAAATTTATTCGTGATAGTAAAGTGGTTATATAAGATAATAAGTTACTCTCATGACTTCTAATTACAAGCCGGAAACATAGATCATAAGTAATGCCTTTATCGTAATTGTATCTAAGATATTGCATTTCGGATCAACAACCTAACAAATACTTCCATACACATAATCCATTGGTATCTTTCCATTCGTCATTCCAATCGTTAATTTTCCAACAAGCTTACGTACAATTACGGAAAAACGTTAATATATATCGATCGAGATAAAATCGCAGGAAAAGACGAACTTTACCTGTACTCGTGTCGCGATAGATTCCTAACATATTTCTCAGGCGGCTCGTCGCCGTCGTAATTCTGGAAGCTGACGCTACGTGCCATCGTGTGCGAGACCTGTGTCGCCGGCATCGTGAACTCGACGTAGCAATACTCGGTGAGCTTCTCCGGAATCTGGTCGTACGAGGTCAGGTTCATGCGGCAAACTAGCTGGTGATTTGTGTAAGCGCCTGGAAATACATCGAGTTTTTTTTTTTTGTCAAGTTCTTTTCTTTGTGGGAAAGTTAGTCTTTCGAGGTGTCGCGTCGTAATGGAAAGTTGTGGGGAAAAAAAAATATTTATGATTGATGATAGTATCCATAAACGTGATTAACAAGCAAACCACACCCCGAGATACACAAGGGAAATTCAATTGAGAGTTTCAGTAGCAAGTGCGCAATGAGAGAGAGAGAAAAAAAAGGAGAGCAATCGATAAAATAAGGTCGCGTCTGCTAGTTCACTGATCAATATATTCGCTCGCCAACTTTAAAATTCTATCTAAGTATCTTGTTGTCTCTGCTTATCGCTAACTCATTATAGGAAATCTATACGACAGCGCCACACGCACGCGCGCGAATCATTACACGATGACCTAAATACGTTGGGGAATCTACCTCGTAGATACGGATTTTGATAAGTGTCCTTGTTTAGTTTGAACTGTTTTCGTCGGAATTTGATATTAAAAGAAATAATTTTAAATCGAAACTGCATTGTATATAGAAAATTTCATTGAGATTCAATTTTCACCTTGTCCTTCCTTAGGTAACCTCGGCATCCTCCAAACAATAGCTCGATGTTGATGCTCATACTTGGCCTGTCCAGAGGTCGTCTCCATAAGTTGCGTATCCAACGTTTCCATAGCACCGAGGATGCGCTCGATGCCTTTGACTTTGCCGGTACGCCTGTGCGCCGATTTCACCGAGCCGTACCTGAAGTGCTTCTCAACGCGGAACAAATAGATCCAACATTCGGGTATTGGAAACCGCACCATCACGTCTTCGCAGGGTACTCGGCCGAGTTTGCGAGATGCGAAGCCCGGCACGAGAATGTCGGCGCGCAGTTCGACCTGAACATCATTCATTCGTATAGTATAAAATTTGCATTGTAGTTTGAATTTTAATTGATTAGATTTTGGGAAAATGAGAAAGTTGTTAAATTGTTAGTTATTACCTTGTTGCCAGTGACACACATAACAGCTTTGAGTTGCAACGGTAATTCACGATTCTTCGGGGGCCTCACTCGGAACCTCAATAACTCGATGTAACATGCGTCCGGTGGTTTAAATCTTTTAGTTTTTTTTTTTTTTGGATTAGTAAAAGCACTCGTTAGTATTGTTAAAGAAAAAACAATATATTAATCGAATTGGAGATATTCGAATGACGTACTTAATAATTTTTGTTTTTTCAAACTCCTCCTGCTGTATACACGAGTGAAACTCGACGTTCTCAAGTCGAATCCACTCTTCGGTCGCTACGGGAATGATGTCGTGCCTGCCGACAACTTCTTTTCCCTGTCTTCGGATATCGTTTACTCCCAATTCCACGTCGGGCATACCTGAAATTCAACGATTCAATGATAATTTTTAACATTCGATTCATCTATTTTCGTTAAAGGTAAACTCACCAGACAAAAAGCCAAGGAAGAACAATCTAACTCTAGCGATTTGTTTCTCAACGTGTCCTTCCCAGTTTTGCTCGACGTAAATCTCGTCGACCACGCTGATCTGAACTTCTTCCATTTTGTACGTTAAAGCTCGATCGCGATGGACGTTGAATCGGAACAATGCTTCCTCGATCGTCACGGAGAATTGCTTGAGATCCTCGTAACTCATGGAACCCAATTTGAACAGTTGTGACATCTGTGGAGGAATCAACGTGGATGGTGAAATTTTTTTTTATTCGATAAGAATGGGTACATGAAAATATTATGAATGGAATATCGATAAAGCCAATAAAAAAGCAATGCTTTTCCATTAACTTAGCGGATGCTTAAGAAGCATCTTGCACGCAATGAGAATGACGTGTAATCGAAACACACTGTGCAAGTGTAATGAGTCTGTGCTTGTGAAAATTGCTCTGAACAATTAAACAAAAAAATGTTCGTATGGACTAAGCTTTGCTAACTAGATTCAAAATCTATGAAGAAAAAAAAACAAAACAAAAAACAGACTAAGCTTCGAGCCCGGTATGATAATTTCTGTCTTTTTTTGTGAATGTCAGTTTTACTTACTTCCAAGCTAGGAAATGAAAGTAATATATCGCTGACTGCGTGTCAATAATTTTAGTCACTTGAGAGAGAGAGAGAGGGTAAAAGTGTGGATTACACATATAATAAAGAACGTTTGTCAAGTTGAACGAGATTAAAGCCGTGTTTTCGATGAAATCGTTTGGCCAATGTGACGACAAGGAGGCTTTTTTGCGTGGAGCATCGTCTACGTAAGAGAGTCTCCTCGATGTCATATCAGAAACATCCATACGGATAAATACTTGAGAACGCTACCACCAAAAAAAAATTTATATAAAACACGGTTAGTAAAAAAAAAAAGAATTGGTAGCGAATCCAAGCAATTTGAACAACGTGCAAACCATTTTCTTTCCTGACGATCTTGCTACGACAATCACTTCCATCAGAAACTTCACGCACAAATTTTGAAAATGATATTGTAGCGAAGAAGAAGAAGAAAAAAAATGCCACTCGCCTTCAAATACGAAGGGAGGTTTTAATCGTCGCTGAACTCGAAAACGCGAGAAAAAAGAGACATGGAAAAGTAGCCATCCGAACGTGAAAAGCGTACCTGAGGAGCATGTTCAACGGGCAATCCAAGTTTCTTCAAATCGCTACCGAATTCCTTGACACCCTGATAATCTCCCTGAATGGCGTAAGCGGCAAACTGACTGAGCTTATCGGTAATTCTACCAGCTTTGGTGACTTGACCGGGTCTAACACCCGGTCTCTCTTTGTAGAATATATACTGAAGCTTGACGGTGAATATTTTGCCGTACTGGTCATACTGCTGGGCCGCAATTTCTGAGACCGAGTAGCAAGCCAGCAACGGCAATTCTTGAAACGGATCTTTGTCGCCCTTGTTATTGAAGATTTGCAAAACTGGATTGTCGCCTTGGATAACGAGAGTCACGAAGATCTTCTTCCAGAAACGTTGACCGGTGATTTTCTTCTTGATCGGCATGCGCAACTGCATCTCCCAACCTTCGCCGCTGTAGTGGATACGTGGGAATTCTTCGAGCGGTTGACTCAGATCTTCGTCGTACAATGGCGTTGGTGGTGTTTCCTTAGGAAAAAAAAATTAACTCAATTTTACAAACTGCCGTAGACGTGTGAGAGATATTGAAAAAAGTGACTCACTTGAGAATCCGTCCTGGTCAATTCCGATGGCAAAGCACCCTCGGTTGGCAATGCAGCATCTTGAGCAGCGAAGCCAGACTTGTCGAAGGGATTGAATCGCGGTGAACTGTCGGCGTAAGCAGCGTTCATTGGACTCTTGGGCGGTGGTGCTAAAGTTGGCACTGGGCCGCCTTCGACCATTCCATAATGATCACCGCCTTCTTTTGGCCTAAAATTCACGCGAATTAATATCACGCATTCATCGAGTTCATTCATTGCAAAATAAAAGAATACGAACTTGATGTGGATGGTGAAGTCGGGACCCTCGTCGGAGTCGCGCGAACGTCTCCTGGGCGTGGCCTCTGGTGGCGGTGCAGTCATGCTGAGGAACGAATCGAAACCCGCCTCTCCTTCTTCGTCGAAACCAGACACTGGCCCCGAGCTTGACACTGCTGCAGAATCTCCCCAAACTGAAATTCATACGCAAGAAGGTGAAGTCTAATTTATAAATATTACAACTTCCTTATGAGATTGAAGTAACTCACCGTCGCTGCTAGTATCCATGGCGGTATGACCAGCCGATCCACCTGTAAATGGATCATAAAATGGATCGGCTCCAGTACCTGGAGGCTCCGCGGCTTTGTCAAACTTGGACGCGAACGCATCGAACGCGTCACTTGCGTTCCCAGCGGGTTGCGTCGCTGCTCCAAAGCTCGCATCTTGTTCCGTGCTACAAAAAATAAATTTTGACGATATATCCTTTTTAACGTTTATATCTCTATTTTCCAAAGATAGCTTAAAGTACAGAAACTTAAACAATCTTAATTGCAGAGACTCAGTCAAAGTCAAAAGGAATTTCAATTTCGTTATACTTAATTAAATACAGAAAGTTTTGCGCTCTCCTGAAACTCAAACCACGCAAACTACGTAAACAATTAAAAAAGTACGTAATCTCAATATTACTCGTGTGCAAGCGCGCAGAACCAATTAAAATTTTAATATGTCCTCAAAAGCTGCACTATTTGCACAGAATAAATAACGCTCCCAAATATCACGCCTGACCTCCCGAAAAATTCATGATAGATCTATGATTAAACGCAAAAATATCCTCGTATATTTCTTACCCGTATCCAGCGACCGGATATTCAGTGGCAGCAACAGGGCTAACCGGTGCAACAATTTGTGCAGGAGCAGGAGTACCAAAGAGGTCGGCAAAGCCAGTACCACCACCACCACCACCGCCACCAATACCACGAGCCGGAGGTGGTGGTGGTGCTGGTTTTGGTGGTTTAGGTGGAGGAACTGGCGTTTGGAAGGCGTCGGTTGTTGACACATCGTTGAAATAACCCGATGGTGGAGCTTGTTCTTGTACCGTTGGCTCAACTACGGCTGTTGGTATTACTTCTGGCATTTCCATTGCAACGGGTTGTGCTGGATTTGAATATGGAGACAAATGTTTAATTTTTCATATTTTTTAGATCGGGACTTTACTTGCAGAAAACATTTTCGGAAATGTGAATTAAGTAGTAATACCCAAGTATGGTCAGACGAAAGGTGAAAAAGTTATCGCGTACCTTTAAATGTATCAAAAACTATACGAACCAGCAATGGGTGATCCAGTGGTGAGGGAAGGCCTCTTATCCTGGACGAGACCAAGATCGACATGACCCTCCGTCTGTCCGACATCGGAGAACGGATTATCCGACAACGCCGACGTCAAGGGCGGCGCATCCGTAGCTGGTATATCGTCCATCGTCGTCGTCGGCGCCATCGTCATTTCCACTTGGCCATGTGTCTCCGTTAACCCAGCATTTGTGAAGTTAACGTCGACCATAGGCTGCTGATCAGTTGACGTTGGCGGCGACGGCGCGTCGAACAAACCCAGCATATCTTGAGTAGCAGATGGTTGTTGTTGGTTGGACGTGACGTCGTGCACCAAATCCGGCACGCTGCCGTCGACGTCGAGGAGGTCGGCGAAGCTGTGCTCCGGCGTCGGCGATGGCGAGTGCATCAGCGTTGGACTCGGCGTTCGCGTTGCTTGCAACCGATCCAGCATCTGATTCGAGGTCTCGTCCATGGCTCCCGTCACCGATAGGATGAGATCCTTCGTGTTGCGCGGCGGTGGTGGCGGTGCGCCTGGTCTCGGTGGCGGTGGCGGACGCGATGGTTTGTTTGGCGGTGAGGTGTCGTGCGTTGGCTGTTGTGGACTTGTGATCTGCTACAAGATGCGCGTATACGTTATATTTGATTGTTTGATCAAAAAAATGGGAATTCGATGACTTTACCTGAGCAGGTGGTTCGTCGAAGATATTGACCGTTGCTGTAGGTGGCACCGATGCCACCTCGGGTGTGACGAAGACATTATGCTCGGGTTCGGGCACGGCTGCTGCCTCGGGAGCACCGAACGAAGCGAATGGATTTGTATAGTCACCACCGGGTGCCTGATACGATGTGTCGGCCACGAAACTTAAGAAAGGATTGGCCTCGGCACCGGCTGGCGCCGGGCCAGGATCGCCAAAGTCCTGTAGGAAGGGATTCGACGTAGGTGGCGCTGCTTCTGCCCCGGCAGAATAATCGTCCATGAGGAACGGATTTCCTCCTTTGGAATCCATTTTTTAACGATAAATTTAGTTCACCGATTCACAAACACACTTGAGAGTCTAACTTGTCTTTTTTTTTTCTTTCACTTAGTCCTGGATTGGCGTAAGAATTTTATCAGCAGGTGATTCTCCGATATCCTGGCACAAAATATCCTTCTCTCCGGCTCGGGGATCGAAATCTGGATCCTCGTCCACGGAATAAAGTTTCTTCGCGACGAGTTCGATCACCGGATGAGGTTTAACTGGCCCTGGTTCTGAAACTTGACTCAATTCGTTCTCGAGAATCTTCAACTCGGCTTTTCCTGGCAAAATGTTTTCGGCAATGGACGTGTCGAAGGGATCTTTGTAAGAGAGCTCGATTTCTTCCTCGATCGTGCTAGGCTTGACGTTCGGTGCTAAAGGTACAGTTGCAACTTCGACGTCGGTGTCTAGAATACTATCTTGCCTCTTATCGAGTGCTTTCCTCTTGTTTATGAGCGATTCTATAACCTCGGAGCTTTTGATGACTTGAGGTCGACCTGTTACGGTACCAAAATCACTTTGCCTGCGATTCTGCGGAGGTGCTTTACCTCTTGATTCTAGATCCTGATCACTAACACTGTGCGAGATTCCAACAGCAGGTTCCTCGGCTAGAAGTTCCGACTCGATGATTTTCAATTCGGTTTTTCCGGGCGCAGTGTTTGCCACGAAACTTGTGTCGAAGGGATCAACGTTGGCCTCGTCTACTTCGTCTTCTGCCGGAAGGACTTCTTCGATCGATTTTTGAGGATAATACGGTGTCAGAGGTTTGTTCGGTAACGCTCTTTCTTCCTCGCTAGACGCCAGCAGATCTGGCTTGTGTGCTGGTATATCGAAGGCAACTACCTTGGGAGCAATGTCAAGAGCTTCTGGTCTGGATGGTTTCCTACCACCGATTCTCGGAACTTCTTCGTCCGATTGAACGACAACAGGAACCTGGGGAACAATCGGTGGTGGTCTTGTCGGTGGTGCTGCTTTCTTTTCCCCGGCTCTAGGATCAAAGTCGTCGTCGTCGAGATCGTCTAGCGTCGGTGTCTTATTTTCGCCTAGAAGCTCTTTCTCGAGAAATTTGAGCTCTGTTCTGCCCGGAGGTAATTCTTGGATGTTCGAGGTATCGAAAGGATCGACGTATGATATTTCCTCGACCGGTTTGATAGGTTTGTCCGCTAACTGACTTAAATCTGTCGCTGAACCTCCTAGCAAGTCCTTCTTAGCAACACGAAGACTATTCGATTGATTCTTCAGCAATCCAGTTTCATAATCACGTTTCAATCCACAAGGATCAGTGAGTGATATCGATACCCCAGATATCGAAACCTGCTCGAGTTCTTTTTCGATAAACTTGAGTTCGGTTTTACCAGGCAAGATATTCGCTGCGATAGTAGTGTCGAAGGGATCGTCTTCGTTGACGATACTCGCAGCTTCGAAACAAGCTTCTATCAGATCCTGCTGGAAACCAAGATCCTCTGATTCCTTGGCGGCAAACGGATCTTCCGGTTCTTCTAAAACGACTGTCTCGTCCGGTGCAGTTAGGTCGAACTCCTCGTCGTCTAGAGTTGGAACTTCGTCCAAGAGTGTCTTATCCTTGAAGCTCTCGAATTCAGAGATATCCAAAGGTTTGTTCAAGTCAACATCAGCTTCTCCGTTAGTGGCAGGTGTGACAGGTCTAGGTAAGACTGGTGGAAGTTGAGTTAGGTCTATCGGAATGTCAGGCAAATCACAGTCGTCGTCTAATAATGTCTTCTCAACTTCGACCGGTTCTGCTTCGGTATTGTTCGAAGATATGGGCTCCGCGTCGGCGTCAAAGCTCCCCAACAAAAGATCCCTGTTTATTCGCGGCCTATTGCGGCCAATTTTACAGGTGCTATGGTGATCAACGTATCCGGCAAGTACTTCGACGGCATTGCCCAAACTAACGACTTTCCTGCCCTTCTTGTCGACGGTCTTGAGTACCTTGTCGGCGTTGCTGGTGTCGAATGGATCGTCGCCTAATTCTTCCTCAGTGGGACTCTCCGGGATGTATGCTAATTGGACCTCTTGAACGACTTTCTGGAGTGTCTCGACGTAGTCGGTATCGAAGATATCATCCTCTTCCTCGAACTCGTCGTCGTCGGGCACCTCTACAATACCATCCTCGTTCACCGGTAGAGGTTTGACTTGTTCCTCCTCGGGCTCGTCCTTGATTTCGATGGGATTGCCGTGCTCGTCGAAACCAGCGTAACGTTTGGCTAGCTCTTGCTTCTTGGCGATAACCTCGGGCGCTTCCTCGGGGTCGGGCTCGGGCTCGGGTGCCTTGCGCTGGAAGAACGAGGTTGACTTGATGCGATCTAAATCGTCTTGGGTCTTCTTGAGGACTGAATCGATGCCCGACGTGAGCGCCTGAAATTTCTTCCACTCGTCGTTACCGGTGGCGGCGGCGGCGGCAGGAGCATCAGCAGTAGTAGCAGCGCCTGCTTCTTCGGCTTGCTTCTGTTGGGCCTCCGCCCGTTCGCGTCTGTAACGCTCGAGCTCCTCCGGATCGAACTCCTCGTCGTCCTCTCCCTTCTTGCCCTTCTTCTGCTTTTTCTTCTTTTTCAGGCCCTTGGCTAGCTTGTGCATCCTCTAAGAGCTAACGTGGTGCGGAGGCCTCTGCAAAATTAATACGTATGATTTTTTTTTAAATTTCAGTATACCTTTCGAAACTCCTGGTTAGTTACAAAGAAAATAAACTTTTGTTGAATCTAGCCATTTGGATTTTTTTGTTGGAATTTTGAAAAAAAAACTTAATTACTAATTAAATAAATTAAATTTTAACTACTATTTGGAAATGCTAGTAAAAGCTTTCATTTACAATAATTTAAGATGGATAATTTAACGTTATTTTTATAATTTTTAATTAAAAAATAATTGTTGCCTGGGTAAAGCAACTTTATAGTATCATTTATGGGCATATTATAAGAATTCTTTCGTTGGACAGTATAACTTCATGCGTTCTCCCAGGAAATTAGCATTCTATTTGCAATCAACTTTTAAGCAAAGATAACTATATAAAGCATTCTGATATTATTTAAAAATTTATACAATATTATACTTTAGTTAAAAACACTTTTACAGGGGCAAATTATTACAGGAGCAAGCATAAGTATCATCAGTTAGATTCAAGTAAGTTTTTTTCTGTGTGTATATTTTAAATGTGGCCTTACTTGTCTCATTCGGTTTTTTTCGAATATTGCGCCGATTCTCTACTTTTTTATATTATGCTACTGCTCTAACGTTTCCTACGGGAATAATATTACGTTAAGGCGATATTCTCTTTCGAAAAAAATTTCGGTGTTTTTTTTGGTATTTAACAAACTTATGAGTTCCAACGAAGCAATCATCATGCAACATACAACGAGTATATGAAAATGTAAATAATGAGCTAACGTTAAATTTGTTTTCATATTTATACACGCATCAGGGTCTGAGCAATGGTTCACCTTGCGGCAAAGTAAATTTCAATCAATAATCGCGAAAGCAAAGCTACGCGGAATATATGTCAGTGTAAACTTGACTCGATGCCAAACTGATCGGATAGAGGGATAGTCTCCATTCCATTTCTCTTATACACATGGTGGTGCCCACAATACTAACCCTCCTTTCGTTCACTCAAACACTCTCGGTATAATCACTTTAGGGGATTCGTTTTCCCTATAGTCTCTTCGCGTTATTTCTAGCTGATTTGCCTTTCGCTCTTTGCTTAGATATAAGTGAATTCGAAGAGATGAAGCTAAAAATACACTGATTTTTTACGTATTCAGAAAGCAAAGCATGATTAACACTCAATATAATAATATATACTGTACGTTTTAAAAATTTATATCGGATTTATAAAAAAAAAAAAGAAGTTCACCTTTTCGTTATATCACCGTTCATCCCTAGCGAGCCGCAGTTCTATTCTCGTCACACGCTATAAGACATGAAAAACGACATCACAAACGTTTCACTCATCCGTAACATCAAATTAGATAAAACTTCGTTCAAAAAAAAATGAAGTAAGTCACACGACACTAACAACAAGTGCAACACTTTAAAGTCCACACACACAAGCCCTGCAATAAATTACCGTGAGTGTTTCGCAAATCGTCAAAGAGAGAACAAAGATAGAAAAGCTGCACGTAGGTATGTTTATATAAAGAGTAGAATATCGATTGTTGGAAGAAGAAGGCACTGCAGTACGCGAATCAATAATCAACCCCCATCGACGCAAAGATCTTTTTTTCAAAGAAAACGTTAAAAATAACTCTGCTCGTTATTCATTTATCCCGACGACGCAATCGGCCGCGACGTTATAATTTCCATTTGCACGTAGGTAACGTTGTAATTGATTAATGCGGGCTTTCGAGGCGAAACCTAGAAAGAAAGAAAGAAAGAAAAAAGAGTCTGCGCTGTGATCGATCGCCCTCACCCGTCATGTGTCGTTGCACTTGTCCTTTGAGAGAAAGAAAAAAAAAGAGTGTCGCGAGCCATACGGTTAGAGAGCTGTAGTGAAATCCAAGAGTCGATGATTAAATCTGACCTAATTCATTCTATATTGACTCAGTTGAATCTCGAAAAAAAAAATTTTGATCAACTTTTCAAGCTCGAAATTTGCAAGTTTAAGCTTGAATTTTTCGAAGCAAATTTGCATTATTAGTCGTTTCGACAAAAGCTCTCGAAGCTATAGCTTAAACCAATTAGTAATTATTTACCTCGAAGTGTGCTATACTCGTGCTGTCTCTACTAATACGCGGATTATGAAAATACTAAGCGCCTTATCAGGTTCAGTTCGAGTTAAAAATAAATCTCTCGAATCGACTCCTCGTCCAAACAATTCTCAACAAATCCACACCAATCGTCCCTAAAAAAAGAAAACTCGTCTGGACGACGAAAATATAAAAAAAAAAAAAAAAACAGCACGCATGTCCGCGCACGCATCAATAAAATAATTCGGGGGTGGGGGGATGGATAGTCGTAGCCCAAGATCAGGTGGGCGTCGTTGCACACTCATATCGATTAGGCCGCTCAACTACCCACACGCGCGCCACCCCTAGGAAACCGGCCGGGACAGCGAGTTTCTTTTTTTGTTCTCTCTTCTCGCGTTTCTTTTCTTTTTTTTTTCTCGCGGGGCAGAAATTGTCTTGTCAAATACAAGGGTTTGCAGTTAGGTGCGTTATAGTCGTTGCTAGCTCAAGGTCATGATTACAGGTATAACGAGGGGATTATTCTTTTGGCGAGGATGAACGATTTAGTGTTTTTTTTTTCTCGAGTGAGTGGGTGAGTTGGGAGGGTAAATCGGATCGTAAATTAATGTTGGATGAAGTACTAAGAACGTCGATTTTGTTTTAATGGAAGTTGTATTGGATGCAGTAATCGAAGTAGAATAAATTTAAATACTTTTGATTGTTTCTTGTGTCGCGTTTGTTACTGGACTATTCGAAATATATTTCACAGGGAAGTAAATTCAAAATGTGGTTAGTATTTACGAAACAACTAAATTAAAAAATGTACCGTTGTCTGCTTATATGCAGATTGTTTATTAATAATAATTAGATGTTGAAAGTTAATGAGGAACCACCAAAAAAGTGAATTATATGTGATTAGACGGAGATTCTTAATTAGTGATAGATGAAAAAGAGAATAAACTCGATTTATCAAGTGGAGCATGTGTAAACGTGATAAATCGAGTTTATTCTCTTTTTCATCTATCACTAATTGTATATTACACCTGAAGCATCTCGGAAGAGAATTTACATCTATTGGAGATTCTCAATATTCAAATTAACTGAATTCGTAATCTAAGCTTAGGCTATCTTATCCAAATTGGCCGCGACATCTAACACAGAATCTTACAATTAATACTCCATTCAGAATTATACCAAGTCGCCGCGTGACTCATTTCGTATCTTGCATCTCCATATAGTGTTTACAACAAAAATTCACGCGAACCCATTTAATTAACACACACAACAACCTTTTCGCATGCGTGAGAATAATTTAATCTTCAATAAAAGCAAACATACTTTCAGGCGTGTCGTGTAAAGGCTTACCCCTTTCCCGTTGTTATTTTTATTATTCTCAAGATCAGAAAAAACCAACATTCTCGCGATATTCTGATGCAATTTTTACGAGTGCGATGCTGTACAAGAGATGATGCCACTTCGCCGTCGCCGTCGTCGTCGGCGGCGACGGTGGTTAATTGGAGTTCGTTAGCCGAGAGACTCTTTAAGCCTCGCGGCATGTTTTTGAAATTGAGATGTACTTTTTCCTCGATCTCCGCGAGATTTTTCGACGGAGACCACGAGGTATTTCATTTGGAATTTGTCGCGCGATGTTCTTTCATTTCACAATTGGGATTACGGTTTATGGAATATGGATAATTAATAGTTTTTTTTAAGGGTGGAAATTGACGATTTTAGAAAGTCGAAACAATTCCGTTATGATTGAAATATTATTTTTGGTTTGATGATACGATATTTTATTTGATTGGATTTTATAAATAGAACGAAGGACTGTCCAGAAGCTACACATTCCTTTTGTTACACACATAACAATGTTGACACTCAGCGACATAAACAAAATTTATTCAACAAACGCCAAATTCTTCCATTCAACATTGGCACACACAAAAATGTCATCACAGTAAATTCATATATCGTAAATTCGCAGCTTTTCTCTCTCTAGCCTATATAACCTTCTTCCAGCTCAAGCTTAATCGAGAGAAACGAATCCAAGGATAAAACGAGTAGAACAAAACCTCACATCCCCCGCGAACAAAACGATCCACCAATAACGATAAATCCAATAGAACGCCAAAAGGAAGAAGGAAAAAAAAACCTCGCAAATTCCACATTATCGACAGAAGAAAAAAAAACACACAGATACACACAATGAAAATTCTCGTTTACAGCAGCAGTAGCAGTAGCAGCAGAACGCCTGCGGGGGTGCGATCGATCCTCATCTTCGGCCGAAACGAAAGTGTCGTGTGCGAGCTAAAATGGGGGGTGGGAAGGAGTGGCCCTCACAATTCACCCCCCCCCCCCCCTTCCTATTTCCCTTCTTCACTCTCGCTTTCGATGCGTGCATGCGCAACGCACGCCGGCCACGTTGTTCGACACTATGACGATTAGGGTTTGATTTTTTTTCTTCTTCTTTATTTTTCGGCACGCCAAACGAAGGAATAGTTCGCACGAATAAGTCGTTACGTAACGGTGAGAATGAATAAATTAGTACAAGGATTACGTTATAATATCGATTCTCCGTGCGTCTCGGATGAGTTTAAAGTTCTATAACGAGAATGTAATAATAGACGAGGGAGTGTAGCGACACTATATAAACTTTGGTAATTCGACACGTGACGAATTTGCCATGATTTTATTTCTGGAATATTGAAAATTATTCAAATGCTTTCGTTCTCCGTGCTTTTGCATGCAAATTTTTGATTAATTAAAAGCTTGCGAGAGCTTCGGCTATTTGCACAGCAAACGAACTAATGAAATCCAATCAGAGTTATAACGAAAGCACCACCCCGAAATGTAAGAGCAAACGGAAAAAAAAGGAAAAAAAAGAAAGTCTAATCCTCGGTGGAGTTAAATTTCGGTTAAATCCAAGTTTTTCAATTAAGATTCTTCAAACCGCTACTAAGAGCTAACCGTGTTGTAACCAAAGATGAGTAAACGCATCCAGACAAACTTCTCTTACTTTTTTTTCTTCTCCTTTCATCGCGCGAATTGCCTCGAGCGATTGTCACCGAAGAACACTCCAAGAGAATTAAAGCCGAAGAAGAGCCGAAGCAATCTCAAGTCGAATGGAAAATTTCAATTTGAACGCGCGCGCGGTACATAGGACGGAAGGAATATAGGAGGAGAGAAACTCGTAAGGAGCTTGCAGTGTGATTGCTTATATCAAGTCTATCTCATGAGTGAATTGACATTTATTTTTTATTTTTACTCGAAACCGAAAAAAAAATCAAACCACAACTTTTTTTACACACGCGATCGACAAACCCGGAAAAGTGACTTTTTTTCGCGCACCATAATGAAATATAATGATTTAAGCGGACAAGCATGATTTCTCCAAATATAACTCGATCAAAGTCAATGTCTTGTCCTTACACACTCGTCAAGCGTGTTTTACAACGTTTTTTTTTCTTTCATACGAGCTTGTAATAAGGGTTACAGGCTATTTGCGTACGTACAATAAGGAAAAGTTTTCACACCTATACCGCGGTATAAAGGAAAAGGAAAAAAGTTTGCAAAACTAGGCTCACTTATAACATAACTCACGAGCTCGACATTGTCAAAAAAAAAGTGTAGAAAGCTCTTTGAAGAAGCTCGTCGCTTCAAGGCCACGTATATACTCCAGCTATTAACATTCAGCATCCGCACGAAAATTAAAAAAAAAATGATTCGACCTTGATTATGTATCTCACCTGCCACTAACACATACACTCTTAGCAAGTTTCAGCAATCGACTGTGTGGTGGTGGAGAGAAAGAGAGCGCACATGCAAAATCTCTTTTACTACGCGGGTGGCATCGATCATCCTCTCTCTCTCTCTCTCTCTCTCTCTCTCTCTCTCTCTCTCTCTCTCTC
>JAWWMK010000032.1:6398486-6408901 GCA_035047105.1 Galeopsomyia nigrocyanea | reverse complement strand
CATCCCATACTCTGCACGGTATACCGTGTATCGTACCGTACGGCGTATGGTACCAAAGTTATAGAATTCCGCCCCAGTGTGCGCGAGTGTATGCGTCCGTGTTAACACGCACACTTGCACGGCTTTATCGCGCGCGTATCGCCAAGATGTCGGGGGATGTTTTGCGGAACGTGCGGCCGCTTTTACGGGTTTATTCTTGCAATGAGTCGTCGCTCGAGCTCGCCTCGGGTATTCGCCAAATCATCGTTATGGCTTAAGGCCACCAGCAGATAGTGCGCAGCTTGCCAAGCGGAATCAAGTGCTGAGACTGCCTACTCTTGAGCGAGTCTTGAAACGACTCCCAAATTTCCAATCAGATGAGCGGTCAGCCCTTTGGTTACAATCGCTCTCTCGCCGCCAACTCTATTTATCTCTTTCACTCGTAGTTCGTAGTGGATTTCCCAAAACCGCCAAATCAGCTGCACGACTCACGGACCTCGGCTTACATGTATAACTAATGTAAGTCCTGCGGCCTGACACCGCGAGTTCATCAGTTATTCAGTGCTCAGTTTAGCCCTTGTGCACTTCCCAATTATTTACTAAACTTGTCCCACGAACAGTTCTCAGCGACTGTGTGTTTGGCAAGATAAGGACAACACTCCTAGCTTACGCGATCAGATAGAGAGTAAACAATTTCAAAAAGACGAACAAGACGGAGTACCAAGTTCAAGTGTAGGTACACGTAGTGTCGTGTTCTCGCACGCACGACTCTCGAATCTCATCTGCTGCTCATCTGCCATCCAGCAGCGTTTGACGAGATCAACAAGAGCCAAAAACGAACGTCAGCGCTCGAGCCTGCACGAGAGTAGAGCACATAGGCAGCGGCAGCAGCAGCAGAGAAAAAAATAGTTTTATTCGTCGCAGCAGTAGATTCGCTTCACTCCTCGCGCCTCGGCCTGCTGGCTCTCGCGAACCGCGCTCTTTCATGGAATATAGCTAAGACGGAATAAGAGATAGTGCAAGAGTGCGAGTAGACTGCGAGGAGAGAGCAACGAGAAGTAGCGAAAGAGAGAAAGAGAGAGATGGACTGAAGCAAAGTGCGAACAGCACGTTTTGACTGCCAGGCTTTTCCGCGATATTCGCACCAAGAGGCGGCTATTCTTGGTCGTCTACTCACTTCTCTCCCTTTGGACGTCGTTGTCCTCGTCGACAGTGCCATTCACACGCACCGCAAATTCATCGACAAAATAAATATTTTGACTGTCGTCTTGTTTTGCAAGGTTAGAACCCTTTTTTTCTACATTTTTCTGCATTTCTCCATTTGTTTTCTTTTTATATTTCGCTTCAGATGTCGCATTTTTAAGCTGTAACAGTAGTTGCATTCTTCATGATTGGTTTACCTAAAATTCAACCCAAATGAATGCAGGTTTAAAAATGGCTTTTTCCAAAATCCATTGATTTGAACTTGGATAAAGAAGTTTGTTTGATGTGGATGAATCAACTGACATTTCATCTTGTTATTTTCAGAACGGTAAGCAGAATTCTCGCTCTAAAGGAAAAGGAATGGGTGCAAAGTCCAGCACCATTACTCAAAACACTGGTGGTAATGGCCCATCTACCACAGGAACAAATGAAACCACTATGCCTGGTTTTCCAACTCTGCGTTCGCTGCCAGGTGGAGTTGGAATGCTGCAGCATCAACAAGCCAATCAATCGCAATCATCCAGAGTATCAGCGGATAGTAGACAAAGAGCAAGGTCTTTGAGTTCTGTTCCTGATTTATCTGCCGACCAAGGTGCTCTTGCTTCAGCAGTAGGCGTAGGTCAAGTCTTGGGACTACCACAATTGGATGGAGAGGATTTAGATGAGGAAAGCAGTAGAGTTTATGCCGCACATAGTTTGCCTTCTCACATTTGGTCTCTAAATGGTGAGTTTCAAGTTACTTTTATAAAAATGAGTATCAAATGGACTAAATCCATCGACATTTATCAAACTTATAAAAATGCACTTATCAATTTCATTCTATGGTGCAACATCTTTAATCAACTTGTTATCATTTTCTTCTATTTCATTTATTTTTACAAACAAAACAAGGAATGCAGTTGTAAGCATTGATTCTCAATCAATATTGCGTTGTATTATCTTAATCGTAATATTCATCTTTTTTATAGTTCAATATTCCTAACTATTGCTAAATCAATGACGGCATAATCATTTCATTTTTACGATATTGATAGTATTTTGATAGGTAGATGACTATACCATTTTAGCAGTATCAGCTAACCTATATAAGATTTTTTGTTTGTTATAAAAGATGACCATGTTGAGTCATATCGAGGTTATGTTTGCAAAATTCCGTTTACTATATATAGGGAATCCGCACGAAATGCTATAATAAACACATGAGCAGTTGAAAAAAAATGAGATGGGAGAAGGGGCTAGAAATACGGAGAGGAGAAGTAACTTGCGGGTGGAACAAGGGTCACAGGAGGGGAGTTTGTTTTGGCGCGCGTTGCTGGGGTAGTTGGCCTGGTAACCGGCAATCGATGGTTCATCTTACCAAGTGCAAAAAAAATTCTCTTTTTATTTCTGTGTACGTGCTTTGTGCTGTATTGTATATTTTGATACTAATTAATTGAGCACTGTGCAATGTCAGCCGAGACGCTGACGTCTTCTTGAACATTGCAATGGGCGAGTTAGTTGTAGTGAATTTTACTATGGGAGTAATAATAAGTTCGTGTTTGCATGAATCCGAAACAGAGGTTGTACCTGCGCACGCGGTTAGACGAGTGTTTTACGGTATTTTTTTTTATCATATAACTTGATCAGGCTTCCATCAACTCTTTAAAAGCCCAAGTTGCTACATGACCTTCTTCATTCTTCTTTTTCAGGTTTGAAATGCCCAGTATGTTCCAAATTCATTTTACCAGATGATATAGAATGTCACCTAGTTATGTGTTTGACTAAACCACGTCTTAGCTATAATGGTAAATGTTTTTTTCATAATATTTGCTATTTTAATTGAACTTTTTTTCGTATAATATATTTTATTAAAAGTTAAATTATTGACCAGTATTACTATTTTTTCATACTAGTACTTGATAGTATAATTAGTACTTGTAAAGAGCCGCCGAGATGGTAATTTCTTTTCATTTATCATTGTAAATACGAACAATCCTGCATGTTACGACGACATCTTCTCGATTACAATCATCTCGACAATGATTTCATTCGGGATTAAAATTATATCACGCTACAATATTTATTATACGTATAAATTCATGTTCGAATGGATTAAAACAAGATTCGATATAGATATATCCAATTGTATTAAAAAAGACGTGTATTCAAATTGATGATTCGAGGCGATCTACGAAATAGCTGCATAACTCAAAATGTTTTTACCGCCAACTGGCTTTTTAAACGACGACGAAGATTTTTATGCGATAATTTGCTATTCTGTTTTGCTTTTGAATATAATTATTTTGTTGCTCATTTCGTAATGTATTCACAGCTGTTCTCCATTTTAAACAGCATCATTAAGAGTATATCGAGTTTTAAAGAATTTTTCATTTCAGCCTTCGTCGATTTTATAATTACTAAACCACCGATTTCAAATTTTAGAATCATGGTATCGCGTCAACTAAATATTTCCATCGACACTGGCTATCGCAAAAATGACTAAAAGGCGGTTTGAAATTTGTCGCAACTGAAATATTCTATAGCCGTTTTTTAAGATTCTAATTTACCTTCAGAAAAACGAGCCTTCTTGCCGCAAGAGGAAAACCCTATTGAGAAAATCCTCTTACTGCAAGAGGAATTCTTCTAATTGCGTAATGATTCCTCTCGCGAAATGTCACAAGAAGATTTTTTTCTAAGGGCATTGGGACTCACAGTAGCCATAATTTTTGCAAAATAAAAGAGACTACCATTTCACCTAACACTATACACTACACAACTATTCTTCTTTCATTTTGTTCCATCTGTAATATTTTGCGGGGCTCCAGTTTTTCGTAAAAGATGTATTAAATCTTTAAAAAGATTTTTTCGATAATAAGTAACTTGAAATAATATATTTTAATAGTTTATTCAATCAAACTGAACATTTTCTGATACATTGGATAAACCAATCTAAAATGAGAACATCAAAAACTTCTTATGGTAAAGTGTCTCGGTAAATTTTTCATTATTAAAAAGTATACATTATAGAGTCCATATAAAGTTCCACATCCTAAATAAAATGAGTTCGATAAAAAACTTTTCAGCATTTTTGAAGTTAACGATGTTATTTTCCTTTTTTTTAGAACTTAATGGAGTTTTATTTATTTATATCGTCTTTTGATGACTATAATGTATGAATAAGAATTTTCAGCGTGTCGTTACTCTTTAATGAAATTCAATAAAAGAAACCATGTCACTGTCGTTGGCTTCATTTTGTCGAACAAGCGTCAGGGAGTTCAAATTATTCATTTTGACCGAAGTGCCGGCCATTACGACGATACAATATTTACCTATATATAGCTACAAACATCAGAATCTTTATGTATGCTGTATCAAATCTCAAGAATGTAAATTTTTTTTCGGTTGCGTTTCTGAAACAAAATTTTTTTTTCTGCCCTCTACCACAACCATTGAAAATGAGGACAAAAGATGATGTTAATATCGCCAACTTTCGACGATCTCAAAATATTGTGCAAAATATAGCTTATTGAAAGTCTATTTTTTTCGATATAAATTCAATATATTTATAATTGGATATATTATCTTGGAATTTCAAGATATAACGTTGCTATAATAATATTACTCTATAATCTTTTTTTTTTGCTAGGGTTCAAATATATTCGTAATAATTTGTTCACCTCCCGATTTTACTGCATCAAAGAATGATCACGTCACAAAGAATTGCGCATTTACTGAATCTATATGTATGCACGTGCCACACGGAAGTAAAAAAGGCCCTCAATAAGACGATACGAGATTCTTTAATAACTTATTTCATGTAAACTCCAGGGTCGGGAGCCATTTTGCTTCACTTTCTTCTACTTACTTTTCATCTTTATTCATCAAAAAATTGCAATTTCACTTGAGTTGCAGTTACTGATAGGGAGGGTGGGACAAAATGGCCCCCTTAACTTTAAACGTAACTAGAGTCGTTCTAAGAGAGGTAATCGACTTCAGGATGATGTATTTCGATTCAGTGGAGCAAATCCTACAAAATCCTACCAGTCAAATTTTTTTTTTCGAGACCATTTTCCACTTTAAAAATCCATTTTATAAAAAGATTGAATTTTGGCGCCTTCAAAATCTTCGGGGCAAAATGGCCCCCTTTTCTAAGACTTGTAACTTTGCGGATTTTAAACATATTTGAACGCAACTTATGGCACATTCTTTGTCTTGTTAAGGGCTTTTTTATGGTTGGTCGCGCAATTATTTTCGACGAATAGAACGTCAGCTACAGGTAATTGAACATCGTAACTGTTCATAAAAAACAGGATTTCTGTACAATTTTACAGAAAATCATGCACAGCAAATGTTTGTATGCATGAAGAAAAATTCTATATATGAAATCTCAAAGCTAAGTAGTTCACTAATTAGATAATAATCTTTCGGAAAGCAAAGGACGGTAAAAAAAAAATAAATATACACATTTTAAGACGAAAAAATCTTACAATGTCGGGAGAAAATGGCCCCCTAACTGTTCTAATCTCTTTAGAAATAAAGGTATAATGTTTTATAGCTCACCAAATAATGCAAATGGTTTGTTTTGTTATTTCTAATGATATACTAAAAAACCAGATTTTATAGTAACGTCCTTCATAGTAAACTCGAAAGGGGGCCGTTTTGCTCCACCTTCCCCTAATATTGCAAAAAATCTAATTTATTCAATTTCGCTGCTAACAAACATATATCGAAATAATTACTCATATTTATTAATTTCTTGTTTTTTTTTGCAGAGGATGTGCTTGCAGATGAAAAGGGTGAGTGCGTTATTTGCTTAGAAGATCTTCAACCTGGCGATGTGATAGCTCGCTTGCCCTGCCTCTGCATATACCACAAAAGGTAAATTTGCCTTTTCTTACTCGCGCAAGCTTACTAATGTTCCAAGATTATTTTAAATTGATTTAACTGCAATTACAGTTACACACTTTTGTTGCTTGAAAAGTTTCGTAAATGTTATTCTGTTCAATTATTACAGTTGCATCGACAAGTGGTTCCAAGTAAATCGCAGTTGCCCAGAACATCCTGGCGACTGATGTGTACTGGGCGCTTGGGAAAGCAGTGAGACACTGAAATGATTTGTTACGAAAGTCGATCGACAGCTGTAGCTGGTCACAAATGTTGCCGCAGCTTTGCAATGTGACTGAAAGTGAATATGGGGAACTCAAACCGCGGGTTATGGAAAACAAGCTAGTCAAGGTGGCCGCTAGTCCGTGATGTGTTGATATTGTACACGCAAACGAAGATGGCAATTTTTGACGAACCATCTTTTGACCACGCATGGTACTGTAAAAAAAATGAACATAAAAAGACAGTCACGTACGAATTCAAATCGTCAAACACTACTACTCATAAATCTAAGAGACATTGAAGAGAGTCGCCATAAGATTCAATGATACAAGTTATTATCTAAACGTCGTATCTATGATTAATTATTCTCTTGCTGCTAACGCTTTCATACAAAAACAAAACAAGAACCACGCTCTTAATTGTTTCATATTTCTGAAAAATTTATAGATTTCCGTTATTGATTGATCAGTTCGTTATTAAGTTTTATTAATATTCAGTCAACTCAACTGAGCGTTTTAAGTGAGACGACGATTACATTATTAATATCGCTATAATTATTACCACTTTTATTATTTCTATTACTGCGATTACTGTTAAATATTATTATAATTATTATTATGCATTATCAATTTATTTGTGACGAGAAGAAAGGGATCAGAACAAAGTTTAGTCGGGTAAACTGCTCAGAAAGTAGGTGAGCTGTGTAAATTAAGATAAGTTAGTTATATATTTTTAGCTTTTAATAATTTGACTATCAAGATGATGTACCGTTTTCTGTTGTCTGTTGGGGCATGAGTACTAGAAAGGATATTTTTGATACTTTCATAAAAGGGGAACCAGAATCCGTAAGAATCAAGATTGTACGTTGTTAGTGTAATACAAAAATTCACCTTTGACCTTTAGCAATATTGGCAGCTGGAATATGTTATTATTTGTGCATTTTATTACTCTTTTTCCTGTACTTTTGAAACTAAATGTTTGCAACATGGACAGTTATTACGCGACACTGAATCAAAGCGCAAATTCCCCATTTTTCATTTATTCTTAAACGAGAATTATAATGAGGTTGTTGAAAATGATATGTAAATAATAAATTATGGAAACATTATTAAGAAAATCATCGAAAAACTACAGAAAAATACAATACCTTTTCACTTTATTCAACAAATGCTACTGACATGAACGCGTAATAGTTCAGACACGTTTTCCTCGGAAAAAAAAATCATTGTTTACATTCTCAAGCATGCTCAAATCTTCGGGTAATTTGACAATTTGTCAACGACCTGACGTCATCAGCATATGATGGAGGAGTTTATTAATTTTACATGAGAAGTTGAATGCTACGTGCGATTATTGTATAAAAAATTAATAAATTTTGTCGTTTGTAAATATTATACTACGCTGTATTTCTCTTCTTCTTTTAATAGTTAATGGAATGATATGGTAAATTGCAGGCACCTTCCTCGTAGATTTCATTATCTTTATTCAAGTTCAAACTTATGTGTGAATATTTGAGACGTGCACCCTTCGAATGGATGGCTCAGATCATTTTAACCCGGAATGGTCACACTAGGTCAAAATGACCCCAGGCAGTTTTTGAATTGATGTAGTTTGGAAAATAAATGAATTAATTTAATAGTGATTTTATTGGCTCAACAAAAAGGTTACATTGCCATTTTTTTGTTGAGCCAATAAAATCACTATTAAATTAATTAATTTATTTTCCAAACTACATCAATTCAAAAACTGCCTGGGGTCATTTTGACCTAGTGTGACCATTCCCGGTTAAGAAGTCTAAAATTGAATGAGAATAACGAAATCTACGAAAAATGTTGGTAATTATGTATTATTATAGGGACTAGACCTTTCCCTTAAAAATAATGCAAGTATTTTAAAAGGGCTTATATTATTAGATTATATCAATCAGATAAAAAAAAAAGAGATTTACAGGTACGTTTGTTTAAAAAAGCTTGAAGGTTTGAAACAAGAAGAAATTACGAATTATTGAAGAAGCCCTGAAGCTTGTTCTCTTTCAGGAAACTTTATTTTATTTCTAAAGACAATTATAATTTTTTACCCACATATTCACGAATTTTTAATTTTTTCAGAACGGTAATGTACCATCCAACAGTCTTTGTCTATGTCGAACAATTTATGATACAATATTTGATGAAAAATTTAAACTGTGATTTTTTTTTGGAGCACTGATGATTTATTGCATGATTCTAGGAAAGTCGTGATAACTTTTCTCTATTTACTACAACCTTTTTCGATATAGCCTCATGCAAAAAATCGAACGATTCGACCTACAGCTCGATCGGGTTGAGTCGAGCTCGACAAGGCTAAAGCTTTTCGAGCATTTCGAGTTATTTCAAAATATTTTAAAAAATGGGCATACATAATTTTAATTTTACTTTGGTAGTGGTGAGTAATAATAAATCGAATAGATGGAAGATTTAGAGCTTCGAATTATTTAGTTTCATACGTTGTCGAAATTTGTGCATTTAAAGTTTGTCGGCTACCTGCTATTAGATTTATTATTTTAATTTTTTTTGAAAAAAAAAAAAAAAGTACTCGGCTTATAATAACTCAGAAAACAATCCTCTTGCGGTATGAGGATTCTTTTGCAGCAAAAGAATCCTCTTGTCGCAAGTGCACATTTTCGTTTCTGCTTTTCTAATTGTAATTGGAATTCAATCGTTGTATCTAAATTCAAACCAAAGTTTGATTTTTTGCGAGTACGTAACATTTAATTGAATTATCGGAGAGCGGGGCAATTTTTCCAACATTTTGGTAACAGAAATATCGAATTTGTTAACAATGTTTCTATACGAAAAATTCAATATTTGATCATGGATTCTCTATTTCCCTATCCTTAGAATCTATTAAAAGTTTTTCAGATCATAATATCAATATCGGACAAAAATAATGAATTCCTTGACACAAAAATTAGCAAATTTTACATTCAGAAACATACTCCAATTTTTCCATGAGTAAATACATGTATCTCAAGTCTAGGGGTTATGACTTTGAAAAAGGGATGCAATTTCGTACTTTTTAAGACATTTCGGTAAATAATTTGAACATTAAGTTTTTATGGGATGGAAAAAGTGGGACACGGACTGAAATTTCTTTGTATTCTGTGATAAAAAATAAAGAATTTCGCTCCATTAACAAAGATTGTAAACATAAAACATCAACCTCGTATACTGATTCATTTAGCGTATTCTTTTGAAACGCATTATTGTTTAGGAAAAGACTTACAAAATCATAGATCACAAACGACGATATGTCGAGAAGCGTGTGACAATTTAAAATTTGTCTTTTAACAAAGATTGTATACATGTATTAAACTTGGAATGATTTATTTACGTATTTTTCTGTCAGGCAAAAAATTAGAAAATCATAGATCGAAAACGACAACGGGCTAGAAAACGTTCTAAAAGTTATAACTATAGAGCCCAATTTGGATAATGTGTTATTTGAAAGATATTCAGGATTGGAATTTTGAATTACCCCGCTTTCCCGTATGGATGTATACACACTCTCGCCCAATAATCTTTGCCCACTTGAAAAAACAATTGTGAAAACTTTGAAGTTTCATATCTCAGTCGCAAATCAACCTATAGAGCCCAACGAAAGCTCATTTTCAAGGTCTTTTCCAAGACCTTTGGAATTGTGCATTGAAAATTTGATTGAAGACGGAGACAGCGAGGGAAGTTGAGAGAAAGAAAGAAGCTGTTTTACTTGATGTATAATTAGATAATTCGCATATGACACCTGCTGTAGGTATGTACAAATTCTAAAGAACACAATGTATGTATTGTACATATTATAGCGATGGCCTACCGGTTGGAGTCGGGATCCGCAGCCGGCAAAAACTTGCAAAGTTGCAACAAAAAGCTCCACGCGTGCTTTATGTGCTTGGATTCAATACTTTTTATGGGAGTACACATGTGTATGTACATACTTATGCAGTAAAGCAATTGTAGGTTCTAGCGGCGACGTATGTATGTAATACATACATGGCTTATGTTGATCGAATGCGTGTAGCACAATCACCGCTACAGCTATATATATATATGGGTGATTTCACGTCAACTCGCAGAGTCGAAATTTTGTTTTCTTTTTTTATTGCATGAAAATGT
>JAWWMK010000032.1:6370592-6396897 GCA_035047105.1 Galeopsomyia nigrocyanea | reverse complement strand
AGTTGGCAGCATCAGAAAAATAACCATAAATCGCTTGTCGCGTACGATATTCGCGGCTATTGGGGAGGCAGCCTTAGCAGGCCAGTGACGGCAACGAACCGACGAATAGCCGCGAGTGTGCCGAGTCGCCGCCGATTGCCGAATCGTGCCGAATGCCGAGCTCCGATTCAGTCGACCAGTGAAAAATGAACAGCATTGTTCAGTTCAAGCCTAACTCTCGCAAATTGTCTGATTGGCCCAATGACAAAGTAGACTTTGCGGCCCCGTCCGCCAGCAGCAGCTCATTTCTCCGCCGCAGTGTTTGAGGTTATAAGAAGGCAGCCAAGCAGCAGCAGCAGCATAGCATAGCATAGCATAGCTATATATATATATATATCCACTGTAGTCACAGTAGCAGTAACAGTTGCCAGTGCAGGCAGTGCGGGCCACTCGAGTAGGTATATAGTGCTCGTCGAGGAGGTATAAGTAGCCGCGATTACTCGCTGCTGTCCACACCAGCGGCCTGTACGACACCCTGCACGGGCAAGTTGACTTCTTTGGTGCACCGATGAACATGCTGACCGCGAGTTCGAGTGCAACAGTGCGGGAGCGAGGTTCGGCCTCGCTGGCCGTTTGACGAACATTGAAGCGGCGCCGCGCGTTTGGGAATGGTCTGGTGCCACCACCTTCTCTGCTGACACCACAACCCTCCTCCGAAAATGGTCAAGGAGAAGCCCAACTCCATTCGTATCTACGATTCCGAGGGCTACCGGCGCAGGGCAGCCTGCATTTGCGTTAAGAATGACCTCGAGGAAGAGGTAATCTCAGCTTGCTCTTGGCTTTTTTCCACTTGTTTATTTCATAGCTGAGTGCTCGCTCTCTGCTCCTCCTTGTCCCCTGCTCACTTGCTTTCTCCAAATTTGGCAGGTTCTGTTGGTAACATCTAGTCGAAGACCTGACAGCTGGATTGTTCCTGGGGGAGGAGTCGAACCAGAGGAAGAGCCTGCAGTCACCGCCTTGCGAGAGGTACGAGAAGAGGCTGGAGTACTTGGACAATTAGGCAGATGCCTTGGCATTTTTGAGGTATTTTTCAACAGTTTCTCTCATACTTCACCATCGCTATAACATTGTTTAACCTCATCTTTGTCTCTGCTTTTGATCCAACAGAATGTTGAACATAAGCACAGAACCCAAGTTTGGGTCATGCGAGTCACGGAAGAATTACCAGAGTGGGAAGACTCACGCTCTATTGGCCGTAAACGCAAGTGGTTCTCTATACCAGAGGCTTTGCTCCAGCTCGCACAACACAAACCTGTTCAGCGCTCTTACATACACAGCCTACACAATACAAACCCTCGTCGCAATAGCTCCAGCATGCCTCTGGCGCAATATCCGCACAGTCCAATAGCACCAATTCAACTGGTCAACAATTCTGGAAACAACCCTCATTTTAATAAGCACAGTTAATGATCCAAGTATCGTTAATTTGTACGAGGCCAGCAAGCATCTCCATCCAATCTCAAACACTTGTCTCTCCCAACTGTCCTTTGTGAGGATTATAATAATTATTACTGCTGTATTTTATACATATAACTATACTAATTATGCTAATTATTAATATGAATTGCTAATAAATTGGTCCAGACAGGAACAATTTGGTCAATTCTTTTTATTATAGTCTCTCTTCTTTCAACTACCTTTTTTTATGTCAACTGGATACTTGAATGATTAGATCTTATTTAGGATCAAATATTACTTTTTTTTTAACTGAAAATTTATGTCATAGGTTTGCATATGCTAATAGTCACATGACTGATGGTAATAGATGGGTCAAACTGAACATGACACACTGGGTCTTTTCGGAAACCCGCTTCAGTAAGATACCAGTAAAATATATAGATATATACCTATATAGAAACAGTGGTTTACTGGAGCTTACTGAAGCGGGTTTCCGAAAAGGCCCACTGCTACATTTTTCATGTAATGAATAGAATTCATTCTTTGATTTCTTCTTGTTTACTCTTATTAGGTAATGAAATAGTTTTTATTATATTGAAAATTTGTGCATAATTTTCATATTTTGGTTTCAGTTGACCCACATATTTATTAATGTTTACTTTTACATAAACAATAAAATATTGGTGACCGATTACCGATACATTTTGCACATGGAGACTACTTTATCATACGGTCGTACTATATTACATGTTTGATGAAGTGCGTGCCTTTTCCAAACCACGTGCGTCAACGTGCGTGCCTGTCGCAGCACTGTGCAGCACTGTGTGTGTATATACTAGCATGTACTATAGTCTCCATGGTATATATACGGTGTGCTCATTTCAGTTTTTACATATAGGAGACGGGAAAGCCACTTTTGTTTAACATAAATTGTTCATACGTAAGTTTTTTGAAAATTTTATATTAATTTCCACTTATACTATATTTATATTGCATGATTTGTTTTATAATAGCGAAAATATTTACCATGTGGATGCATAAAATTTAAGGTTATACGTCGATTCATATGTCATGATTTGAATTCATCTTGCATTATTATAGTGCATATAAGACTGCTTAATTAAAAAAAGAATTCATTGAATATAAATTGGATCATAAAATGTGTTACAGTTGCATATTTGTAGGCTAATTTGCCTGATATTTAGTTAATTTAAATTTGGAAAAGAAAATTTTACATAAAAAAAGAGCTGATGAAGTCCATTTTCACATCAATTATTTTTTATAGATTTACCTAATATGGAAAAAGTAGAAGGTAATCAGAATGAAGAAATGGAGTATGATAGTGACTCTAGTAGTAGCAACAATGACGAAGAAGACGATGATAACGATATGAATGAAGAAAAAGAAGATGAAGATGATAATACAAAAATGAAAAAAGTATTTTTACCAGGAAATGAACTAGAAGAGGGAGAAGAACTTGTAGTTGATGAATCTGCTTATCGTATACTTCATCAAGCTCAGACTGGTGCACCATGTCTAAGCTTTGATGTGATAAAAGATGACTTGGGGAATTTGAGAGAAACATACCCTATGTCAATGTACCTGCTAGCTGGTACTCAAGCTCCAAGAGCAAATGTAAATAATCTGCTTGTCATAAAAATGTCAAATCT
This sequence comes from Galeopsomyia nigrocyanea, assembly GCA_035047105.1. NCBI lineage: Eukaryota > Metazoa > Arthropoda > Insecta > Hymenoptera > Eulophidae > Galeopsomyia > Galeopsomyia nigrocyanea. The sequence goes on along the minus strand of JAWWMK010000032.1, from coordinate 6,393,790 downwards.
ATATGGAAATAAAACTAAAAATGAATCTGATGATGACTCGAGTGATTCTGAAGATGAAGACAATAAAAAATCTCCTGTAATGAGTGTGGCTTCAATAAGGCATCAGGGATGTGTAAATAGAGTACGGTAGGTAACAAACCTCACTGAAAAAGCTAAAAAACAAAAGCAATAATTTGATGAATAATGATTTGAAACAGGTGTACTCAAATTGGCAACACCACATTAGCAGCAAGTTGGAGTGAACTAGGACGTGTTAGCTTATGGAATTTGAATGAAGAACTAAGATCTGTCGACAGTCCAAGTTTATTATCAGCATATCAAAAAAAAAATGAAAAATCAGAAGCTTCAGTTAAGCCAATTTTCACTTTTAAAGGACATTTGAGTGAAGGCTATGGAATAGATTGGTGTCAGACAGAAACTGGTACATTAGCCACCGGCGATTGCAAAGGAAATATTCACGTTTGGCGATGTAGTGACAATGGAGGAACTCAAAGTTGGAATGTTGATCAAAGACCATATAGCTCTCATTCTCCTTACAGTGTTGAGGATCTGCAGTGGTCTCCAAACGAGAGACATGTATTAGCATCATGTTCTGTAGATAAAAGGTATTCAATCATTCCAACTGTTTAATTGCAAAGAGTTATTATTAGATATTTCACAAAACTATGTTGGCTTTTAAGTTTACAAAAAGATTTATTTTTATTTTACTATTTACAATATTTTATACATCATAATATATAGTTATATAATAATGTCTAAATTGAAAACATTTCAGTATAAAAATATGGGATACCAGAGTTAATCCTCATAATGCCTGTATGCTGACGGCATCGGACGCTCATTCAGCTGATGTAAACGTTATATCTTGGAATAGGAAAGAAACACAGTTTCTAGTTTCCGGTGGTGATGATGGAGCAGTCAAAGTTTGGGACTTGCGACAATTTACTAATGATGGAGCATCTCCTCTTGCTACATTCAAACAGCACACGGCACCAGTAACTACTGTAGAATGGCATCCTCAAGAAACAACAGTATTTGCCTCTGGAGGGGCTGATGACCAAATTACACAGTGGGATTTATCAGTCGAAGCCGATCAAACCGAAGCAAATGATGATGAAGACGTTGCAAAATTACCACCTCAATTACTTTTCATTCACCAAGGACAAACTGATGTAAAAGAGTTACATTGGCATCCTCAGTGTCCAGGCACAATCATTTCCACGGCACTGTCTGGTTTTAATATTTTCAGGACAATTAGCGTTTAATTTTTTTTTATGCAAGTCAAGAATATAATTGTATTCTATAATAAATTAGTTTTAAGTAAATGTTGCTTTTGAACATTTTGTCGTGAAAACTATTGTTTGCAGTGATTTTTCAACTGCAAATTGAAACGAAATTTATTGATTCAAAAGTGTTAACGATACCAGATGTCTAAGAGTTGGTCTACCATGAGGACAGTTCCAAGGATTTTTCATTTGACTCATTTGCATCAATAATCTGCGCATGTCATTTGAATTTAAAGCTTTTCCTATCATTACTGCACCACGACAAGCTCTTGATGCTAACATTTGTTGTACTCTACTGGGCCTAGGAATGATATTGCTACCACTACCATCATTACCTCCTTCTCTAATGAGAAAAATCAATTCTTCAATATCTTCTTGGCCAAACTGCCATCCAAAACTTACAGGCATTCCTGTAAGGCTGATTTTGTGACCAGGATCACCTAGAAATACAATAATATATTAACTTGTCTCTTCTTGCTCTATTGATTTACTTTATTTTATTAAGAATCTTCAAGATGATATCAAATGGATTGTGATATACAATTTAAAAATTAGATACTTATTTTTCAAATTACCAAAATTACAGTCAATGTTCTTTCATAAAAAAATATTTGTTCATTATTATGTAAAAGTAATTACCAATCAATTTCACATTCGAGTTTACTGGATTATGAAATGAATTGGTCTATAAAAAGATGTATGTAGTGTATGAGAAATGAAGCATTGGTTGCTAAAATCTTGAAGATTCTCTTCTGTAATTGTTTATCACAATGGCTTATATTACCGATCTCATTTATGTTGAATGTAAAACCATTACTTTCAAATATATGCTGATTTTCCATGAGGATAGATTCATTTAGTATAGCGAAATTAAGTGGTTTGGGTATAATTAGTTTCTGAGTTTTCAACTTTGTTTCATTAGATAATTTTTCAAAACGAAATTTTTCGTCACTCGCGTGTTGGTCAATAATAAATATATCATTATCAAGTTTTGTCAAAATGAAACCTAAATTAAATTGGCCTATTATTTGCATCTGGAATCAAGTTGAGATATAATGAAATGACCTGCTCAGTGTATGTAGAAAAAGATTACCGCAAAAATATTGACAAACCTTTTTAAAAGATTCCTTTTTTAATTCCTTCTCCAATTCCTTCTCAACATCACATGTTTTGGAATTCAATTGTGATTTATATTTTACTCTTTTTTCGAATGTCTCCTGAGATTGTTTCCTTTCCTTAGATTCTTTCAACTTTTTCATTATAATTTCAAAATTAATAGTCATTTCAGCATCTGGTAATTTTGTTTTTACAATGATTTCATTATCAGTACTCTTCTCAGTCTGGCTTCTATAAATTCTCCTTTGTTCGTCTTCAATATTCAATTCCTTTTTGCATTCTAAATTATCATGTATGCTCTCTTCATCTTTCACTTCATCTTTTATTTCTTCTGAATCATCATGTATGCTCTCATCTTTTATCCCACCTTCTATTTCATCACCATCTGTTTTTTGATAATTGTAATTTTGTTTCAATTGATGATTGTTCATTTCGTCTTTTACTAGCACTGCTTGTGTAATTTTTCCCTTAGATCTAAGATTTAGTCTTGACTTTATGCTTTCTAATATTGAACATGAATCTCTATCTGTATTAGTTACATGTTTCAGATTTTCAAGATGTGGCTTTTTTGTTGGATGATCATCTTCTGAAGAATCTGAAATACTCCTTTTATAAGTTTTGAAATTCAACTCATCTAAGGTTTTGACAGTAAATGTGCCTTGTGTATCACTCCATGCTCTGTCAAAATTCCATTTAATAGTTGCAAGAAGTAACTGCTCTTGAGTAAATAATATTGTTCGTTTATCAGGTGTAACATTAACATCTGCACAACTTTGATCAAGTTGAATATTTAAGAAGACAAATGGATACTGTTTATTGTTATATTTATGATATATATGGTTGATCAATTTGTTGACTTTTGTGGGATCACAAGGTCTACCATTTACATAAAAAAATTGCCTGTCTGGTGAAGATCGGCCAAGAGTATGGCTGCAACTACTAACAAAACATGTCCATGTGAAATTTATCGATACTTCCTTTGGCAAATTATATTCTCCTAAAACTTCTTCGTCAGGTGGCTGCACTGATATTTCAATTAGATTTTCTCGTGCTTTTCTGCCAAAAACTGATGTAACATTATCTAGTACATTATTTACTCCATTAGTAGCCACAATAACATTTGGCGATTTATTTCCCAAGCTATTTGTACAAACAATTTTTATGCCAGTTGAAACTAAACAGTAGCTGTATAAAATTTGAATCATCTTTGAATACTCTTTTTTTATGTTTCTTTCAAATTCTTTTGCCCTTACAGGCAAATTTTTAAATATATCTTTGACATGTACTGTTGTACCTTGCTGTCTTGCACATTCCTTCTTTTTCATTAGAATTCCATTTTTATCAAAATGCAAATCAAAAGCATGTTGCGATGTGGAGTGTCTTGTTACAATACTTAATTTGGATAGAGAGCAGAGTGAACTTAATGCTTCTCCTCGAAAACCAAAGGTTTCTACTTCCAACAAGTCAGAAAATTCTCTTAATTTAGATGTATGATGTTTTAGTCCTGAAAGAATATTAAATAAAATATTTGTGAAAAATAATGTACCAGATATTTTTCTAGTTCTAAAAATATAGTACCAAGTCCTTCAAAATCTTTTTCAAGTACACCACTGCCATTGTCAATCACTGTAATACAAGTTTTACCATAATCTATTAATTTAATTTCTATAGATGTTGCACCACTATCTATACTATTTTCAACAAGCTCTTTGACTGCTATAGCAAGGTCAAGTACTACCTGTAATCGAAAGAAAGTTCTCAATTTATAATTCTGTATTTATTTTGTATCATAAGACATTTCAAAAATCTTTTAGTGTATAACATACTTGGCCAGAACAAATACGATGTACTGACTCTTTGTTTATGGCTGAAATTTGTTTTGAAGATTCTGTTGTAGCTATTGGTTCATCTATTGAATTCATAGTGCACTCTAATAAATGGCTTTTTGTTCATTCAAAATAACGTTATTGATGATTGAAATTAGCAAGGTTTTTAAACTATGCCACTTCTTTCATAACCTTATGGAACGAAAACGCTTTATATCAACATATATGCACTTATTTGAGTAAAAATATTTGATTCATAGAAAATTATAGGAATGCTCGTTCATTAAGAAATTAAAGAAAGTCGAAATATTAATTAAAAGGTGTCCAATCAAATTGGCTTATATTTACATACATAGCACTCTTGTCCACTGTTGTCGGCTTGTTTCGCGGCCTTCAGGCAATCAGTTACCTACAGTTGATACAGTTAAATAGGAAGGTTTTGAAAGACTGAAGTGAAAATAATTATTTATCAATTTATTATCATTTATTGAAGTATGTAACTCATTTATCACAACAAAAAATTATAGTTCGAAAAATTAAAAGTTTTTTATACATATATTTAACTAAAATAAAAACATGTTTTCTTCATATGTATTGTTACGCAACTTTCATAAAATAAAACTATAAAACCATTATTCCATTTAAATAAAAAGTAAACTTGAAACAGTTTTTTGCACTGTTCATTAATATTTTTAATCTTTCGTAATAGCTATTATCACATTAACATTATGAAAACGGATTTCAAACTTATTAATTTATAAAATTTATCAAGGTAATAAGTAAAAAGTAATATTAATTAATAAAATTGATAGAAATAAAAAATTGTTCACTAGCTTTTTTCTTCTTCAATTCAGTTACTTTTCATTCTAATCAAATAAACACCAGCTATTGCAGTAACCACTGTCAGAGCAATCCACTTGTAGTTGAATTTTGATTTCTTCCTAATGTATATGGGTAAAGTTAGGTGGGAATTTTCTTGATGTATTAATGCAGCAGTATGTCTTATTTTCAGAACTACACCTTGAATCTGCAAAGCAATTTTTTGCATTTCTTGAATAGATATTTCATATTTTTGTTTATCATCATTGCTAAAAGTGAGTTTTCCAGTTTTCTTTATCATATTAAACCAGGTTTTAGCAAAGTTTATACCACATGACATAACAATTAATTGTCTATTCAAATTTCCCAAAAGTTTTATTGCTTCAAAGGGTGTAAATGGTTGTGATTGATCAATTGTTAAAATTTTACTACTCCATTCTTGTTTGTGAAACCTAAGTAAGTCTTCAATAAATCTTTTTCTATGGACACTTATGTCAAGGCCTAGTTTTATTAAATCCTTTTCCTCTAATAGTAATATAGTTTTGAGATTCATGTTACAGAAGCTAGCTTTATACCCATCAAGGCCCATTCCATTCACAATACTGGCTACATCACTATCCAGACTGGTAGTATTTTCTTCTGCCATTGTTGGAAACATATTGAACCATGATAAAGTAACTTCAGTAAAGATTTCTTCCCGATCAGGTTTTTCATTGCTGTTGAGCAAGGTGATAAGTTGATCATATCCCTTAGTAATTGCAATATCATAAGCCGTATGTCCACGAAAATTAATCCAACTAGCATCAGCACTATTGTCAATAAGTAGTTTAGCATTTTCATATCGGTTATCAGCTACTGCATAAAATAAGGCTGTTTTTTGTTCGCTATCTGGATAGTTTATATCTTTTACATGTAAAATTAGTTCTGATACAAAATCTGACTCTTGCATTTTACATGCAAACATTAAAGCTGTTTCTTTGAGCTTGCTTGCTGCTTCAATATCTGCTTTGGCTCTGATCAGATGTTGTAAACATTTGATCCTTTGGCATGGTAAACCTTTGGCTGTGTTTGATAATGCCATTAAAGGAGTAAATCCTTCGTAATGTGTGTTTGGCTTAGCTCCAGAGTCAAGTAAATATTGCACTACATCTGATTGTGCGTAAGATGCTGCATATAGTAGTAAAGTCCAACCAGAGCTCAAGCAATCATCTATTCCATGTCCTGATAATAAGTATTCATTTATAACAGGTATGTTACCAGACTTACAAGCATCAATAACATCTTGATTATCAGCCTCTTCAGCAGCAAATTGATTAAAGTTATTAAATTCCATTTTTCTATTGGAATTTTTTTAGATATTCCTTTTTACAAAAAATGCTCAACTTCCAAACAATTGGAAAATTATTTTCTACACACTCATTTTATTCGTCATTAATATGTACCAAATTCTTCAATAACTTCTAGTTATCACTATTTTTGTTTGGCTTCGTTTTTGTCAGTTTTTGTTTACGTTTTTTCAGGTTGGAATGCGCAGGAATGCGAACGCTGATTTGAAGGTCATCACGTGCCGGCGCCCGCCCGCCGCCGCAACCTACTATCGCAGAGCAAGCGAGACAAGATGTATAGCGCGTAATACGAATTAGAAAAAATATTAAATAAATAAAATAATTTTAGGAAAATAAAGTCGAAACATTGAATGTAGACAATAATTTTTAAACATGACGGCAACTACAAATAATAAAAACCTCTAGTTCTTTGCTAAATTACATTATGATCTTTTACAAAGCTTGTGAGCTACTAATTCATTGAAATATTTGTTGTAATCTGTTACTAAAAATTGAGAACGACTAGTTAAATAAAAACTTGTTAAATAAATTTTTCAACATTGTTTATTAACAACCAAAAAATTGAAGAAAGATAAATTATGTAAAACTAATTTATCATTTTCAGTAATACATATTATGTTACAATTAGTTACTTTCACTCTACAAAAATGAATTAGATTGCTCATTGAGTTTAATGGGATTTTAAAAGATAGATAATTATAAGATGATTTCATCTTCTTTTTATAACGGTGCATTTCCCTAATACATTTTTGTGAATACTTTAAAAGTTATTGAATAATTCACATTTACAAGTCGGATCGTAATCCAAAAGTTGGATCAGGTGGTGGAGTGGTCAGAGATGTAAGACCGGCAGCTGGTTCAGCAGCATACCTACAAGACTGCGGCCCAGGCGGTGGTCGTTCACCTTTTTTCAAAGCATCAATGATAGCTTTAGTTGTTTCTGGGGTTAAATCCTCCTATAATAGAGTTAAAATTTTATTAATTTTCTCATTACTTAAAAATCGATATGAATTAATTGATCATATTTTCATACATAGTAATCATCATTAACTTGAAGCATTGGAGCATTAGCACAAGCACCAAGGCATTCAACTTCTGAAACTGAAAACATCATATCTTCAGAGTTTCCGCCTACTTCACATTTAGTTTGTTCTTTGACAACATTCAGTATGCTATCAGAATCTCTAAGCCAGCATGGTGTGCATGTGCAAATTTGGACATGGTATTTTCCCATTGGTCTACGATTGAACATAGTATAGAATGTTGCAACTTCGTAAACTCTCATGTTGGATACATTGAGGATTTCTGCAACTTTATGCATTGCTGAAATGGGCAACCAGCCGTGCTGCCTCTGAGCCAAGTCTAATAATGGTATCATAGCTCCTCTTTTATGTCCTTCTGGATAAATTTTCATAATTGCTTCAATTCTCTTCTTGTTTGCATCATTGAATTCAAAAGGAATGGAGGGATTATCTTGTTCTGTATCCCTGTGCTGAAAATATACATGAAATAGAATAATACTTGGTCTTTTAATAATAATTTACCGAAGCCATTCTGTGCAATTTGACAATTTCATCAATATTAGCTTTTAAGAAACTTATAGTTTTTTTATAATAATGAATAATAAACGGCAGTTAATATCTGTGAAATGTATACTTACAACAAATAAAGCATCTGAAGAGCAAGGAGCTGAAGTTTGTAAGCTTCTAAAGCTTTTTAGGGCCTGGAACGAGAAAATATATAGTTTAATTTAAATATTGAACTAGAATCTGCTTTTGTAAGTGTAATGAAAGCGCTTCACAAATGTCACACTTTACCACATTTAACTTTCTAGACATTCAATTGAAAGTTTGAAAAAATTTCTTCTTCTAGAAACAATTCAGCAAACAATTTTACGGCATGTAACTCACTTACAATGCATAAATCACATACAATCATGTATAACAATTGAAAAGACAATGTCTAAAGCAGAGTAATTGAAATAATGTTCATCCTTGAATAAACACAATCATATGTAAACAGTTATTGAAAATTTAAGTATCTATGTTTCCATAACTAACATTTATTACTAATAACTGCTTTCAGAATGAAAAGCAAAATGTAAATGTATTATTACTTGATTAGATTACGTTTGTTTTGGTTTGAACCGTGAGTTTAGAGGTTACATAAGATAGAGGCTGGAGCCATATTGCAGCCAAGTTATTTTATTAGGTAATTATTTATTTCGATAAGCAAATGACATACCGATAAGTTGCAAGCCCGTCGAAGAGACGTTAACATCTTAAAATTAATTTTTTTCTGCAAACACTGACAAAAAATGTTCGAGTATGAACACTCTCGCTTACTCCATCAGCTGGATAGAGATGAATGAAATGAGTCTGCGCAGCCGAAGGTGATGGGTGGGTGACAGGCGCGTATTCAAACGGTTACTCATAATTTTTCATTTTATAAATAGGTAAAATTTGTTTGAAAGCGCTCAAAAAATTTTCATATATAATGATTTTATTTAGAAAACGCTTCTTCAGTTTTATGCACAAAATTACATTAAGTAATAAAATAAACGAGTTGTTATTTAACTATTAATAAGAAGGGAATTTGAAAAATAAAAAAAAATAAAACAAATTACAGATATAAATAAAATGTATAAAAGAATATCGTTTGTTTGCAATCATTATACACATTACTGCCTTCGTCACGTATGTATAGCTATGGCGATAAGAAAGGATGGATGCAGATGTTAGCGTTTCCTTGACAACTGTTCGATTGTTGCCGTAAGGTCACGAGGTAAATGGGTAGTCGCCTCTAATGCCCTTCTACTGTATGTATACAAAAATAAAAATTGCGAATCAGTTTGTAAAAAAAGTATTTAAAAAAAGTCGAACGAACACTCAATATTGGCTACATCAAATTAGTTTGATCGTTTGAAATTTGAGGGATATTTGATAGAAAAAGGAAGTAGTAATTAATCAAGAGCGAAGTGCACAGTGTTCCACTCGTGAATCGGGTTTTCAATAAAAGCTAAATTTACAAAATGAAGTTTTGATTATCCATTTAAAATACAATCATAATGTAATTCAAAGTATTCTGTCAAAAATATACGTAAGTAGTAATTATGCTTATTGGTCAGACATTTTGTTTTGCATAATAATTTGATGAGTTTCAATAACATACATATTAAAGTGTATTAACTGTATTGCTGATATAGAAGTAAGAGACGGCCAAGATGCGAATACATGCGCAAACATCATGTGGATAAAAAGATCTCAAGATATTAATAGTCAGAAAAGGACATGAAAAAGAGTCTCGATGAGCTTGCGAATTGAACAGATGGATAGCAATTACAGGGCAAACGTCGCTAAGTGGCTGCCTCGAGCTTCAGATGCTCTCGAGAAATACTTTTTGGACTCTTTGACGCTCAGCGAGACAATGGGTCATCTGGCACGCAAAATAGCCAAACTCGAGAAGAACGCTGCACAATGTCATTCCTACGATCAAACGGTAAACCATGCCATCATTAATGTTTTTTTTTACTGGCAATTATTGTTCTTTTTTTTACAAACTTAGCTTCTTATTTTTTGTCTACATTATAATTTGAATTCATATACTTGCATGAAGTGTCTCTTACTGTGAACTAGAACTATATTCAACTTATATGTAGATGAATCAATTCATTACGAGTTTTCGACACTTTATTTTGGTATAAAGTTTCATTTTTTGATATCGTAATATTGTAAGTAAATTACAAAATCTTTTCGAAAATTCAACCAAACCTTATACTTATTTAGATGACAGAGGTTCGGCCAATGAATGTCACATCTTACTGAAATAAATAGAAATATGTAAAAATATTAGAATAATGCATTTTACACATTTATCATGAAAATTTCAGTTGAATAAACTTTTTAACAATAATTTCTTGAACACATTTTGGCTGATATTAGATGAACAAGATGTTTTTTTAATTTATACATATTGATAAGATACCATTTTCACTTGCAGGAATTAAAAAATGTAATTCGAAATATGGAGTCAGTTATTCCTGAGTACAGAATGATGCCTGAAGCAGTAAAAACAACATGTCCCATCTTCTTGTACAAAATTGAGCATTTGGTAATTACCTTGCGAAAAGACGTGAATACCGTGGCTAGGTTTACGAAACGTCTTATTACTGCAATGAGCGTTTACACTAGCAATGAATTTCTTAGAATGATATTCAGGTAAAATAAAATAGCTGATAAAAATAGTTTCATTGCAAATTCGCATCATTGATTACATATCGTTACAGATTGGTCAATGTTTACAATGATTTATTGAGTTTGGATTACGACGTGTCCCATCCGTCAGTAAACATATTTTATAACGACTGTCCAAACATGCTAGAACCATTAAAAAAAATTTCGGTGACTCGCATATTACAAGTATGATTCTTTCTATTGTTCATTATCAGTAATTTTTGAATGTTTTCAATGTTCGATTTATCAAGATTTTAGCTAAAAATCGCGCTGAGGAATACTGCCATGAGCTGATTGACTGCCTTCTAGCTAATTATCGTTCTAGTTGTGATATGGACGATTCGAGATTCGATACTGCCAATGAATTGGAAATATCTGAAAACTCAAGTATAGAAATCTACAGGTAATGAAAAAAATATAATTATAAATCCGTCATGTATGTTTACTAAACTAGTTTTTTTTTGCAGAACGCTTACGAAACATTTGAACCCTCCAGTGAAAGCTACTATAGTATCTCAAAAAGAATTTTCAAATGTTGAAAGCATGTTATCTTTGGTTAATGCGCAAAATGATCAAGTCATCCAACTTTTAAACATTGTAAAAATTATATCACCACAGCTCTTGGGTTCAGATGCGACCAAGATGCAAAATGGTTTGTTATACGATTATATATAATACATACATTACATGCCCTTCTTACGCACTCGTTGAATATTCTATTTTTGCAATTTTGCGCATCTTCGAAATACCAAATTTTGTCGTAGTTTCGACGATAACATTAATTGTATGCTTCGAGTCTGTATTTTTTGAAGCGAAAATAATCTACGAGTTGAATGTTTTTGATTAATCCGTAATATGAAATATTGGATTGGAACGGAGCAAACATATTTTTGCAGATGAAATGGTTTTACGAAAAACAGCAATCAAAAGAGTAACAGAGTTTTACCAGGAAGTAGCCTGGGGTTCGGTATCGAATATATTGGATCACGTTGTACTCTGGTGGTCGTCCGAAGCGTTAGCAGCTCGACATAGTCAAGGTTCACAACATTTAAAAGATTGGTTGCACCAGTTTATTCAACGTAACAATGGTAAAATATTTTCAACTGATGTTTACATGATTAAATCATTGAAAGTCGAGCTTAAAAGTGCAAAAAATCAAATAGATCTGCTGCTAATTATAAAACAGAATATGACAATGAGTATTTGTAGCTAAAATTCTTAAAATATTGATTGCTATTTTCAAAGAGTTAGCAAATATCGAACGTCATATTGAAAGTGTGAAAAAAAACGTTAAAAATATTGTTGTTAGTGCCAGCCACTGTAAGACCAGCACTTCAAACTCTTTGCGATGCACTCGGCTGTCACGTAACCATTACTGCATGGGACCAACTTTTCCGACTCGCTTACACTGCCTCTTTCGAGTGCCAATCAAGGCCATCTTCCGAAGTAATGGAGGTAGGTGATTCTCAGAATAGGCGAGCATAACTGTAAACTTGTAGTATAACTAGGAAGTTAATTTAATTGAGAATCGATTGGTTTGCTGTGCTGGAATACAACTCGACGACGAAGGACTCGAGGGATTGCAGAAGGAAGAACACGGACACGGGGCAACAGTTTGCCGAGGTGTTTCAGCTTCTGACGACGTTGAGCAATGAATGCGAAACCGGCGGCGAGTGGGTGGTCGGCGCACCACTAATCGAGCTGCCGCTGTCGGAGCAAATAATCGCTCTGCACAGAATGGATCACTCGGTGCACACGATGCGACTGTGGGCCATGCAGGAGGCCCGGATGATCGCTCACACCTGGGAGCTGCAGGTCTTCTTTCTCATCGTCAAGCTTGATGTCGTCAACTGTCTCAATATTTTATCTCGACTCAAGGTAATCTCACGTTGAGTCGTATTCATATCGCCGTCGTCGCGGTCGTCGCGCGCGTTCAAAGCCCCCGCCAATGTGGCGCTGACATTCGCTTATTCTCAGCTCGCGGATCACAGCAGCGATTTGGAAGGGAACCCGGCGAGCGTGCAAGTCTACGTTTGCGGTAAAATGCGGGCGAAAATTGTTTCCGAGGTGACAGCCAATATTCAACTGTTGAAGGTAGGAGCAAACGTATCAGCTCCCGTCGTACGGGCTACCATTGGCCGCCGTAAAAACTACGTGTATAATTCTCTCTTAGGAGGCTCCAGCTTGGTGCATCAAGATTCTCGCCAAGATTGGCCGAGTCATTAGCATGGCTAATCTGCACATGTGCTTTCCCAAACCGAATTACTGGAGAAGGAGCTTGACGGTCTCTCCCAACAGCCCGAGTCCGTACGTCGAGATATATTTCGGTAAAAAAAGCCCTGCTTATCCGCAGGCAGCAATCAATCGCTAAAAGCAGCACGGCCTCGTTTCAGAACGGGTGTTGCTGCCGGTGCTAGAGGTGATCGAGGACCCGGAGACGTCGAACATGATTTTGCGCATAATGTGCGAGGCCTGGCTGGACTACATCTACTTGCACAGAATAAAGTTCAGGTTTGCGCAGCGACGGGATGAAGTAAGTAGAGGCGAGGTAGACAAATAAGAGGTGCAAGGTGAAACGCTTGGTTTGCAGCGACTGGGGAGCTCTGCAGCTGCTCACCGATTTCGCTCACGTGCTCACGTGGGTCACCGAGTGCTCCATCATCTCGGACACGGTGCGCCAGCAGCTGCTCAAGAACGAAGTGTTGCGGAGGTGCGAGGGCGTGGGTCGGCTGCTCCTTCGTCATCCCGGCGAAGCCATCTCGATGAACAAGAAACTCGGTGAGTCGATGATTCAGTTCAGTATAGCGTATAATACATTAAGGCCTTATGATCTCGTATCGCAGCTCAAAGAACCAACGAGAACGGCTCGCCGGAATCTTTGGGACTGGAGCGGATGCCGGCCGAGATGTACGTTCCCAATCAGGAGCAGTGGCTGGAGCTTCGCGCCTCTCGCCGTTACAACTTTTGCTGTACCGACTGATTGCGTATTGTCGAACGAGCGTAGTGGTCAAATAAATGAACTTGTTGAAAATAAGTGTGAGCGAGCTATTGCCAGCGGCGGGCGGCGAATGTGCGAATACGCGAAAGATATTTGGCAAGTCAGCTATGAGAGCTAGCTGCTATAGGTATATACACATATGTGGTGTACACGATGCTGGCGGAAAGGAACTCGCGGGCGAGCCTCTGTTCTCGGCTCTCCCCCCTGCTCTCCCTATCTCGCGGCTGGCTCCAATTCTATATCTCGGCGTGCAGTGTCTGTTCTCTCTGGCTTTATTTTGTGCAGGAGCCCGCATAACTCTCTTCCAGCAAGTAGCATGGATCACCGCACTCAAACGGAAGAACCGGAAGAGAGCCCTCGGGACTCGGCATTGGATTATGTACCTTGTCATATTCCGCGGCGTTTTATTACTTTTTCTTTCTTCCTCTCCCTCGTTCTCTCTTTCCCGTTTTATCCTCGTTTATTGCTTTATTTTAATCCCTATGTTCCGCCTTTACTTGCTCTTCTTGCTTGCTCGCTTGCTTGCTTGCTTGCTTGCTTGCTTGTGCATCTCTAATCCTGTACCTGCACTTGCGATGACCGATTCGCTTCGAGCCTTTTATTTTTCTCTTCGACAGCCTTCGCGATTACTTATACATCTGCCAGCGAGAAATTCTTATCGCAGCGACCGTCCGGCTTACGTAAACGTTTATGCTAAACGCGAGTAGCATTTCTATATATAATACCACGCAGCTCGCGCTGCTTATTCATTGCATTCGACTGCTATGCTGCGGATGACCACTCCGCCTCAATTGCGCATTTTTATCGCGTTGCAACTATTTTCTTCTTCTCTTGCGTCATCGAAGCACGCCAGTGCAGACACGCTTTCATTTCATAAATTTTCTTCTCTCCGGCAAATTATTTTTTGCCAAATCGCAATTTTTTAACTCTTCTCTTCTTCTTCTTCTTCTTCTTTTCGATTTGGCGTTCGTCGACGATACAGTAAGCAATAGCACGAAGCCCATGTCAGCGAAGCCCTCCTCTTGTTGCCTATCGTCTTACATGCAAGAAGAGGTCGCTGACCACACTCGGTCTGGCAAATCCTGCTTGTGATTATATATCATGATTTATTGTAATTCTAGGTAGATTAGATTAGGCTGATCATTAGAAAAAATAAATGAATAAATAAAAGATGACGAATTTTTAAGTTTACTTGCCTACGCCCTTTGTACGAGATTTTTTTGCAATTTTCGATTAGATCGTCGACCTTATTCGATCAAAAAGCATACAGCAAGTTACCGTGCTCCACGAGAATGGGGAGATGAAATTTTTTGAAAGAATAACGGCTTTACGAAGGTAAACTGATGTATTATTATTGCTGTAGGTAATATATATCGCAGCAAGGACCGCGGGATAAAAGTATATAGGGCTTATGTTACACAAACCCTCGGAGTGCAACGTTCTTACATAACAGAACCAGTCTCGATCGCGTTTAAAGGCGCGCACATAGTGCGTCGAGTCCGCGTATATATACCAACTGATCGATTTTTTTGTGCTGGTATATAGAAGCAGCGTCTGATTCAACGCTGAAATACTCAACGGCGTTTCTACAGGCGTGCTGCGAATTTTCAAAGGAAACTTGGTAAACGCTGCCTTTGCTGTGTATTCAGATTTCACTTACGACCGGATCATTTCCTCTGCAACTTTCGATAATCTTCGTGCAATGGGCGAAAATTCTTCTTCTTTTTTTTTTACTGCTTTACATACGTTGAAAGCTTCAACTTTTCCGTATTCATTCGTCGAGAAAATAAATAACGAGCAGCATGTTTCGCATTCTGGATAATGATTCTGTGATCTAAGATGTTATGTTTCGTATTATAAAATGAAGGAATTCATCATTTTTTTATTATCCTTATTTTTAAATAAATGCGGAAATTATTATTTTTTGTTAACGGCATAATTGCTTGAAACAACTCGTAATAACGGCCATGTAAAAAATTTTCATTGTAAATTTTTTTTATCAAGAAGACTTCTCTGTAATTATTTCTATGCCAAAGACATTCGTTTGCTTTGATGTTTCATGGGATCTTGTTGTGGCAAAAGAGCCTCGTTAGGGCAGGCCTCCAACGAGCAGTAATCTAATATTCGTTTCTCTCCAATGCACAATGATGAAAGAAGGTATGCAGAGTAGTAATTGCTGTGAGAACACGATGCAGCATACAGCAGTTAAAGTAGAGCTTTTTCCTATCT
Organism: Galeopsomyia nigrocyanea; assembly: GCA_035047105.1. Taxonomy (NCBI): domain Eukaryota; kingdom Metazoa; phylum Arthropoda; class Insecta; order Hymenoptera; family Eulophidae; genus Galeopsomyia; species Galeopsomyia nigrocyanea. The sequence goes on along the minus strand of JAWWMK010000032.1, from coordinate 6,377,938 downwards.
GACGTCAAAACAAACAATTTCCGATAGCGGGGGTAAAACAAAACCGAAAAATGTATAGGATTCATATGGGAGCACGATTACAACTTAAAAAAAAAACTATTTGCATGCAATGTCAGAAGAGATCTTTGAGTACGTGATAATACTATTTTTTTTGAAATCCGATGGTTAATTTCTTTGGGTACGTTAGTTTACAGAAAATTAAAAAAAAATAATTATTTGCATAAGAAGCAGGAGCAGACAGCTGAATATACAGCGCAGTCGCACAGCTGATTTATTTGTCTATTTATAACCTCGAATATAGCTATAAAAAATTGCATAGTATCAACATCAAGCAATAATAAAAATTTTTATTTCATTTACATTTGTGAGGCATGGGTGAATAAAATAAATCAAATAACACACAGGCGATCACTTTTAACCGATCAAGAATCAACCATTAGGCATGGGCTATTCGAGGTTGTAAACCAACAATCAGGATCAGCTGTGTATTCAGTCGATCGTCTGCTCCTGCTTTTCATGTGAATAATTATTTATATTTAATTTTTTGTAAACAAATGAGCCAACAGAAATGGACCATCGTACAAAGAAAAATTAGTACTATCACATCTCAGAAGATTACGTCCGATATCACATGCTAAATTTTTTTTAATTTTCTTTGTCACCCTTCCATTTGAATCCTGCGTATTTAGCTTCCTTGGAGAGGAAGCTTTGTTTTCGCTTTTTTTCAAATTTTCCATTTTTTCGCCATAACTTTTTTGTTTTTGATATTTCACGTTTTGAAATTGGTTTTTTTGAAAGAGCTAAACATGCTGCGTGTCATCATTGAAGAATTTTACCATATATTTTGCAGCAGAAATTATGGGAAGCCTGTATAAAGTCGGTTTTTTATGGAATCCGTATGCGTGTGACTGTATTGTCAACTGGTATGGCTTTTCTATTCGATGGATTCCTATGAATCTTTTTTCATATATTGTGAAATCCGTCAAGGTAGCTGGGAAAATAATTTTCAAGTAGATTTCTCGAATAGAAAAAATTTTATAGCTATTTTTCAAAAATTAAAAAATATAGGTACATTTTAAGGGTTTTTAGGTGTATACTATTGTAACTTTGGATGTATAATGAATTTCTTAACGTGTGTGGGCTCATTTTTAAGCTTATGAAAGCAGCTTTAAAATGAGCTGTTGCGCGCCAAATTTGGACATAAGTAGCCTGAGTTGTTTCATTTCTAAACAACCCATCTTTTTAGGTGTGAGGTATGTGCATCATTGTCATGCGCAAAATGCTGTTAATTTGTTTTATTTTCGAATTCCTTAACGCTTGAGAGCTTATTATAAAGCTACCCGTTTTGTCTAAACATTTTGCCCGAGAAATTTTTATTACTTAAACAATAAATAAACGAAAAATATCTGGTACCTCCGCAAGGAAGCATTCCGCCAGAGCAGCTGGCAGCGTATTTAGTGTTTGTTGTACCCCTGCTATTCGGCCATATTGGTCGTGACGTGATATAGGAAAATGCTCTATAGCGAAAAATAATATTGTACATGTCTCGAAGATATTCAAAGTGTCTAGTGTCAATTGGAACGCGACAAGTGAAAGCTGAGCGCATTAGGCGCATTTGAATGCAAGAGCGAGGAGCTGCGAAGCTCAAAGTGGTAGGGTGAGAATCAGCAGTTATAGGAAGGGCGCGAGGCAGCACGTAGTATGTTGCGTGGCTTTGGAGTCAGTGTGCAATAGTACACAATAAGGGCGCGAGGATCGTCCGAGTGAGTGTGTGAAAGCGAGACAAGCATGCAGCAGCAGCAGCAGCAGCCTACGGAAAGGACGTTTCTGAGAAGGCCTCCCGAGCAGTACAGCTACACTGAATTTGCTGGCATTGTACGGAGGCGCAAGAACAGGATACGTCAGTTTCAATGCTGCATTTGCGCTTTTTTGATGTAGGTATCTCTCTATTTCGCACTTTTATCCCGTACCACACACGGGCACACTCACACTCGCGAGCATTTGTTGAACAATATACTCAAGTCGATGCAATGATTTATTAGATTTCTACTTTTGATTTTTTTTTATTATTTGTATTTCATATTTATATTTGCAACCTCAAGAAAGATAATACTTAATATTATGAGTGTAGTGAGTTCGTCTTATATGAATTCAGTCACACTTTAAAGCTGAGAGATTTCATTTATTAAAATACAGACTGAACAAATTTACCTCGCCGAAGTGTATCGGCTGCGAGCAGCTCGGCTCGTCGAGTCTCGTGTCAAACGGAAAGCTATTGATTGCGCGCGCGCGAGAAGACGATTGAGGCATTGAAATCCAGCAGGCGCGAGCGCCAAGTCTTTGAAAGCTCATTAAAATTGGCGTAAAAAGCGCGTATCCTAAAAAAACTGTCGTTCAATTAAAAGAGATATGGTGAATAGAGAAGCCGTGCGTGCGTGGCGCAGGTGCGCGTATATATATGCGAGCAGCCGCAGCGCAGCAGTAGGCCCGTTGTCGCGAGTGAATAGAGAAAAAAAGACTGCGAGGCTGGGCTTTTTCGCGCGGTAAGAAAAAAAGCTGGGCTGTGCATTTTCAGCCGAGCGCCGAGATGCGGGGAAATGCGGGGAAATGCGGGGAGATGCGGGGAGATGCGGGGAGTAGCGCGAGCGCGGGAGTCGCATTGAAAAAAGAGAATTTGTAGGGCTGCTCCGGCTGGCTGGTGTTCTGTATGTGTGTATGGGTGATCCGTCCGGGGTAGCGGTAGCAGCGGCAGCAGCAGACATAGTGAAAAGGCGGCGTCGCCGCGTCATTAGCGATTCACGCTGGAGCTCGAGGAGAGCGAGTTGTCTATACAACGTTACATGAAAATTCACGCGCTCGCGACTCCCACCGACTGAAGCAACAGCGGCAGCGGCAGCGGCGGTGGCGAGATAAGTATATGCACATTGGCAGGTATACGCGGCTCTGCCTGCACGCAGCTCTTGCTCATAGCTTGCTCTTATGGCGTTACATAAGCCGCGTGTTACCGGCGCACCGCCGCCGTCGCCACAGATCCAGTCTTCTCTCTTCTTTGTCCCCGAGGTCAGTCGATGCATCGCACTGCTCAACTGATAGACCGTTACTAGCTACTACAGAGATCCGCTATCCGCTCCAAATCTTCTTACTTATTCGTCACTTTCGTAAGTTTGCGTCTCTTTATTTTACCTCTCCACTTGACAGCTTACATCGTCTTCATTCTTCTCGCACTCTCCAATTCTAATGCTATGACATTTCGCATTTTACACATCAAACCACCATGCATCTTCTCATTCGATACACTCAGTCGCTGTCGCGAGTTGAACACTTATTCGCAATGATGTATCAGCCGCGTCCTCTGCTAAATTCCATTAACTTATCGTAACACATCGCAAGGGTGGAGAATGCGTCACATTTGCACGATGTTGCATCATTGTTGCATCGCCAGCTGAAAATCAACTGTTGATTAAGAGCCGCTACTTCGATCAAAATTTAGCGAATGTCATGTTGTACCGTAGGTAGATCTCGAATCGAGTGGGACTGACGATAAAGGCGGACTGAAATATTTGGCGGATGCTGCTGGTTTTGCCGAGTGGTCGTTCGGTGAAAGCCAGGAGGAATAATGCCCACGGAGAAGACGCCGCTGACGGTCGCGGGCACGAGCTTCGGCTCGACCCCGCCAGTGCCCTTTTACGTCCAAGACACCCATCGATTTTACTCGCGGCGTAGGAGAGAGCGCCAACTGCAATGCATCATGTTCGTTACCATTATGTGAGCCTCAGTATTTTTCATTTCTTTTCTTTTGTCTTTTTATTTACTCTTTGCTCAAACCTTTGTGACTTGTGTCAATGTTCGGCCTTGGCGTCGAACCGTGCAGCGAGGTCAATTTGATCAGCTTGATTTTACAAAACTGCGTAAAGCCGTAGTGCAAAGCTACGAGCGCATTGTTTCATCACATTTTTGGGACGGCATGCATATATTGAAACGCAGTGCTCGTACTACGCTTGTTTATCCAGTGAGGATATTGACAGATTTAATCATTTGACAAAATATCCAATTTCGAGTAAATACAAATATTACGTAACATTGTGCGTACGTGGCTTGATTGCTCGCGTGAAATGTACAATGCAAATGAGCTTTATGCAACCGCGTCGGCGCGAATGGAAGAACGTGTTTTCTTCTCTAAAACGCAAAAAAAAAAAAATTAAATCTCGCACTTTCTATAAAGTATAGTGATGCTAGCCGGCTATTCGTTATACAAATCTAACCTTGTCACAATTTACCTTATACTTACGGTGTATATCAATGATGAAAACTCTTTTATATAACTTAATCCAGCTGGCTCGTTAGCAGATGGCGAGAAAAAAGGCTTAATTAGCATTCCGCGAGACTATAATTATTCTCATAACTGATCGACTGATTTTGAATCGTGGCACATTTTGAGGGTTTAGGTATAAACAACTGATGATGAAATTGCAGAGCGACCTTCATACTGGCGCTGATAGTGACGATCAGCTACTCGGTGAACCACCCGGACCTGTTGCCGTCGTCGACGAACGTCTCGTTGTCGTTGGAGGAGTCGGCGTCGGCGTCGGCGAGCGGGCCGCTCAAGTCGACGGGAGCGAGGGAGGCCGAGGCCGAGGGGCTGAGCGCCGAGGAGCTGAAGGAGGCGCTGAAGGCCGGCAACGACGCCATAGCCGCGCGGCGCCTGGCCGACGCCGCCGCCCGACCGCTCGCGGGGCCCTCGGCCGTCTGGCGGCACCAGTTCGCCGTGAGCACGAGCCCCCGGGCGAACGAGATCGCGCTGGCCGGCCTGGCCGAGCTGGCGGCCACGCGGCGCGTCGAGCAGGCGCGCAGCTTCATGGGCCGCGCCACGAGCTTCGGCAGCTACTTCGACGGCGCCTGGCCGGGCACGGGCGAGCCGTGCGCCGAGCGCCTGGACGTGCTCTGCCCCGCTCACGCGGCCAAGTACCGGCGCTTCGACGGCTCCTGCAACCAGCCCGAGCAGCGCGGCATGGCCTACAGCCCCTATCGCCGGGCTCTGCCGCCCGACTACGCCGACGGCATCGGCGCGCCGCGGCTCGGCAAGTTCGGCAGCGCCCTGCCCTCCGCCAGGGAGGTCAGCCTCAAGGTCGCTACGCACAGCTGCATTCGAAATTGCCGGCTATTCCGATTGTGATCGTGGTCGTTGCTTGCAGGTGCACCCGCCCTCGCCGAGCACCAACCCCTCGTTCACGGTCATGCTGGCGGTGTTCGGCCAGTTCCTCGACCACGACATCACCGCGACGGCGGTCAGCCGGGGCGCCAACGGCAGCTCGCTGTCCTGCTGCCCGGCCTCGGCGAGTCTCCACCCCGAGTGCTTCCCGGTGAGCGTCGGCCCCGGCGACCCGGTCTACGACCTCGCCGGAAGTTCGTGCATGGAATTCGTCCGCTCGGCCCCGGCCGCCCAGTGCAAGATCGGCCCGAGGCAGCAGCTCAATCAGGTAACGACACGTAGCGCCTCTGGCTCCCTCCTTCAACCCTCCTTCCCTTCCCTTCCCTTTGTCTACCACTCGCACTCACTTCGTTATCTGCCTGCCTGCCTGCCAGCCTGACCCTTTGTCTTTGTGCCAGCCGCGGCAGTCTCTGACGAGTAGTCTCTCTCAAAAACGCGATGTCTAATGCTTCATTGCGCCCTTCTTTTCTAGCTTTGAGGCTCGCTTACCTACAGTTGCTCACTGCTTCAGCCCCTCGAGCGCCTTTTTCCTTCTCCGCCTCTTCGTTACGAGCAACCATGGCGTGCCTTGCTTCTTTTTTTCTCTCTCTGCAACTAGCTGCAGCAGTGCAGACTTCGTTCGTTTGCGCCGTCACTTTGTTCTTTTTTTCCGTTAGCGCGCGCGCGGTGGCAGCGATGAAACGTCACTCGAGAGCTGCGAGCAAGATAATATCGACATCCGAGTTCATCAACATCGACACGTGCCGCCGCAAAGTTTTGGCGGAATGTCACATTTTATCGGAACTCTCGCTCGGTCCATAACGCCGACGTATATCAGCTTTGAGTAATTGATAAGCCACAGAATTCGTATAGAGTTATTGGGTTATTTTTCAACGATCGATCTCGCTACCCTTGACAAATCAGTAGTTTATTGAGTAAGAAGACACGAGTATACGCGAGAATGATTATATATTGCAGTAGCGCGTCCGGGGGATTAATTGATAAAGCGGATTTGCGCGAGTGAATTTTTCCTTTGGTGCAAGCGCGCGAGGGAGCGAGATTTCCGAGCAATTTCGACACGTAGCTGCAGCAGCGGCAGGCAGCAACACAGCGCCCGCATTGAAAATTGATCAGTCGAAAATGCATGCAATAGGCTTGGCAATTAATACAATTGGATGATGAGCTTAATCTCAATCACAAATGCAAATGCTATGCAGGCGGCAGCGGCAGCGGCGAAATGCAAACTGTTGCAACGAGGCAGGCAGGCAGGCAGGCAGGCAGAAGCGAAATGCGAATTTGTTTGTAAACGATGACAGCGCGCGGGTTAAGTAGCTCGCTCGCCGTAATTTCGGCTGCAAATTATTCAGGGCAAATAATATGAAAAATAGCGAGAGCGAGTGAATGTTAATTATTGCGAGCGCCGTTGACAGGTGACGGCGTTCATCGACGGCTCGGTGATCTACGGCTCGGACGTGGACACGGCGGCGAGTCTGCGCGAGTTCGCGGGCGGCCGGCTGCGCATGCAGCTCACCCCCGACAACCGGACGCTGCTGCCGGCGAACACGGCGCCCGAGGACGGCTGCAACCGCGAGGCGGAGCTGGCGCGCGGCCGCTACTGCTTCGCCAGCGGCGACGCCCGCGCCAACGAGAACCTCCACCTGACCACCATGCACCTGCTGTGGGCGCGCCAGCACAACCTGCTCGCCCGGAGGCTGGCCGAGGTCAACCCCCAGTGGGACGACGAGCGGCTCTACCAGGAGGCGCGTCGCCTCGTCGGCGCCCAGCTGCAGCACGTCGCCTACGCCGAGTTCCTGCCCATCGTGCTGGGCGAGGGCGAGGCCGCGAGGCGCGCGCTCAAGCCCATGCCCGCGGGCTTCCGCGCCCCGGCGGACGACCCGGCCGACCCCGCGATCGCCAACCACTTCGCCGCCGCGGCCTTCCGCTTCGCGCACACCCTGCTGCCCGGCCTCATGAAGGTCACCGACAAGCAGCAGGCCACCACCTCCTACGTGCAGCTGCACAAGATGCTCTTCAACCCCTACAGCCTCTACAGCCAAGGTGAGTGCTAGCACAGCTTCTGCGTATATGGCCAATTCCACAAAAAAACTGCCATAACTTCGTTCGGGTTTTGGCAAATTAAAAACTCGGGGTTACGCTC
>JAWWMK010000032.1:6351029-6370492 GCA_035047105.1 Galeopsomyia nigrocyanea | reverse complement strand
ATAGGGCAATTAATACCGTCGTCAAAAAGTCTCGGACAATTTCCCTTACAATCCGGGGGGCCATCTTCACAGTCCTGAGAAAGTGTCAGTGAGCGGTACCGAAAGTTATACAATTCCACTCCAGGAGAAAATCGAGAGATATGTTTGCTGGGGAGCTCCAGAGCAGCCCCGCAATGAACCCCAACCCAATATAGCATTAACGTGCTTACTCTTTTTTCTGTTTGACTCAAAAAATCCATTAGCTTATAACATGAGCTATGAATTAACCACAACTGTTATATTTTCTTCTCTTGTATACTTATATTCGCTACAGGAAACTCAAGGTGGCACTTATTTTTTATTCTATGCCTGTGAGAAAATTGATTGGATCCACTGGTGTTGAAAGACATTTATTTTTTATGTAGAGGATTTCTTTACAGACTCCCAAAAATCAATAAAAAGCCATAGTTAAGAGTTTAGGATCAAAGTCTTAACTGGAATCGTTCTTTTGTATAGTAAATCCTATCCATTAAGAATATAATTTTGTTCCCACGCATAAATAATTTTATTATATATTTTTCAAACGTTCATAAATTAATTTTTTTCGCAGATTTGTTTTATCTCGTGAGGACTTTGTTAATGAATAATTGATTACGATTTTTTCTGCCATTGTCTTTTTACAAACAAATTAAAATATTAAAATTTATATTGTCATTATATTTATGTGTTAAATCGTAACGAGTAAATTAACTGTTTAATTGAGCTATTTACATTTATTTTTCAATCATTCCAAATAGTATCAGAATTTGAAATGTCACAAGCTGTAGGAAATGTTATATAATGTAAACTACCTGTTATCGTGTCTGAAATTTACGCAGACTTGTAAGTTATGACCGCGATTTTTCCGCAAGGTTATTTTGGAAAAAAAATAGAGAAAACACGATCAGCGACGACAAAAAAGGAGTATCATATATAATTTACTTACCTTTGAGATTGCGGACATTTCTCATTAATTTTTGTTGCTCAGAACGCTATAGCCTGACGAAAATCTTTGTTACTATAATATAGGCTTCTGCCTGTTTCTCTCTTTGCCGTACGGCAATATGATACACGAGAATGAAAACAAGACAAGTATTCATGAAAAGATCTAAAATGTCTGTAATTAACGAGAAAAATTTGAAATGAATAATTTTACAGTATGGCGCAGAATTTATTACCTTTTCCATGTATTTATATAAAACATGCACGATCACATCTACACAATATCTACACGTTTTCTATCAATTAAATATGTATACGTGAACAAAGAATTAAATATATATAATTGGTCAAGTTTCCTCGATTTATCATGTACAAACAGACTTTAATGTTTCGTTTAACTTATTTCTATTTGGCAGGGTGTATACAGTTTCAATTACAAAAGTTCACCACTTATTCTTCATACACACTCATGTTTTTGAATCACATAATGTATTATCATCTTCAGAAAATTGTTTCTTGCTGATTATTTATAAAAATAAGATCTTTTACAAATATATTGTGTTAAAATAAAATCTCCTTTGGGAGCTTTTATTAGGCATGCATACTTTATCCTAGATTACGAAATGTTTTGTTATTAGAAAAATATTTTTTTATCTGGTTTGCATTTTTCTTCAGTTTAATTTGATGGGACGTTATACATTGTATTTTCGATTTCATTAGTCGGTGCAAAATGAAAATTTTAAAAGTCTTTTCAATAATTAATTCGTTCTTGTCCATGAGAGTAATGAAATTAATATCGTAATATTCACCGTAAGGTAAAAGAATGAAAAAAAAATGTCTAAAAATATTTTGTACTTTGATTCTTTTACATGTCGTAAGATAATTTATAAATTACATTGTTGCTTTTCATGATTCAAATAAGTATATGTCTGACGAAATATTTAAAAAATCTTGTACTCATTGTAAACATGTAATAACAGAAGGTATTTCTACTAGTTTATAAAATTTTGAAAAAAATTAAAATAATAACATAGAAAAATACATAATCATTCTTATTCTAATAATGATCCAAAATGCCGTGACCAATAATTAATTTAAAAAAAATGTATTAAAGTCAACGAAAATATGGAATGCAAAAAGTAACTAGTGCCTCAGTCACAATATCATTTAAAAGTGAAATCGTGGTTTTTGCACGAGAAAGGTGTCCAATTGTCTTGGAAAGGTTAGTTTTCTTACCTAGAGTATTTATCACAAGTGAGTAAAAAAAAACGACAAGCAAATACTTTCAATTTTCTCTTTTCATATGCATTGAAAGTAACTTTATAAGATGTTGTGTGAGTATTACTAAAATTTATCATTGAGTATCTAATAAAAAGATTTATCAATTGAAACGATCCATCCTCTCAATTGTAATAAACTTTTTCAATCATGCAATTCATTCTTAAAATGTTGATTTGTCTTTTAATTGTTAATTTGCTTATCGTTTGTTAAACCAACATTTTTATTGCTGTTAGTAGCATGCACCTTTAATCGTTGACAAACCACGAAACCACCAGACCACCCCTTTGCTTTCCTCTTAGAACAGAAACAGGGTGGTCTGTCTTGCTTGCTATTTAGTAGCTTCGGGTGGGCAGTCGGGCTGATTATTGGGATGAGCTGCCGTGAAAGCAGGATGATTCTCCAAATTTCGATCGACTCGCAAAATTGTCGGGAATGGTCGCAAATCAACGTGGAACCTTCTCGCGTTGAATATCTGTGGCACTAGGCAGCAATCCGCTAACGTGATCTCGTCACCCACGCAGTACTTTCCAGCGCTCGATGACAGCAATTTTTCTACGGCTGCGTTCAATGTTCACGTGTTAGCAATCAAATAAATCATATTTATAAATAATATGCATTATTAAAATCGTGAACTTTATTTACCCGTAAAACCTCGAGTTATCCAGTGCTGCGCCCATTCTTTCTTACGCTCTTCTCCGACGTAAATGAGAACAATTAGATTCTGTAAAGGCTGAATTCCAGATGCAATTACTTCGCATATTTCCCGGACTCTAGCTCGCTTTATAGGATCTGCGGGTAGCAATGGGCGATGCGGTCTCGTCTCTTCCAAGTATAGTAAAATATTTAACTGAAAAATTAATCAAGTCGTATTAACGTTGGTTTGACTTTTATTAAAGCAAGAAAACTATTTACTGAGAAAATAATCGACTCACCGATTCGATAAGTGTGTGATTGTCAATGTGAAGTGCTGGCACCTGTTCCATTGGATTCACCTCTCGGAATTCATTACTGTGCTGCTCGCCGCCGCTTTTGACCAAGCTAACTGGTTTTATATCGTATGGTATCTCTTTGAGATTTAAAGCTGTTTGAATTGAAATTGTAAATGAATATTTTATATGAAAATATATTTTATAACGAAAATGAAACTAGTTGATGTTTTAAATTACCTATCCTCACTCTCCAAGAGCAAGAGCTCCTCCAATATGAATACAGTACAGGCTGAAACAAACAAACAATATTATTCAACTTCTGAATTAAATAACGTGAGAAATAACGGCAAGTACACTTAAAAAAAATATAAATTTTACCAAATTTAAAGATTTTATAAATCATTGTCGAGACTTACATAAAATTATAATTATTTAATGAAACTTCATCATAATTTTAAAAATATTACGAATATAAATGTTAAAATTAGCATCTGTAGCAAACAAGTAAGTATGTACATACGCAAATGAACAAAACAAGAAGAAAAAAAAAACAAACAGATCAAGTTCCAGTGGAATATTTCCACGTGACTGATTAAAAATTATAATCAATTTTTATTTGTCCTATAAATATGTTGAAGCAGCGGTAAGTCAGTCGAAGCTAATAGAAATTCTTAGATAGGCGAACACAAGCCGACAGGAAAAACCGGAATACCGGCTCGCGGAGATTATAGAGTCCCGAAGCCTTCAGCTGCGAAGGACGCTCCAAAGGCTCTCGCGCCACTTGCTTGATAAGCAATTAAAAAAAAAATTGTATGCACGTCCAAATACACCGAACCAAACATTCCAATTATGAAAAAAATTAAACGAAAAATAGAACATTTTTATAGATACATTCTGTTGAAAAACAATCGCAAATAAACTATTCGATTATGAATTATAGAGGGTTAAAAAGCAAACGCGAATCGCGAATATATTTTCGGCAAAAGCCATCCTCATCCGGGCATACAAGTGATAAAACGGAGCACAACAACGCAATACACATAATCAACTCGAGAGAGAGAGAGAGAGAGAGAGAGAGAGAGAGAGAGATATTCACTCACCTTTCCCATGACGGACATTTTCATGTATTTAAAGCTGCTCGTGTCGCAAAGAGACGGAGATGTTGCTATCTGCTTATACTCTCCGGAGCTCCGTCGTGCTGGCTGCTGCGTCTGTATATCTCTCTTTTGATGCCGGCAATATGTATATATATAAAATACACAGCATATATATGTATATATAAAAGCGAGAGCGAAAGGAAGGGAGCTGAGAGAAGAAGGATCACGAATGAGATCTCGTGAGTCTCCCTACCCTCTATTCTTCGATTTACACGCACACATTCTAAAGCTTCGTATGTAGAGTTTCGTATGTATATGAACAAATACCTACTCCTTCTCCCCCTTAATATCGCCGAATCAACTCGTCGAGTTCTCTCCGATGCACACTGGCGTATCTTATTGTAGAAGCGTGTATTTTGTGTGGGTAATTACTCGTTATATCTTTCACTTTACACGCTAAAAGCTCTGTGATAATGGAATATAATTATCAGTCCGATATGATTTGTTTTAACAAACGTATATTTTTATGTTGCACATGTTATTTCTTATTTAGTGTAAAATAATATGAAAATTAATCGAAATCGTAACAACTATTTTACTAGCATATATTTTCTTCAACATTTTTTTAATTTATCGAAAAAAGAATTCAAACACTTGATTATTTTTTTTATAAATTTGGCTCGCTATTTCATGCAGGATAGCCAATTGAAGTGCGTTCGAGATTCACGAGTGCCAACTTAACGGATTTATGTATTCGTGCAAGCTGCACCATATACCATGTGTAGAATTCAAGGAGTTTTTGAAAGTCAAATGTAAATAAAATATTGTTGATGTGAATATCAATGAAAGGGATTTGGACAGAACGATATTTATAGTGTTAAATAATCATTCATTTACTTTCATCGTTATTCAAAGTGTTACTTTATTTTGTGTAAAAAAGTTGTGAGTTGAAACAATATTCTATGCTAAATTAAGTTAATTTTTATAAGGAAACATATTTTTCCGAATCTTATTTATTAATATTTATATACTTAGTAATATTGTTTATATCATGACAAGTACTTTTATGCATGTAACAACAAGCTAATTTGTCATTGTATTAAATATAATTATATAACTATATTTTTTTAATTTGTTCTTTGTTTATAATTTTATACAAGTGTTGAGTTATGATAAATGTAAAAATGAATTGTTCTAGCTTTCATTTATTTTCCAGATACAATGAAACATTGGTTTAAAAATTATATTAAAGTAAAACAGCTCATAAACCCTGAATATGCAGCATTTACTAAAAATAGGCTAGCATTACTCTACGCATTTGGTGCTTGGAATATATTTGGACTTGTAGTCGCTGCAATATACAAACAAAAAATTCCCAAAACTCATGATAGTAAGATGATTCCTTATTTAAAGATATCATTCAATTGATGAGCCGTAGTAACACAAGTTTTATTTTAATTCTTTTAGGCCTCGATTATGCCAAAGTGTTGGGGATCAAAGAAGCTAAAGTCATGAAATTTTCTAATCTGACTATGGTTGATGAGTATGACATAAATTTAACTGATCAAGAGTTGGACGATTTCACAAAAGTAGTTGGAACAAAAGAGGAGTTGGAAGCATATGAGCAACAAAATGAAGAAAGAATAAAAGCAGCCCAAGAGAAAAAACAACAAAGTAGTAATAGATAATTTATTTCATAGAGCTTAAATTTTATACAATAAAACTTCATTAGTTTAAAAGATGTTTGGTAATATTTATATAGAAAAAATACATCCTGCTCAAAAGATTACCTAAAAAATAGTTAATCAGTCATTTTTGGATTAAAACATCTCTGTACCTATTTCTCTAATAATAACACTACTACTAGATTCTTCATTTGCTTCCTTTGATCTTTTTTCTATTTCATATCGCAGTGCATTCCTGTAAGCATAATGATAAAACGTTTCATTCAATAAGTTATGGAATATTACATGAAGCGAGTAGACAAGGATAGAAAATTAAATTTACCTATATTTCTCGTATCTCATAACAATTTCTCTTACTTCTTGAGTAAACAGTCTTATCAACATTGCATTAAAACAATCGAGTTCTGGCAGACGGAACAATTCCCATCTCAACTTACGATCTAAATCTACTGAAGCGCGACTATAAACATACAGCCAATGAGGAATTTCTTCATTTATATAAGGATTTGCCGGTACTAAAACACTATGAGAGTGAAAATTAGTATGTTGTGGTGGAGGAACAACTCTGACTGCCTGCATTTCTGATGGGTAACACGGATGTTGATACTGAGCTTGTCTGGTGATGTGACTGAAGAAATAAAATTTTTATTTTATACAACATGCCTAAAATACTATCAAATAAAGTATTCATTTGGATAATACTAACTTCACATAATAAATTCCATACTCTTGAGAATCGATCCTCTCCCAGCCAGTTGGCAATCCTTCTTTTTCTAATGGATGAGACCAATGAGTTGTTCTTGTATTATGATCCACATAATACTTTCTACCTCGAAGAGTAAAATAAACTGACCACCCAAGAGGCAAGGGTAACTCTTCTGATTGCTCATTTCTTGAGCTGGGTCTCTCAGATGGGGCGACGTTGTACCTGTTGGTAAATTACTCATGTTATACATAAAAATAAAAACTTGAATATATTTGTTTCAAAAATAGTTACCCAGTGTTCTGTCTATATTGAGTATTATAATCTTCGTACCCATTGTCAATCTCATATGTATAAGGCAACTGCGGAGTATGCTGATCTCTATCTAAATGATATTCAGAACCTGCGTATTGATTAACGTATGTATGAGACATTGCAGGAGACAAACTGGGTTGATACATTGGTGTTGGTGTACGTGAAGGCACTCCATCACTTGATGCGGAATGCATTGACAAACTAGTAAATCTATTTAAAATGAAATAAATATCAAACAATATCCTTATAAATCAATTGAAATGATTATAAATAGTACAAATATTGTTTAGTGATAAAGGAAGTATTATGAATTACTGATTATTTTTTTGGTCAAACAGATATTTTATTAAAGTTCAGAAGGAAATACCTTTGTGCCAAATCAGGTGCTGAGCTGTTTGGAGTATACTTTCCCTCGTGACTCCCCAATCCAACAGCACTTAATGTTGATTTTGTATTGCCAAATTTTTGAACCATTGTTGGCTGTTGTGTGCTAAGTGTCATTGATGTCGACATTGTTGGTTGATTTGGTCTGCGTCCTCGACGATTAGGTTCTGTAGTCCAAACATTTATAACTGAAAATATTGAAAAGTAGATACAAATAATAAGAATTAAAACAATAGCAAGCATAAGTTATTATAAGTTATTATACTTACTAGGCATCTCAGGTGGTGTATCTTTTTTAACATATTTCCCAACAACACCCTCTTTGATTGTTCGTAAATCTTTGTTCTTACGAGATAGCATTTTGTCAGGTACTGTTGAATCCTCAACAAGTTAAAAAAATTCCAAGCAAAGTTGGTCTTCAAGATATAAAAGATCTTATTAATATAAATAAAAATTATTTAGAATTCAAGATATTATGCTTGTACTAAATGCAGTATCCTGCTGCATTCAATTTCCCTCTGTGTCATGCTCCTTATCAACCTCTGGTGTGTTCATCACATTTCTCGGAAAAATAAGTGGTAATTATATTCCAACAATTTCTGTTACACTTCTTTTTCTTTTTCTTATCATGTCTAGGGAGTATACACTGAAAAATATACAATATTATTCAAACTGAAGCAACTAAAACATTCATTATAACATCGAAAAAATAACGGTCAAATTTTGTTTTTCAATCAAATGAAAAGTAATCAAAATATTTGCAAGGTATATCAAAGAAAAGGTATCCAAGAAGCAAACAAAAATATTATACAAATCATCTGTAGTTGTCACTCTCGGGAATTCGAACACTGTCAAGTTTCATCTTCTCAGAACTCAATATTACCTTCGCAATCTTTAATTGAAGAGCTGACAATATTTTCCACTATGACCGAGCTTTCGCGAAAGAAAATGTTGAAGTTAAAAATAAAAAAAAACCAAATCTAAAGAATGTGATGTTTTTACTACAGCTTTTGTGTAGGTGTATATATATTTCTATCGCATACGCGTGTGTCTACTATTCCTCGCGCAGCTGACATATTGCTCCGAATGCGCATGCGTCGATGAAGTCGCCATTACTGTCACGTGATGATTTTTAACCAAATTCAAATTTATGTTTCCGGGACCGGTCTAGTTAATATTTGCTTATCTTGTAATTTGCTGTGCGTGTTTTTATTTTACTTTTATCAACTGCTTATCACGATGAAATAAGAAATTTTTAGTGAATCGGCAAAAAATACGTTTTGAAGACATTACACATTTTTTGTATGATACCTCGTGATGACGAGTAATTAAAACTGAGTATTTTCAAAGCTGGATTAAAATTGATCGCAATCAGTTCTCAATTGCAAGATGAATATTTCTGATGGAAAATTTCCAACATTTCCTTGCAGGATGGGGTGCCGGTACATACGAAACGCAATGTAATAATAATTTTTTTTACAAATATTTATTTATATTTTTCTTCAAGGTACCTTTGGAGTACTGGTAGGCTATCCAATGGATACAATCAAAACTTACCAACAAATGAGTAATGTTAAGCTATCGTCGCATGAAGCTGTATCGACGATAATCCATAAGGATGGTGTAAGAATGAAATTACTAATTTTTAAAGTCAATCAAAATTAAAAAAAAATTGTCCAAAAACAATACTTAATGACAAATAATAAGAATAATTACTTGAAGAAAATAAATAAATTTCAGATTCGTGGTCTATACAAAGGAATGTTATTTCCATTTTTGGGTTCTGGTTCACTGAACTCCATATATTTTGGAGTTTACGATGTGTTTTTGCGGCAGTTTCAATCGTTCCGGGGATATGAAAAAATTCATCCCTCTAATGCAGGCTGGATGCAGGATCTCTTCATTGCTGGAAGTATCGGAGGTGCAGCACAGGCTTTGATAACGTGTCCGAGCGAATTAATAAAAATAAGGATGCAACTTGGCAAAGGTAGCCCGTGAAAATAAAATCCTTTTTGAAATAACAATAAACATAAAATCCAAACGCGTCTTTTCAGGAGTTCCTAAAACAGCATTAGCCTTCAAACCATATTTCAATAATATTAGCACGTATAAAACAGTTTTTGACTTGTACAGAAGATACGGACTTGGACATTTCTTTATTGGTCTCGTGCCAACGATATGGAGGTTTGATGCTGTCTGAATGTACAGCTTTTCAGTTGAAAAATAATGAAAATTTTTTCTCATTGACGCAGAGATGCTGTAAACGGTGGTATCTACATTATGTCTTACCAGTGTTGCCGTCATTACATGTACGGCGAATTGAATCTCAATCCAGGAGTGTTGGAAATTTTTCTAGCAGGCGGCCTCGCTGGTAATTTTCCAATGTTAGCGTCGATAAAATAATAATTGACTCGATTGATAAACTTTGCGTATTAGGCATCGTGTCGTGGATTCCCGTCATACCTTTCGATACGATCAAATCAAGAATGCAAGCCGACGATTTTGACAAACGCAAATACAAAGGAATGATGAGCTGTAGTTTAGAATTATTCAAGATAGCAAGTTATCGCGGATTTTTCAAAGGATTTCTCATGATTACCGCTCGTTCTATACCCGTTAACATTGCAATTATATACGGCTATGAATTGATATTATGGCTTTGCAAAAGGATCGACAGATCTAATTTGAAATGACTACATATAATTAAAATTAAAAAAAAAAAATTAAAAATTGCTATCTAACCGTTCCGGAAAAAAAAACTTAACTTTCTGATAAAGCTTTTCAGCGTAATTTGGAGATTTGAAGAAATACATGTAACCCTAATGCATTTAAATTCCACTGTGTTTATTTTAAATTTTTTGTTTGTACAGCGAGCTCTGCGAATTCGTTTACGAACATTAAAAACTAATGGTAAATGATAAAAATATATATAGATAAATGTAAAACATCCTCCTTGATTCATCATCCACCTAGCTTTAATTCGTATATTTGTACGCAAGTAAGCGATGTGTGAAAAGAAATCACAGAGTTGAAAGATAACGAAACACCTATGTTTTTTTTTAAACGCGTGTGTCGCATATTCGCAGCAGACTGATTTCTCCTACATTTTACATCATTTACAAACCATAACGATCGACGTTGATTGACCGTTGATTTCTCTATCTCTCTCTCTCTCTCTCTCTCTCTCTCTCTCTTTCTCTCTCGTACAGGGAACAAGGCCGAAAAAAGCGGTGCCAAAGACGGACAAAGAAAAAAAAAATTAATCGAAATGAATGTCACACGCAAAGGATTATTATGATCTTTTTTTTTACTTTTTTTTTCTTTCTCGTCAATGATAGAGACGTTTTTTTTTGTTTATTTTTTTTCTCAACAGTTTTTTTTTTTTTGCGAATGACCGTTCGGTTAACTACTTATACGTGAGAACATGATCTGTTCCTGTTTTTTTTTGTTACGATCTATGTGTTATTTATACGTTATTATTCATTTATTCAATTGTCGCTATTATCTATTATTATTATTATGCATTGGTAATAAATTTTTAAAAACGATCCCACGTACACTTTTATGGTGGCCGGTGGGAGCACAGCTCCGAATAAATCTCATGCATTGTATCTCTATCATTTATTATATTTATAAGCAACCATGGATATTTTGGTACAATTGAATTTTTTTTATTGTATATATTTGTCCCTCGCTTCTTTTACTCCTCTTCTTTTTTATTTAAAAAACAACATATACTTTTCACGGTTCTCTCGCTCTCGTTCACTCCCACTCTTTCGCTCTGTTTTTTTTTGTTTTGTTTTAATAATCTTCTCAATGGATTCAATCTTATATCATTAATGTTACTTATGCACTTGCATAATCCTATGGTTCTTCATTCTTGAAAAAGTATGCTCGTCGATTTGTGGTATGCAGTTAGCGCAATGTTAGTATTGATAGCACATGGGTTTTCTTTTTTTTATTTTTATTTATCGTCTTCTTCATCATTATGTCGTTAGTGTATTGATGTGTACATACGTGTCACCACGATTGCGGGCGTATCGATTGTGTGGATGTGTATGCTCGTGTTGTGGCTGTGTATACGTGAGGTTTTTTTTTGTCTTGTATTTACCGATATTACTATACTTAATAATATGTTGTATTATGTATATACTTATCTAATTTATTATGTTCTGCTATAGTTATCAATTATCGTTATCATTAATACGAATATATGATACATTTCAAACAACGCCCCTGCTGGCCAAAGTCGGAGACGAGGATCTTAGCAAAAAGTAGGCTCGATCATCTTGAAGACTAACATATGCGCGCTCATCACTTTTATGACGCTTGTTCGAGATGTAAAACGCCACGAAAGATCTCTTTGTAGTCGAAAATAGTAAGAGTGGGATTGAGCTATGATAAGAGTTACATATGCACGTGTACGCGTGTACGTACCTTAATTGCTTGAGCCTACTTTTCGTCACTTTTATAACTATGTTGATCGTCTCCTCCGACCGAGCACAGCTAACCGTAATTAAAGAAGGGACTAACATTCTCGTATTATGTGCTGACATTGAGTACACCATACAACTTAAATCAATTGCCGTCAAAAGAATAAAAATTAATATACACAATAAAACCATTAGAAATCATCGATCATTATGGCGTCTTTTTTTTTTAAGAATCAAACCCGAATACATAATCTGCTTTTTTATTCTCCTTAGTTTAACTGCACGCTTGCTTGTTTCTCCCCCGTTCTCCTCTTGACTGGACACCTTATAGGCGCACCTTTAGATATTTTTTTTGTTTTCACTAACAACAATAATTTCTTTTGCTTTTTTCTTTGCTTTTAGTGTGTGGACAACCGACGTAAACTAAGGACTAACAGTTGGGCAGCGTGGTAGTCAGTTTTCCACCTGGAAGTATATAAGTGTTTTATATACTGTGAAACATTTTTGTTATTCTATTTGAATTAACTTATAGAGTGAGTGAGTGTTATCGGTAGT
Source organism: Galeopsomyia nigrocyanea (assembly GCA_035047105.1). Classification (NCBI taxonomy): domain Eukaryota; kingdom Metazoa; phylum Arthropoda; class Insecta; order Hymenoptera; family Eulophidae; genus Galeopsomyia; species Galeopsomyia nigrocyanea. The sequence continues at coordinate 6,358,150 of JAWWMK010000032.1, read as the reverse complement.
GTTTTTTTTACATGATCCAGACGTCGAGGCTAACGAATGGTTGGGCTAATAAAATTTATTTTCACAAATGGAATTGTTCATTAAAGTTCCAGATTTATTTACAAATCAAATACATTCGGGACAATCTATTTTTAAAGATACGCTTACACTATCGCTGCTAAACACTTTCATAACATATTCTGTTACTTGATGTTTTTCAATGTTTTCAAATTAGCATGACTAAATAAGTATACAATTCATATATAATTCAAATATTTGTAAAGATTATTAATTGACTTTAATACGTACATGTAAAATAATCGTTAATGTTTTTTTATTCGTTATGATTAATTTTGACATTTGTACATTAAGCATGGTCATATTACAAACGTAATGATGATTTTTTTTTCAATGTAGTATACGATGCTGAATTAATTATTAAACTTTACATTACAATAAGTATATCATAAACAATTTCCATATCAAGCTGATAATTATTTAAATATCAATTGATAGAGTACACTAAAGAGTAATTCAGAATAAGTGTCATACTCATTCGAACATAGTTTTTATACATATTCATAACTGATTTTTATTGGTTTTGAGCAGATAATTTGATAATTTCGTAAATGTTAATCGAACTAAAGACTTAATTACACTTTCTTAAAGTTTAATGAAATTAAAAAATATAAACTGATAACAATTAAATGTCTAAGAACCATGCATAATTGTTCATTTTGTATGTTCAATTTATTTTTTTTACAGAATATCTGCAATTGATCAAGCAAATAGTGCAATTTGCTAATAACATTAATTATAGATACCTATAAATAAAAAGTCCTTACAAAAAACAATGGTGTATTGCAATGATTAAATCTTATATTTCCTCAGAATAATGAATAATTAGCCATTCTAATAACCTACCCTAACATGTATTATGTGTATTCAGTTTTTATTTTTTACTTTATTTATTAATTTTTTTTTCTGCAAATTGTAACACTTAGCTCGGCACGTTTGGAAAAACAAAAAAAATAGTGGTATTTGTTTACGTGTGCACTTAACGCTTAGTTAAAAAAAGACATTTACCAATTCAGGGGCGACGCGTGCCCACAGGTCCAGTAGAAGCAGGAACTGGAGTGTTTACCGGCGGTTCTATGAGAGCTTGGCGTCGTTCTGATAGTTCGTTCAGTCTCTTCCACAGTTCTTCCCTCTCCTTTTCTCTTTTCTTCTCTCTGTGGAAAGTATCGATCTTTATTATTATGCTCAATGTACGTTTTTTTTTCTCAAACTCGAGTTTTTTTCATTGTTATTCGCAACGGTAAAAAGTTAAAACATAAAGTTCAATGAGAAATGACAATGAGAATTTTGAACGATACGTACTTTTGCCTTTCCGATTTGTAACTGGCAGTAAGTTCGTCAAAGAGCTTGCTGTTCATCTCCATGAAAGTCTTGAGAACGTTGTAAACAAGCGCCACAATAGTCTGATTCCAATGCTCTTTGCTTATTTTATACAGTGCCGGAAACATTATCCCCATAATTACGTGATTATTCTCTTCAATTAGCGACATTACGTACTCGTTATTCCAGTAATACAATGCCCTCTCGGCGACCTAAACGAAACCAGAGAATCGAGATTAATATACTCAGCTATAATAGATACAAAAGAATGACACAATTGCGAACGAACGCTCACCTGGAAATGTGGGGAGGACACGCAACGCGCGATTTGCCTGAATAGAGGTTCTTGAATTCTAACAAATTGGCTAGGTTCTATGACATCCAGAATCTCCTCGAGCTCGCCCAGGAACATGACCTCTTTCTGGCTACATGTTTTAGGCCAGAACTTCAAGAGTCCCCGTACCACAGGTTCTGTCAGAGAAGCATCTTTTTCGAGAAATTGTACCACACAATAAGCTAGTTGTGCGTGATACAATGATAAGCACTTAACTTTGTGTAGTGGTAACAGCACCTGAAACAACCAATTCAACATTAGTATTTTGTGATCATGGTTTAATCAGAATACCAAGCATTTTCTTTATACGCATTTGATTTTTCATGATTCTAGACAAACACAGATTCATAATTGAGTAACAACTAACGCCTCGTACTTAGTTTGAGAAAATGATGGTGCAAAGCTACATCATATCCACTTTGAATATGAATTATTTACATGCGTACTCACCCTCACTAAAAACTGTTTGTGTTCAGCCTTTAGAGGTAGGGCAAAACCGTTAATAATGCTGCCCAAAATTTCTAAAAGTTCTCCTACTCCGTTAAAGTGTTCCGTTTCATACACAAACCTGAAAATAAAAAATTCAAATTTTGCATTAGCATTTTCCGAATGAAAGTAGATAGCTCGTCAACAAAAGCAGCGAAATTATTATACCTGAGAAAGATGTTGTTGATTTGTTTGCGTATAAAGGCTCTAAGACCAAGGAACTTTCCGTATATACGATGTAAGACAGTTTTCAAAAAGTCTCTTTCCCTAGGATCCTCTGAGTCAAATAAGTCCAACAACTGTAACAAGAAGAATATCATATAGGATTACACGAAAGAAACTTGGTTTGATTCGATCAAATCCTCTCAAGTTCGCTCAAACTTTGTACATGAAAGGATTGCTGCAGAAACCGATAGAATATAGTTTATAAAGAAAGAGAAAATTGAATTTTGGGTTCAGAAACGGATTCCCATACCATTCCAAACAATACGATTGATAAATAATTCGGCAAGACGTTATGATTGAGAAAAACGTACCTGTAAAACGAATTTTTGGTCGATCACACGTTTTCCGATATTTTGTTGGAAGTCCGCAGACTCGAGGAAACGGAGAAAGCACTCGTAAACCAGCTGAAGGTGGGGCCAGCTCGCCTCCAGGGTTGGGTCGTCCTCTTCCGGGTCGAAGTCTGGATTTTCACTAGGTGGCAGCGTGCGGAATATGTTCGCCGAGATCTGCAATAATCATGTTGAATTTTTTAGCAAAAAATACTCGTTACTGAATGACATCGATGTTGATGGGATTTTTTGTTAACGCGATTCGAAAGTACAACCGTAACAAAGAAGATGAAAACAAAAAAAAAGATAATAAATTGTGAACGACATACACACACATAGAAACTTTTAACGTAAATCACTCAAACTGCAAGGCTATAACGGAAAAAGTTTTCTGTCCGTTGTTATACGAATTTTTTTGTTCACGATTTCACGACGCCGAGTGAGATATAACGAGAAATGAACTACAGAGTGCAGCAGGTTTTCGATCAATTAAGTTTGACAAATGAAAAAAAAATTTTTTTTTTTCGAAACAAAGTTTATAAATGTACTATACGAGCGATGCTGTCAATCTCGAATGTCAAGCAGTTTTGTAACGCTTACAGAACTTGGATTATTTTCAGTCACGAGCTTCCTTTGTAATTTAAAATGGATTTTCATACTGAATGGAATAATTAAAACTTTGCAAATTTCAAGGTAAAGTTGCAAACACTTCTTACTGACGGAACACAAATCATGTAGCTTCAGTTTTGAGCATTAAATTATGGCTTTTTATGAAAAAAGCCAATATTTATGCTGAATTTCTTAAACGAGCATTAACTTTGAAAAAAATTGTTTTCCAATCGTCAATTTCACAAAAAAGTAAATTACGATTCGTCACGTCGTAAAATAATAATTGTTAATCACGGAAAAAGATGCAAAAATAACTTTTTTTTAAATCCCCATCTCAAACATTTTCAAAATTAACAAACAACAAACCAAACATTAAAAAATCAAAGGGATCAAGGAGAAATAAAAGCGAAACATTGCAATAATTGAAGGAATTGAGTGAAGCGTACTAACCATCTTGATGATCTCGGGATAGACCGGCTCGGTAAGGACCCCTCGGCCCGTGGAAATGTACTCGACGAGCTCATTGAGGGTGGTGCGCTTAATCTCCTTGCCTCTGAGATCCGCAACCGGATCCATGAAGTCGAAGGCCACGCAGCACTGCTGCAGCTTCCGGATGAACAGCTCCTCCTGCTCCGCAGGCGGCACATCTGCGTTTTTTTTTTCGATTGAGAAAGGAAAAAAAAAACAAAAATTCATCTCGTTAGTTACACTTTTGACTACAGATTTTTCTTTTCTGCTCTAATAATTATGCTCAATTATTATTTTTTTTTCATTCTCTCTAGTAAACTTTGATCTTTTTTTTTGAGCATTTTGTATTTGAAATTCATCTAATATAAATCTCGAACGAAAAAAAAATCAAAAGAAGAAAACCAAAGAAAAAGGTAAATAAATCAAGTCAATTAATCGAATTAAACACGAGTTTTTTTTTTGTTTTGTAAATGGCAGAGTTAGTTTGGTTTGATGATAGAAAGTTATAGTGATGATACAGATAAGCATAGTTGAAAAAAAAATTAAAGTAAATACGTTGCTAAAATGTAAGATAAAATATATAAACATGTACATGTCATTGCAACATCGCTTGGATTTCATGAAAAAAAAAAAATAAGCTTGCACATAAGTCGGCATAATATTATTCAAAACTACTTGTTTTACATAAAGAACATTGAAATATGAATCGTGTATTGTTTGGACGACGAGTTTGCACGTATCATACGACTAATTTTTCATTTTATTCTTGTCTTTTTTTTTTTTAATTGCAGTTTTTATTACATGCACAGAGAGTTAGACAAAATGTTTATCCTAAAAAAATTACTGTTATTAATCTAAGCTTTCGCTCGATACTATTAGACAAGCATATCTATAACAATCGATCAGCTCTTGTATAGTTCAGAAAAAAAACTAAAGAAAAACAAAAATAATAACTGAACAAACGAAAACGGAAAAAAAAAATTGAAAAAAAAAAGGTACAAAGAGTGGGCCAAGTGCGAGATACGGTGTGTGATCAGGGGGGCGCAATAATCGCAGCCCTTTTCCCGGTTTTCTCTCTCTCTCTTTCTTTCTCGGGCGTTACATAGGGAGGGCGCGCACCGATCGATATAGGCGCCAAGAGAGAGAGTACAGAGTGGACAGAAAGCGAGAGAGAGACGGCGAAAGCTCAACACATTTTTCTCGACGTTCGTTACGCAACGACTAGCATCACTTTGAAAGAAAAAAAAAAACAAAAAAATAAAACATAAATTTGGCCATTTTCTTTTTCTCGCGGCGAGCGCAAAGTAATAAATTATATCCAAAACGTCATTGAAAAAAGCTTTGCAACGATGTATGCAAATGGCTGTTAATTAAACCCAAAGCGTCACTCGATCCTCTCTTTAAACGCGTTGACGGGTCGCGCTCGTTAACGAGATTCGCGTTTTTTGTCCCCACTCTCTCTCTCTCTCTCTCTCTCTCTCTCTCTCTCTCTCTCTCTCTCTCTCTCTCTCTCTCTCTCTCTCTCTCTCTCTGTCTCTCTCTCTCTCTCTCTCTCTCTCTCTCTGTCTCTCTCTCTCTCTCTCTCTCTCTCTCTTTCTCTCTTTCTCTCTTTCTCTCTCTCTCTTTCTCTCTTTCTCTCTCTCTCTTTCTCTTTCTCTCTCTCTCTCTCTCTCTCTCTCTCTCTCTCTATTTTCTAGACTGATTTCATCTGTCTATGTTCCGCCTAATCTTCTCTCCTTGAATAAATTATCAAAAAGTCACCCTACCCGCATCAAAAAATTCACACCTATGATGACCTACTAACCCGATACCATCGTCTACGCAACTTCCGCTACACCCTTACTAGACGTAGTTAATTTATGCGTCCCGCTATGGATGCTTACTTACTACTTACATTCTAGAAAGAAAAGTAAGTTTTAAAAGTAAGGCACAATTATGTTCTCCTATCTCTTTGCAAAGAGTTGTTGAGTAATGCGCTATATTAATTTTTTTCATTAAAATGCTTTCCGACCACCAACCTAAGAAGCTTAACTCAACTATTTTGTATAATGAATGATGAACAAAAATCGGAATTTTTTATTCTTCCTCCCACGAGCGCCCTCAATACTTTGTCATGCAGGGGAATATTGCCAAAAATTATACAAACTACATTCACGTGGTAAGCGAAAGGAGCAATGTGTGCATTTGTCTAAAAAAATCATTGCTTCATTTTATATCGTTATTCGCCCAAGATAATTCATTGACGGCGGATAAGCATCGACAACAAGATACCTCGGCAAAACTCCTCCGAGCCTGCGAAATTTGACTGTTGATGCTTTATTGGTTCAACGGCTGAAGCGACTTATAATAAACCAGTGATTTGCCGGCATGAAGCAGTAGTTCAGGTTTCATTGGCGCAAACTGGACGGCGATAATTTTATTTTTTATACGTATGCTGCTGACTATCTTGGTGTAGTCGCGCTGTATGCTCTTGAAATCTGAATGCACCGGTATAGCTCGACTATTGGACACCTACGTACTTCTGTTATATGATTTGAGGTTTATGCAATGCTGTAGTTCGGCTATATGCTCTTAAGGTATAGAAGCCCTGCTACCCTGTGTCTCTCTTAAGGCTTAGTGGTGCATTGGTACTATTATTGTGTATCCCCGACATTTCAAAGGTGCCTTAGTGCTGCATTACTGAAGTAGAATGGTGCAGTGGTGTTGCTACTGAGAAGGTAGAAAGGTACAGCGGTGTTGCTGATGCGACACCCAAGATGATCCTATATTCGTATAAGTATTTATAGTGTGCTCTGTCTGTCAGAAACGCGCTCTCACTGCCTTTTCGCTGTGGGTCCAGTTACAATTTCGTGTCGCCTTGCTTCTCGCTATTTTTTTATTTGTCGCCGTCCCGTCTACTTGAGTTTAACCGTCTACTTTTATCTTTTCCCATATTTTCTATGAAGGTACCTCGACTGGCAGTTGAATTTTATTTTTTATTTTTTTTTTGCCGCAAAATTGTTCGATGTCATAAGCTCGCGTCGAGTATCTTACGATATTAAATGTTTTTTTTATTAATAACTTGTGTTTCCAGGACTGGCTCGTTCGCTGTTGATGGTGTTCCACTTGCGTGGATTGTCGTTAGCATTACTGCAATTTTTATTGCTTATCTGTAGATCCCTGCTATTCTTCTGTAACGTGAGAATTATCTTTACAGATTTCTCGCGTTATCTAAGACTAGCCCCGAGCTAGTCTTCAACTCGGGTGGACTACCGCTATCATAAGAGAACCCCGCTCCCGCGTTTATTTAATTA
>JAWWMK010000032.1:6339386-6350929 GCA_035047105.1 Galeopsomyia nigrocyanea | reverse complement strand
TACACTCACTTTTTTACGCCAAAAATAAGTTGTTCGCTTCAAAGTGTTATAACTCTGGTTAAACTTAACCAAATTAAACGTGCGAGGCATCATTTTAAAGGTTGAATGGGCAGCTTTCAAACAAGGCCACGTATGTTGGAAAATTCGTTTGGCGTAAAAAGTTATGGCAATTTGAAATCTTAGTGGCGGTCTTAGGTTCTCGTACCTTATTTGCACTGTCAATAATTCTATCAAACATAGTATCTAGAATGACAGATTGAAATGTAATAATCTATAAGACAATAATTGAGTATTTGAAGTTCATTGTGAATTTCAAATTCATTGAATATCAAAAATTCCAACGAATCAGTCAATTCTACAGATCAATAAACATTTTACTAATCAGAACACTATTCCTTCAACGCAAAATTAAAATTCTTATTTGTAAGGCAATGAGCGGAAAATTTTCAACTTCATCGATACCCCCAATAAAAAAAATTAAAACACCCATCAAGGAACCTCCATGCATCGAAAGCTTCAGAAGTTTTTCCCGATGAATATTATTAACCATTTATTTTTATGTCGAAAGAAAGTAACAAGCTCTTATCACGCGGCTCGGTCTTGCTCCTCGAAAAAGAAAAAAAAGGAAAAATGAAAAGAGCGCTCTTTAAAAGGGTACGCGAACCGCGGCCGCATACTTAACAAACTTAAGAAAAGTCAATATACGAGGCCGAAGTTTTAAGTCCAAGCTCGCTCGAGCAGCACGACCTTTTTGTGTTTGACGCTATTATTATCGATCGCAATAGAGTTATAATACATACGCTCGTGCACCACCCTCTCTCTTTCTCTCTCTCGAAAGGTGAATAAATATAGAAAAAGAAAAGAAAATAACATATACGCGAGACGAGATAAACAAAATTTCCAAACAAAATGTTTTGACGAATAACAATGGCACATCGTAGGTTTATTCCTTAGCGCGCGTGTGTTTGTTAAGGCCGATACCGACAGGTTAAGTGCCGCACTTGACATGTTTTCCTCGTTTGGCGTTCGCCGCACGTGGGTCACGGTGTTACTGCTACCCCTGCCTGCTGTTATTGGCGTGGATACGCTTCTTCGTGTGCATGCAATTCGGAGAAGCTCGGTGGGATGAAGAGTGCAAGTCTCGGGAAGGCTCTCTCTCACTCGTGGGTCGATCTTTTACGCAATATCAAGGTCGTATACAAAAGACACATCACTTTTTTTTCTTCAAGGTAAGTCGATTTTTACTCATTGAACTGTCGATTCTCGTTAGATAGCAGCTGCTTAACTGCTTTCTTTTTAAATCGAAACAATTTATTCCCTAAAACTATTGTCGATAACCACAACTGTAGAAGCACAAAAGCCTGAAGTACCGCGCGTATAAACAATAAAATTTCACTATCGGAAATAGAAAAATAAAAAAAAAGTATAGCCATTCGAGCATCAGACATGGCAAAGGTAAAATACAGTTATAGGGTATCAAAGGAAACAATGCCAGTAAATATTCGTAGCAATGGGGGAGAAGGGGGTTTCCCCATGTACAATAGGGAAATTGCGTGGAGAGCCGTTACGCGGAGAATCGTGCGAACATACTTAGGATTCGCAAAGCAAAGCTGTACCGTTCGAAATTGCGTTGCTTGTCGCTGCAATCGCCGCCAGAGAAATTCACGCCTGGGATAGTGTATTCCAACGTTGAATATATTTCAGTTGTAAAGCAGGTAATTGTTGTTTACCTTTGCTTAGACTTTTGTTTGCGAAGTTCATTTCGCGGGCGTGTCCTGCCACGGTAAATATACGTGACAATGTCAGTCTAATTAACGTGGGTTGGAGCGAATTGCTGTGTATACCGATTTTATTAATTATAAATTGTCGATGTTGTAGTGTTTGGTTATGTTAGTATTATTAACACATATTTTTATTATTCATACAATTTTCTCATAAAATATAAAACGAAGAAGATATATCTAAGATATCAATTATTCTTGCAACAAACAATCATAAATGGAACAAGTACAATTTGCTTTCTTCGTCGGAATCCTTCGAAGCTCCCTCCTCAAAATTCGAGGTATTTTGCAATTGCAGCAACAGCTGCACTTACAATTGAACTGACGACTCTATTCCACGTCTACGATTTACACTTTCCGCATCGCTTATTTCCATTTCTCTCTCTCTCTCTCATCTCGTGCCTACCCTCCCGCGAAGACCGTAAACTACCGGCCATTATGTAAAGTTCGCGACTATGCCTCGGCTAATGCACCGAACCTGTTTAACTTTACCAGCAAACTTATTTTATTTTACGCTTTAATGTATTAATGTAAGACTAAAATAGCACACTCAGCCATTTTGGAATACTACAACGAAGAAAAAATCATTACTTACAGTAATAATTTTCGCTGAATTTTTTTTTTAAATATTGTTCGCGAGTAGTTTCGTAGGTTAATTACCCAATTATAATTTAATGCTCGCGCGCGCGAGGTTGAGGCAAATTACGCGGTGGTGAGCAGGCCTTGACTCGAGCAGCTGTCGAATCATGCAATACTTTTGTTACATAAATGCCGTGATCATAAGGTTTTTTTTTTCGCACGCGCGCGCAGCAATTCAGGTGTAAAAATAAAAGAATCGGGCTTCGCGGTGAGACACGCGTTTCTAACGTTTCAGCAAATTTACTTTGACCTATTATCTATAATTTAAAGATTTTTTTTTAAACTCGTTTTACTATAATTGAGATACGAACGTTCCGATAACTCCAACAAATCGCGAGAATCAATTCAATGTTCATCCAATTAAAATTCCATTCCGTTGATCAATCGTCTAACTCCCAGGGCTACATATTCGTAGCCAACGACTTAATCAATCAAATGATCTTCAACTCGTCGTCGGCTGGTGAATAGCGACCGCCTAGTTCCCCACTTGTCGATCTATAACACATACACAAGCTCGAGTAGCAATCGATGCGCGCATCTCTATACACACCACGTGCATGATGATGTATACGTGTATACAGCTCGGGACAGATTATCGGGTTTTATTATTACGTAAAACATCGAAGTAGGCTTGAAGAAAAGAACAAGTTTTTTTTTTTTGCTACATCGTACTGCTACTCACGTGTGACGTTGATAGCGCACGTGCTGTCTCTCGTGATGATACAAAAATAAATTGGTGTACCCGTTTATATATTGGAGGGAGGAGGGATTCTTTTTTTTTTTCTCCCCTTCGTGTGTAGTTTTGTATTAGAGTTTTTTTTTGCCTTCGAAAACTATGCAGGAGTACAGAGATGTGCGTGTCTTGAGTCTGTTTAACGAGGCTTCGTTTTAACGAGGTTCACACTCGATTTCGACTGCACGCACGAGAAATTCTTCGGCTTTATTTATTGTATATATCCGGCTGTGCGAATGATTCGAGTGTCGTGAGAATTGCAGGCGAAGCGTTGAAAGATCGATCCTTTTGCATTTAGAATATTCTTGATTGCTTGAAGCAGTTGAGACAAATTGAATTTCGAAACACTCTACCTCTTAAAAAAAAAAGTTATAATTTACTAACAATATGTGTAACAATTACTAAATCTCTCGCTACAAAAGTATCGTCGTACATACACCTAACGTCATTATACGTTTGTCGAACTTGCACCGCGCGGTAGGATACAAAAAAAAAGAGAAAAAAAATGACAATAAGGTTTCGAAAAAGCGCATGTCAATTATCGCTCGAAAGACAAATCAGCGTTTCGCCGTTAATTCGGTATAAGCACTCTACTCGGACAATGAATCATGTGAGTGCGCGGCTCAATACTGATTCTCCCGGGCAATAATCACTTAATCCAATTACTCATATGCGATGCGCCGCCGCATTTGCTCGAGAATTTCACGGTTTTCAATAAGCACTCGAGCACGATTATTGGCTAATTTTCGCTTGGAATTCGATGATTGTTAAAAAAAAAGTGCACTGAAAAAAAATCCTCTTGGTACAAGAGGAATCCTCTTATTATAAGAAGATTTTCCACTTAAAATAGCTGCAAAATTATTTACTTTTGTAGCAAGAGGATACTTTTGATACAAGAGGAAATATTCTTGTTGTCAGAGTAATCCTTTTGGTGTAAGAGGAATTTATTCTTGTTACAAGAGGAATAATGTTGTAACAAAATGATTTTATTCAAAATAAAATTCCTCTTGTTACAAGAGGCCTGTTTTTTCCGTGTAATGGAAAATCGTTTTAGACCGCTGACAAAAAAAAAGTGACGCTGAGGTTTTGTAAAATCGATGCATTTATGAAAAAAAAAAGTAGTCCCGCAGCTGCAGAGGATTTAGGGCAATGTCGCGGCGTCGGCGTACGATCGTTTTCATATTTATGGCCTCGCTCTTGGCGCTCGTTATCGTTGCTCGGCGCGCGCCCGAGCTTCGAGCGACAGTGTGCTAAAAAAGACGAGCTAAACCAGAGTCCCCTCTTACCCTTTTCATCTCGTCAAACACTTTCGAGTGTTTTCCCTCGGTTGTAACTGAGATTTTTTTTTTTACAGTTAGCCCTGAAACTAGGCTTTTTACTTTTACATTCGTACGCTCGAATGTGAAAAGTAATGTCAATGGAATGAAATATCTGCACCACTCTCATTTTATACTTGAAGCGTATACAATGTTGAACGCACACGTGTCGTCGGGAGCGCATAAACTCGACAATGGCAGAAGGCATTGATGTTCCATTTGCTGGGTGTGCTAATACCAAACTGCATCGCGTATAAAAAAAAAACGTTTGAACAAGCAGCTGATTGTATGCGCGGACGACGAGAGAGTAAACGCGACTCGATTTACATAAGAGTACTCATTGTTTCGAGATGGAGAATTCCGAAATTCTCTCTCTCTCTCTCTCTCTCTCTCTCTCTCTCTCTCTCTTTGCCTTGCGCATAAAACGCGGATATAAAGTAGAGACCCTCGTGAAATGAAAATATACCCTACCGTGGAATATCAAGTTTTTTATGATACTTTCGAGAGGATTGTATCTTCATCAAGTTTCTTTTTTTATTGAATATACAACGAAAAAGTTTCCCTCATGATTTTTATCGTGTTCAACAATCTTGCGTTTATCTCTTCGATTTGCATAATGTTATTCATATAGTTTCCAAAGAAAAGAAGATTGAATAAATCTGAAAATCAAAGTCGACAATGAACAACGACGACGACGACGAAGACAAAAGCAGAGATTCTCAGCCGACTAGACATAATGCATGTGTGACGGCACGCGAGTGAGATAGAGCTGCTACACGATCGATTTGACGTGCGTAGAAACTTAAATGGATGCTCTAATGCTATTTATAAACTAAACTCGCCCTCTCCCCGTTAGTTGCAAGCCCTCCAGAGGTTCTCCTCTCTGCTGATCTCTCTCAACGTAAAAGAATGCCTATCTATCATTCTTGCCAAGGGTAGCTTTGGTTTCGTAAGAACTTCGGAGTGACGTTGGTAGCACACCTGATTTCCGGCTCGTTTCGTCACGTTCTTTTTTTTCTTCTTTCTTTTGTGACTGAAGCTCGGTCGATGTTTGTTTTCACGGTATTATGAAAAAAAAAGTAAGCTTTGACGTCACAGTCTTGAAGACTTTGAACTTACTTTGCATGAAAGTATGCGTATATCACGAAATACAAAAATTAATGCCTATTTTCTGGGGCATAGAATTGGAAAAAAAAATTTCTTTGCTGTAGGGCTTCCGGAATTGTTTCCTCTTATTATTTAAGGTATATAGTAACAGAAAATGTTCGTAAATATTAGAAAAGTCCGCAGAAACTACTCTTTTTTCAGCATTTTTTCAATATTATTAACAAACTAAAAATTTAATGTCTGTAATTCATTGATAACTTTTTACCAGATAGTTATTTTTGAATCAAACATAGCTATAATTTTGATTAGTCAGAAATATTTCTAGTGGTCTTGAAGTCGAGAAACTAGTATTTGAAAAAAAAATTACGTGTTTCGCCTATTTTATTTGAAAAAAGGCCATTTAATTATAATGCGAATATGCCGAAAAAGTAGTTCCTGTGGACTTTTATAATTTTTTTTTTATTTTTATTTTTCAAAAATTACAACGGGTGGAAGCCCTTTACAATGTCATAAAAGTTTTTCAGTTACTCTCACATGTGCAAAGGAAAAAAAAGAAATTATAATGTTTTCAAATAACTGTATAATAAACGTTCACAATTGTTATATACATTGTAATACCAAGTAATTACAGTGTAGAAGTAAACGCGATAACTATTTATTTGTGAATATCTAGTTAATTCAAAAACGTAACTTATTAATATTTATTTATTTAGGTTCATAGTTCATCTAACGTTCACGAGCATTTTCACTATATACTTTAAATGTGAAGAGAAAACAGGCCCGGAAGCTCTGGCGAAGAAAAACAAATGTTCAATTCTAGACCACAGAAAAATGTATTGTATTATTTTTTGGATTCCGTCATAAACATTCTCGAGAAACTTAATTCTCATAAAAAATATACTCACTGAAGTGCAGTGCGCGGTCTTGCATTTTCGGGTGATCGTACGATCGTTAAAAGACTCGAATTAGCATCCACGAATAATTGACGCGAAAGAGTACGAGAACAGCAAAAAAAAAAGTAGATAGCAGCGAGTGTATGAAACAGACGTGCATTCGTAATATCGATCAGCGCGTGTGCAGCAAAGCTTGCAAGCAAACTAAACTTGTACATATCAATCACACGAGTAGTATAAAAAAAAAACATTCTCGGTTAAAAAAAAGAAAGAAACGTCTATACAACATTCGGCTGTACACGGTAGAAAATGTATTTTCGTAACTAGAATACACGAACATATTCGATTTGCTTGTTCAGAAATTTCATCATCTATATAATCTTATAAGCAGAGTATTTGCGAATATATTCACGGCGAGTAGCCACTTCCGCATGTATCCTCTTCAAATACGATAAAGCTATATAGGGAGGAAAAGTAAAGCGTTCCCTTTCATAAATAATTCATAACGCGGTTGAGGTACAAAAGGGCTCAGACCACTAGCTTCTCCTCATCTGTGTGCATTCTCGCACCACGATTATAACCCTGACCAATCAACGCTGAGAATTGCAAATTTCTCTCTCCCACGCTCATATACACACAGAATTCCCGGAGCGATGCGCAATAAAATAAAGAAAAAAAAAGGTGAAACTGCGTTTCAGAATCCACTGGGATATTAAGCTTTACGACACTGCGAATGGAAAGGACAACGGCTCTTTTGATAAAAAAAAAGAAAGTGTGTAGTCGTAGCACTGGCTAGCAATAATATTTATTTTCGCCTGCCACGCCGCGAGAGCTGTCGAGAATATCGTAAAATGTTCGAGAGAAGGCAAATGGATGAAAGAGAACTGGATATGAAGAAGAGGTTATATGGCCCTGCGATATGGCAAGTTTATTTTTATGAGAGAAATTTTTTTTTTCTTTCAATTCTAGCGATAAAATAATATTTGATTGGAAAAGTTGACGTTGATTTGCTTGCGAATATCGATAGAAATTAATAAAAAAATGTTATGCGAAGGGACAATATTTCTCGGAAGCGCGACTACTCAAATATGAATATGCTACATAATTTAAAAATACCCGTACGGGTATACGTGTAAATCGCATGAATAAAAAAGCGACGCACAAAAAAGAGTAAAAAACAAAAAATGAAAATAACGTGGTTGGAAAAATAGTATTACGGCTATAGGGGTCAACGTTTTCCTAGGCGTCTATCGTAGCCGCTAGTATAGAAAAGCGTGTGTATTCGCGGAGTTTTTCAAAGCGGATCGATGCGCGAATTTCGCACACGTGAAGTAATATAATAGCCAACGCCCCCCCCCCCCCGCGTTTCTTTCGGACTTTCGCGTGTTCGCAATCTGTTTCTCGTTCTCGCCTTTTTTTTCTCGACTCATTGGCTTATTACGATTATTAGCGAACTTTTTTTTTCGCACGATCGCAGCTCTGCCTTCTTTTCTTTTCTTCTCTCGTTAAGATTCTGGGTTATTGGTTTTTATTTCCAGTCAAGCGGCGTGAGACAGATAACATGGTAATTTCTGCTGGATAAGATTTAATTGATGTGAGAGAAATCGCTGTTAATGGGGTTGTGCTTGTTTAAAAGGTAATTGTTACATCTGATTTTTTTTATTGGGTCGATGAAGTTATCTTAATTTGTTAGGACTCGGAATAATAGACTTTTTTTTACTATTTTGATTGGAATTTTCAAAGTTGATTGTGATTGACGTGATCAGAGTAAATATTGGATTTTCGTTGGAATAAATAAACGGACAATAAACTTCATCGCGACAGTATTGTAATTTCATAAACGTTCATCGACAGCTATATTTCAGGGCTGACAAATTTTCGGATATTGTAAGAGTTATAGCGACAGTATAAATCGACACCAACTTTGTTAAGTAGAATAAGCGTAATTAATTATTTAATAACGTTAGATCCACTATAAACAAATAAACCCCAACTACAAAAAAAACGGAATTATTTATTGTTTGTCTAATAGACAAACAAGCAAAATTAGTTATTCCGCAAACAAGCGACAACTTAATAACGGCCAATTTCCAAAACTGAGAATTTAATATATATATATATATATATATTCGCCGAGAAAACTCTTCAGTCTAAACGTCAAGTTAGACTAATTGTAAGTCCCTCTGCGTTGACGTATTAATTTAACGAGTTTACGCGTCAACTAATTCGATTAGGGTAGAGGATAGACTTTAATTTCGCTACAGAGCACTTTTGGGTCTCAGCGCGCCCCTTAAATAATGCCCGATCCCCGTGGCTTGAGATTTACGAGCTTCCCGTGCGAGCGGATCCCGGTGACACTGCGAGTCTGTGCTTGCAAGCCCGGAAAATCGAGCTTGGCTTGGCTTTTTTTTCTCTTCGTACCGGAGAGAAAATTTTCGTCCGCTTTTTTTTTACAAAGTTGTTATGGATGAACCTCGTTATTTCTGCTGAGTTATTGGTGTTCCAAAGCTTTTTTATCATGGAGAATCAAAAAGTCGGATTATTATGTAAAAGTCAAAATTGAAAAAGACTGGAATATTTTTTAGAAAATGGGACATAAATCCTACATATTTATCTGTCATTGATAAATGGAGATCAGACTAGCAGCGAAACTGCTGACTCTAGGTAGTACTAGAATTCACTAGAAAGTCGGCTGGGCAGATGCTTGATAGAGCGGCAATTTTAAAAGTACACTGAGACTCACAGTCGCTCACTACTTAGGCTTGTAAGTAAAGTCGAAATGCAAAATAATTTTTCAATCAAACTGTAAAATTGCTATTCGGGTGTAAAAATACTATCAGTTAGCATGCACAACGACAATACAAGCTTATGCGTATTAACCAAATTCTATGCCCGTCAGTCACTTGAACTCTGAGCTTCGCCGAGTTAGTCAGAAATTTGGCATGTCAGCTTCAGGTCCATCATTGATAATGCATTGGATTATATTGCACTAATTGGATGGACAGTTCGCTAAATCGATTATATCCTGCGTAATTATTTATAGATAACTCTCATTGCATTAACATTGCATGAAATAATACGCCAGAGGATTGGTCGCATGTTTGCTCTTAATAAATCCCGAGTCGATTTATTAGTTTCAACGAATTTGATATTAACAAATTATTATTTAAAAATTAATCAACTTTTACAATACCACTTCATCATAATAAAAAAAATACTCGGAAGCACCCGCAATAATTAATAACGTTCATTACGGCCATCTACTTATATCTTAAAAGCCCCTCTCGGCAAACTCGAATGAAGAAAAAAGATAAAAATTAACGCTAAAATATGAGCGGGCAAAAGTCGCGGTTGAGAATTTGAAATGAGAAAAATGAAAAGGGCCAGAGAAAGAGACAATGAAAAGTAAAGTATAACTCCGGAAGAGAGAAAGAAAAAACAGGAGCTTAAGATAGATTAGAAGCCCTTTACGCCGAGGGAGCGAAAAAAAATAATAAAGGGGAAAGAAAGTAAAATGACAATTGGAATCGCATTGACTTTCAGATATGCCGCGGGCCTCTTCAACGACTTTAATTATCGTGGTCTCGGCCCGTTAAATTTGTCGATGCGAGCGGGCGGCGTAGTCGATCATTTGAATGGAGAGAGATAGAGAGACGATGGTTTCCAAACGAGTAATAATGCTTTTCCCTTCTGAAAAGAAGGGAAATAAAGCTCTCGGATCGTCTAGAGACTTATTCTTCGCGGAAGAGGGGAAAATGCAGATTGCCATGAGCAAACAATCAGCTTTATCGAACTCTCATCTCTCTCTCTCTCTCTCTCTTTTGTGCGACGAGTGTTTATTGTTTATCGATTACGACTTATTTAATATCGATTGACGTGATATTTCGTATAACTTTGTATTCTGACTTTGTTATAGTCGTGATAATTGCTTAAGAAGTTTGAAATAGCTTTCGTGAGAAGTTTCGTGCGTTTTGTTATGAGCTGACTATTGTTAACTGCCCGAATCGTTTCAAGAACGCAGCGAAGTAAGTCTATTGTTTCTTCGTATTTATGAACTGGAATTACGAAAGTTACTCGGACAAGTGGCATTGTTGAAAATACAAGAAATTTTTCACTCGCCAGTAACAATAACAAATAAAACAAATTGATTCTTAATAGCGTTGCGTTCGATGCAAATTCATTCGTTAAAGCTATGAAATAACGCTTTGAAACGTGAATATAAAATGATTCATATTTATCAAATAAACATTCCGAACAAATACCCGTCGAATAAAAGAAGGATACATTATGAGAATTTTTTTGCTTGTCAATATTCCCCTGACAAACTGCCACTGAAGACTCGAGAGAATAAGAACTTAAAGTGATATTAAAATTGAAAAAAAAAAGAGCCGCTCATTTTTTATTCTCTGGGCGTCTATACTACTACAGAAGCTTTTGTATATGTATATAAAACGAACCGAAGAGTCGATTATTTCCTCTATCTGCTAGCGATAGCTTCCGGATATTAATTTTCCGGCGTGGGGCTTTTGTCATCGTCGACGCTTGCCGCTATTGCTGACTTTGTCCGCGACGCTGCGCCATATACCAAATATCGCCCTTTTTGATGTATTGCACTCGCCCGTTGTACGCTCGTTGTGCTCTCTACCAGGCTTATCAAACGTCGAAGCTATACAACGTCGTTTCTCTGTATACACAGACTCGGTGGTGATTAATTACTTTAGAATATTTTCGTCAAGTTTTTATCGAAAATTTTTTAATATCTCTTTGAAACTAGTACAAAGTAAATTTTTTTTAGAAATATGTCAGTATTCAAAATGAGAGTGCAAAATCAACGCTGAATATCTCCAACGACATATTTTTACATTCGACCCATCCTGTAACCCATCTAACGCGAGCAGTCAAGCCGCAAACTGCCTGCCACTTATTCAGTGCCATCAAGAGCGAGAGAGAGAGAGAGAACTTGCGCGCCGAGTCCACATATATGTCCAATTCCACAAAAAAAAACGCCCATAATTCGGCACCGGTTCTAAAAATGTCAAACTCAATCGACGCTCCTAATTCCTTCGGGATATTA
>JAWWMK010000032.1:6298566-6330448 GCA_035047105.1 Galeopsomyia nigrocyanea | reverse complement strand
ATATATAACCCCAAAGTCATATATAATATCCATTGTCCGCGAAGCCACAATAGCCCACACTAACTATTAACCGAAAAGTTATGCTTCCCACCTTACTGTACATACGTGCTATCTCATCGAGTCAACGACTTTTGCCAACACATATGGGAGAGAGAGAGAAAAGTGAGGAATAGATAAATCAATGGTTATAGCAAGCTTGAAAATTCCAACGTCACGCTGGTAACTTTCGAATCCACATATAAACTTCCCCCCATCCCCTCGCTGTGATAGCAATTTTACACCCTTGGATAGACAGCAAATCGACTTATAAAGCTGCGCGCACGAAAGTGACGATATTCTCAGCTTTAAGCCGCAATCTATATATGTGGGCTAACCGCACCGATACATGCCAAGCATTTTTTGGTTTCGATTGCTTTTAATCCAATGAGGCGCGGCTTCTTCTTCTTCGTTTTTTTTATAGCTTTATTACACCCGTAACTGTTACGTGAGGTTCGACCCACGAATATTATTCCGCAGAGAATTTATTGGATGCATGCAGCTCTATACTTCTTTTTGCCGATCGCAAATTATTGTATTTTTTTTTAAATTATTATTTCCATTTCAAACATGCCTTTTTAAGGATTTCTAAATCTTGACTACAAGAATAGATAATCCTTTGTATGTCTGACTAATTTATTTGTATTTTTGTACATTGAGAAAAAAAAAGAGTTCAAATAAAATACTGCACCCGTCAATTTTGGAAATTTCTAGCGCTATCGCTAGATGTCTCAAATCATTAATCAAGTTGAAAAACGCTTTCAAAGGGTTAAAAGCAAAAGAAAATTATTGAATAATATTCAATTACGCTGACATTAAGTACAAGTGTCTGTAACAGATAACGCTGACAAGAACCAATGTATCATAAAATAATTTTTTTTATTATTTCTAATTCAAAAGAGTCCATTCAGGACAACTCGAATCTCGAGCATAAAGAAAGTGTGAAAGTTTTTGTTTGTAATGTTAGAAAAAAATCGTTCATAGCGTTAGGAGCAATCAAAAGATCAATGAGGTTTATTTCGAATGAAATCAACGTTATATCGCTATAATTTAATCGATTGTCATCGAATAACAGAATGAAAACGATCCTCACTCTCTTCCTCTCGACAAACGGCATAAAATAAAAGCTAAATCTCGCAATTCTGACGTTATCTCAAAAAGACAATTTCGCGATTTGCGTAATTTGATAAAGCCCATTAATTATCAACGAAAGTCTGACCCAATTAATGCCTGTCCGACCGGGTAAAACTTTAATTAGTAAAATTAAAACAGTCGCAGCACGTGAAAACAAATGTCGCCCCCCCCCCCTTCAGCTCGAATATTTTATCGCTATACGGCAAATTTAAAACGGCAACTGACTATTTACGCGACGTTTGACTGATATACAAACTGGAATTCCAAATGGCCATAATAATTTATATAAAAAAAAATCCTCCTGTAGTCTGATAATAAAATCAGCAATTTATTCTTTCGCTCTAAAATAAAGTCAAGCCACATGGAATCGACGTTTTTTTATGCAACCAGCGGTGACGTTACGTAGCTAGAGCAAGAGATAGCTATCGAACAACTAAGCTACACATACACACACACATAGACTTTACAAAACAATCGATCGTCGAGATGACGCCCCTTATATATAGTCCACGTCACACCAAAGCTCGAGCTGTATGTAATATATTCACATCTCGCGCGTCTGTAAAAAGAACTTGCCTGACATGCTCAATGTCTTTTAAATGCGGAAACTACAATGTCGCGCTCTTGAATATTCACGCATGTCGAGGTTTTTTTTTAATGGCCCCGCGTCTCTTCTCCGTACGTTTCACGATAAATTAAAGCTCCGAGCGCGCGCGACGATGTTTGAATTGGACGCTTTGGATGTGCGGGGGGGAGGGGAAGGGTATTTGATTTCGAGCGTTTGATATTGCTTTGTGTGCGGGATTCATCGAGCGTGGCAGGTGAACCCACAACGTCGTCTGATGAAGTGCTTGATTTTGACGATTTTGATCTTTCAACACTGCTAGCCCTGATTTCAATGTTTCGTGTGCTTTTATTTTTCGTGATATTCTAGACATATAATTGAGTTTTTTTTTCTTCTATTGAAATAGCAAGGAATTCAAGGGTATCGCGAGATCAGATGACGTTGCGGTAATTTCTTTTTTTATTCCACTCGCATCGACCTGTCAGTATCCGAACGCATCATATACAAATATAAACAAACGACTATCGAAATAACTCGTATATGAATTAAAAATTCGTACAAACAGGTACTGCAACTTACATCACCTTGACGAATCAAGAGAAAAAAATAGAATGCATTTAAAAAATCACGAGACAGTAAGAAGATTCATCCTTGAAATGATCTTCCGCATCGCAATGAATATTCATCCGCACGTGCATCTCTCACGCAAGCGATAGATCCTCAAAACTTCATCGTAACATCGAAGCGCTCGGAGCAATTAAAAATTTTGCATCTCTGGAGAACAAGAGCAAAAAAAAAAGCCAACGCTAAGTTTACCACACCTCTGCTTTATTCCCTGGAGTCATTTGTTCCTAATTACACGGAAGATCATTAATCTTGGTTATATCTTTGGGGCATCGGGGTACGCGCGGGGAGCGCGTTTAATTTCGAGACTGCAAAGTGCGCGAGCGCGCCCCTTCGTATTTTCCTCGGATATGAACAGTCAGTCTACTGTGGTTGATGTTTTTCGAATGGTTGATGGAAATTTCATTGTTCGTTTTACGATTGGAAATAAACAGTAACCTTATTCGATCTTGCTAAGTTGATTTGCGATATACGAAGATTGATATTTAATGCAGAGAGCTTCGTATCTAAATTTACTCGACGGCTGATAATAATCGCCAGTCCAACAAGCAAGTCGAGTACCAAAAAGTTCGCTCGGCTATTTTTGTATTCCGACCGGCCTACATAATCCCGATCCACTACAGTATATAAGCGTAATACATAGGTATATAGATGCAAGCTTCCGCACATAATTTACCAGCGTCGTCGCTCGTGGGCTATAATAGCCAAGAAAGAGATAATTATGATTAATCACAAAAGTATATGCACTCACTCTGTCTGATTATCCTCGAAGGTGATGGTACCCTCGGCATGAAGATACTGTTTGCCAGGTTTGGCCGTACCCTCGACCGTCCGATAAGGTACGACAACGCGTCCCCGGGCGCCACTGTAACGGATCACCCGTAACGGATACTGGCCCACGCTCTCCACCAACTCGATGTCGCGCTCCGGGAAACCAAACACACCGCTATGGTCGTCGTCCAGTATCATCACTGTCGCCAGACTCGGCGACGCCAGCATCGCCGGCTGCGACACGTTCATCAGCCTGCAAAAAAAAAATAGAAAATACGTTACGGTTTTTTTTTTTTGGTGTTGGTGAATGCGTGTTTGATTGCTTGGATTGCATGTAACGGGAGTTTGAGCGAACTTTGGCTTTTTCGAAGCAGTTCTCAAGGCTGCGTGAAAAAGCAATTACGTTTATTTATATCGCGTTTGATAGATTAAACCTTGCGAACACTGATTTGGTATTGATATACCGTGAGTTTGGTGAAAAGAAACGGAGGGTACGTTAAACTTATTTAAAAATCGTTGTAGCTTGTTAGTAACTTTAAGATATCGACAATTGAGCAATTTGCAAAAGAAAAAACTCGTAGAAAATAATTTTTATGAGCAGCATATAGATATCGATCCAATAATTGTAACATCAATCACACGAATATATGTCGAGCAAGCGAACGCATTTTCCTTCTCAAATTGCAGTACACAATGGGAACTGCAGAGGCGAGAAAGACTAAAACAAGCAGCAGCGCACTATCGAGTATTAGAAAATGAGCGGCTAACGAGATAATTTGCGCGCTCGTCGCGATCGAATGAACGCGGGTGCGCGCATGAAAAGTCCTCAAGTGTCGCTGGTAATGATTTCTCAGTCGCGACCTACTTATGAAAGCACTGAGCAGTCGTTGTTTTCAGTCGATTGCTATCCGCGTCGCCGTCATTATGGCACTGGACACGAGAGGAAAAAATTAAGCGAAACCACCCTCTGCTTCGCTTTTATATATATTTTTTTGTTCTCTCTCTCCTTCTCGAGTTGGCTCTTATCGTCTTCCACTTATTCGTTTATCTCGCCATCGTAATCACCGACACGACGACGACGACGACGACGACGACGACTCACGTCATGGGCTTCTTGCATCGTTATAAAAAAATAAAAGAACTAAAGGCTCGACTGGAGAGTATAAAATGGTAGGTAGTCTCGTAAGCGAAAATTCTGGTTTACTTTCTTTCGATCGCGTACGAGGAAAATATTTCTGTTCGATATATTCGGTAAACTTCGAGAGTTTTTTTTGTTTATTATGCATGCTTGGATGGATTTTTGTGAAAAATGAATAAAGCTGAAAATTTAATATAGGCTTATTATGAGAATGTCGATATTTCCATTCTTAGATTCGTTAAAAAATATATATTGTAGAACTGAAATCTGACAAGCCGGCTGTTGTGCTCCGAATCAATTCGAGATTTAACGGTTCGTGAATTTTGAAAAGTTCGTATTTTGTTGGCAGGTTTTATGCATCCGTAGTCATAATTTATTTGGTTTATAAACTTTCTAAAGATTATTTCACGTAAATGGTTGATAGAAATAAAAAATCTTAATAAATACGTATACAATTTTACTGATTATATGAGCTAAGTATATAAATGTTATAAATGTTTACACAATATATTTAAAATTCTAAAATAAATGAATATATCATTGCTAACAAAATTCTATAATAATCGAACTTTGAGATTAGCCCGGCTAAACTATTTCATCTGTCTTACTTGTAATCCAAGTAATCTATTGTTCGCACTATCGGCAAGGTGATAGTTTCGTGATGGCGCGTACATGATGTAATACACACACACACACACACACACACACACAATGACTATTTTGTCTCTCTCTCTCTCTCCTCACCTTACGTAAAAGTGCTCGTCCTCCTCGAACAGCTCGTCGTCAATGACAGACAGCTTGATGGTCTTCCTCGTTTCGCCGGGCTCGAATTTGAGGGTGCCTTTAACGCTCACGTAATCGGATCCAGCCTCGGCGGTACCGTCCTCCGTGCAGAAATCAACGGTACACGCTCGATTCAGATCCCCGCCGACTCTCGTCACACCCACCTCAAAAGTACCAACGTTCTCCATCACCGTGTAATGCCCGGGCTCGAAGTAAACCCGCTGGGCGTTCACGTTCTCGATGTCGATACTCTCGGCCTCGGCGCGTTGCAGCTCGGCTTTCACCTCGCTCAAATCGCTCTGGGCCCGTTCGCTGATCTTCCGACTAAGATTCCCAGCGCCGACCATCTTTCGGGTCGCCTGAACTCGATAGAACGCCCGACTCTTGGGTCCCTTGCCCAACACCTCCTCGTGGGCCATCACCTCGAGTTGCTCGAGCGGCAGTTGAGGATGCTTCTTGCGCAGCTCCTTCAGAGTGCGAATGTAGTCGCGTCGGGTCTGCTCGAACTCCCGGGACTCGGGCGTGTCGGCGTCGAGGTAACGGTCGATCATGCCGTTGCTGTGCTCGTGCTGGGCTTTGATCTCGAGCTCGAGGCCGACGTCCGAGTCGCCGGCCTCCGTCTCGACGATCACGCCGCGTTTGTTCATGCGGTAGCCCTTGTGCAGGTACTTGTAGATCAGCAGTCGACGGTCGGCCACGTAAGCCGTGAGCACAGTCGCCGGGAAGAACATGAAGGTAAGCAATCCCTCCCAGATCTCCAATTCGCCGGGACTCGATACCGCGAGGATGATGTACATCCAGATGTAGGCGAATATGCTCCAAGTCGCCGTCACGAAGAACACGCGCAGATGCTTGATCTTGCGCACCTCGCCGTTGGGTATGACGAACACGCAGATGGAGATGATGACGAAGAGATTGTAAGCGGCCGAGCCGACGATCGTGCCGGGTCCCAACTCGCCCGCTTGAAAGTTCTTCGCGTAGATCTCGATGATCGACAGTAGAATTTCCGGGGCGCTGCTGCCGAGTGCCATGAGAGTGAGATTCGCCACCGTCTCGTTCCACACGCGCACGATGATGATTTGCGGCTCTTTGCCCTGGCGTTTGACTAGCAGCTCTTTCTCCTGGGAGGTGATCACCTCGATGGCCGCCATGAAGCGATCGGATATTATCGACACGCCGATGAACAGATAGCCCATCATCAAGAAGTAGACCGTGCCGCGGAATACCTTGTCCCAGGTGTCGAGGCCATCCAGTGGGTACCATAACGGGATCACCAGACCGGCTGAGCATGCAATTGAATTATTCTCCATCGTTATTCCGTTTTTGCTTTTTTTCAAATCGAAATTTTATTTTCTTTTAACGATGGATCAACGACTCGAGATGATGATGATAATTCATTGGCGGCCGGTTGTTGACTTCATTGTTGTTGTTGTTGTTGTTGTTGTTGTTGTTGTTGTCATCGTCGCACTTCATGCCTTTTGTCAATCACCACATGGCTGCTCCGCTACGCTGTGTTATTCTGTCATCACTCGCGAGCTTTCACATTGCACTGACTTGTACACCACGCATATCGCACTTGTGAGAAACAACTTTGATTTGGAAAAAGAGGCAAAGACAGAGCAAGAGTGAAAGAGAGAGAAAGAACTGTGTTAAGAGAGAGAGAGAAAGAGAAAGAGAGATAGAAAGAGTGAGAAAGAGAGAGAAAGGGACAAAAGGTAGAGGGCCTACATCTACGACACACTGGCTACCGGCAGATCGCGAGGGTTGTTGTTGCGACGACAGTGGCAAAGCATCGGATAGAACAGCCGCCGGTCTCCTCGGCAATATAATAAGCGAGGACAACTCCCATCACGCGTGGGGTTCTTTCGTTTTTTTTTCTTTTTTATATCTATTTTTTGTTGTTGTTGTTTTTTTTGCAAGCAGAAATCGAGTCACCGCCGTTGGAGCAGAGCAGCAAAAACACTGCACGCTGCGATCATCAAACACACCAACCAACGAAAAAAGCACTGTCTGTCGTCGAGCTTGCGCGAGCCGCGTCCGAGCGAGCACTGAGCACACGGCGGCGTCGCGCCGCCAAACGAAGCCCGCGCACGACGCCTCTCTCTCTCTCTCCCTCTTCGCCTCCTCTGGATAGGTAGGTTTTGCTCTCTGCTGCAGCATATATATCTTGTGGGGCGTCGCGACGCCCAACGCCCGTGAGAGAGAGAGAGATAGACACAAGAGAGAAAGAGAGAGGTAACCGACTGATATAAACAAAAAGAAGTGTGGAAAGGGATTTGGCAATGTTGCGAATTCACATGAATATTGCAATAATAATGCTAATGATCGTTTAGTTTTTTAAATAAAAGCTCGATTTTTATTTTCGCAGAAAAAAAAAGACATTTGAGTTTGATGAAAATAAAGTACATCCGCAAGGGATGAACGTGTATTCAAAACAGAAGCCCCCATAGTGTGTCAGGTGCTAGCGCAAAATGAAATAAAGAAGTGCAATGACAGCTACCCTACATGAAGGAGAGAGAGAGAGAGAGAGAGAGAAAAGAAAAGAGAGAGAGAGAGAGACGGGCGGAGGGTTTGACGCATGCGTCGTGAGCAGTGTTTTCACCCGCCCAAGAGGGAGAGAGAGAGAGAGCTTGCAGACGGCTTCCCGGCAGAATCACCGGCGAGCCCTCGCGCGCTAAAATTGTGTATATGCCCCGTCCAAGCGCCTAGAAATCGATTCCAAGGGCGTGCGCTCGTGCACTTTCAACTGTGCACGCTTTTTAGCGGAGAATGTTCGACCGCGCGATCGACGATGGTGTCGGTTGGGTTGCCGTTTTGCAGGAGCTGAGTCGCTTTTGCTTTTGATGAAAATTTTGTGTGTTTGAATTGATATTCTTATTATTAGGATTGTAGATGTTAAGGATGTATAAACTGCATAGCTGAAATAATTCGAGATCTTATGATGGATCTGAGGAAGGAAAATTGTGGCTGATAAGTACAATTGGAAGTATTGACTAGGATCTATAGAAAATGAAATTTTTTTCATATAATTGTTCTATACAACATTACATTATAACATTTGCAGTGAAAGGTAATTTAATCAATATATGACTTTACATTTTGTTATACAAGTGGATACATAAATATTTCAAAAATACTTTTGGTATTCTTACGTAAGCTTAATAGCCGCTATTTGTAACAAAAAAAAGTACAGGCAATTAAATAAAACTTGTGCTTGCACATTTAAAATTTAGTGCAAATCACGCAATCTCGGTTTGTGTGATCGTATATTTGAAAAAGCTTTGAAAAATTACTAGAAACAAATCTATAGCATACGCCAACTCTTGATAACTACGACCGTAAATTATCATCATGTAAAATGAATACCATATTGAAATTCTTCTTTATACCGCCAGATATCGCTAGCATATGGAGTATATAAAAACGTTCGTATATAAAAATGTCATCACATTAAAATTATTTTAATCATATTTTATTCTTTTAAGATAAAAATAATTTTATTTAAATCTTTTAAAAATGTTTATACTATAGTTGAAAATTATTGTCTTTAAATTAATCATGTTGACTCGTGTAATAGACATGAGGAGAAAGGAAGCATTTTTGAATTTTATTTTAGAATATTCTTTATTATAAAAACAATTTGATTACAAAGTTTTTCTTTAAAAATTCCAATTACAATACAATATATGCAGTCGTAATGGTAGACTTAAACTTTTCAAAACTTCAATATCACATCATCTGGCAGATGTTTCAAAGACTTGAGTTTGATTTCAGTAAATTTATTTTTTTCTAAGTTGAGATGCTTCAATGATTCAGCCTCTCTTAGTAATATGTCCTCAATATTTTCAATTTCATTATTACCCAGCGAAAGACTACGGAGATTATTCTGCCACTGCCAAGCGGGTAGTGATTTAATTCGATTATCACTCAAATTCAATTCTAACAATTTTGGTAATTTATTTAGAAAGATTGATGGAATCGTTTTCAATCCATTGGAACGTAACGACAGTATCTCTAGTTTCGGCAATTCCGAAAATCTTTCTAATCCATTCGTTGACAGTAGTGACATCATTTCATAATCATCGTGTTGCATGTTGTCCATGTATAGAGAAGTCAAATTCAATAAATTACTGAAATCTGGTATACGTATCAGATTGTTATTGCTTAAATTCAAATGTGACAAAGCAGGTAAATACTCAAATGTTCCATCCGGAATTTCTCCGAATTTGTTGCTAGACAGATCTAAATAGTTCAATTTATTGGCATCTTTGAATGCATCTATGTCAATTTTTCTAATTGAACAATTAGCGATGTGCAATGACTCTAATTCGGTCAAATTTTGTAAGCACAAAGTATTTTCGAAGCAATAATGATTACTGAGAGTATAAAATCTATTCTCATTTAAATCTAAATGAGTAATATTTCTGGATTGAGAAATTTCTAAAGCGGTTAATTTAACATTCCTCATTGTAAGAGATGTCACAGTTTCGGGTATACGGCTAAATACTTCTCCTGAGGTCGTGTGAAAATTATTTTCAGATATGTCTAAATGAGTCAACTGAGGAAAGTGACTTGCCCAATCGCTGGCAAGCGAATTGATAAAAATATTTCGAATTGAAAGATAATTTAAGTAAGGATAATAGTATTCAACTACTAACTCAGAATAATAAGTATAACATATTTCACCAACGCTCTGGTATAGTTCTTTAGAACATCTATTGGAATAAGATTCAGTTGCCTGTGAGTAATAATCATATGGGTTTGGAGTAGTTGTACGGATTCTAAAATTGTATATACCAGGTATTGATGTTGTATTTAGTCTGCGCGTTGAACTGTACGGTCTGTCGATCACCGTTGACAAAGAATCAGGATTGTTATCCAAAGTTAATGATTTTAATGCGTGCAAAGTTCCAAACGAAAATAAATCGTCAACAGTTAATTCGTTATGTGACAAATCCAAAGCCTCAAGACTAGGTAGACTGTCAAATGTATTCTCTTGGAAATTTCTTATGCTATTGCTTCTGAGAGCCAAAGTTTTTATATACGGATTAGAGATGAAATTTGGGTTGACAATACTAAGACCCATGCTTGAAAAATTCAAAGCAACGTCCGCGGCACAGTTTACATTTTGTTGAATATTTTCAGTAGATATTGTAGGTAAAGAATATACACAAACACTTATTGTAATAATATTGAATGCAATTAATAACTTCATGATTAGTTAACCGAATTTGTGGCAAAAATAAATTTTTTAACTCTCAATAACAACTATTTTTTCGCACGACAGCGATAAAACTGAGAAGTTTAAGGTCTTGCTACGGTTACTGACAATGAGTCTGTACTGAGCGCGCCGCTATTCGAACTTATACTGCTTATCTTGCTACTATCATTTGAAGATAGATGTATCGCTGACCACAAGTTCATAGTCGTTATCCGTAAAATAAATAAACGTCAAAAAATAAACTTTTTGTAAATACCATGTATTAAGAAACTGAAACGTGTATTTTTAATATATAATATGATTGAAAATAGACAAATGAATGGATAATAAACGTGAAAACAAAAGAAAAATAACAACTTTTACTTTAGCATCATGCTGATAAAATTGAAAAAATATAGCTTTATATGTTATCAAAAACTATTTTATGAATAGTGCGAAATAACTACAATTTTTAAAACGGCATATTTTAATGTTAGATATATGATCCATTCTCAAAATAAACATTTCAAAGAAGTCATTTTTTTAATAACTCGAATTTCTTCTATAACTCCTATGTAGTACATCGAATCAAACAATAAAGGAAATAAGAAGCCATGGGATAATTTTAAAAATCGTTTATTACGACGAAAACTTAATTGTAATTTACATGAGCAAAAATATTCATTAAACAATATATGTATATTCAAAGCACAGATTTCTTAAAATATTATTTCGGTGTAATCTTGTAAATGTTTAATATGCTTAAGAACGATGGAAGTAAATTTATTATTTTTTATATCTAGAACCGCTAATGATTTAGCCTCTTCCAATGATATGTTTTCAAGACTTATAATTTCATTGTCTCTTAGCGAAAGAGTACGAAGATTATTCTGCCATTTCCAATAGGGCAATGTCGTGATTATATTATCACTCAAATTTAATTCTATTAATTTCGGTAATTTATTTAGAAAGCTTGATGGAATTGCTGTCAATCCATTGGAACGTAGCGATAGCATCTTTAGTGTTGGCAATTCTAAAAATGTTTCTAATGCAGTCGATGATAATAATTTCTTATTGCGCATGTCATCCATGTATAAACTAGTTAAATTCTTTAAATTGCCAAAATCTGGTATGGATTGCAACTTGTTTCTGCTCAAGTCCAAATGCGACAAGCTAGGTATGAACTCAAACGTTCCATCAAGAATTTCCTCGAAATTATTACTCGATATATCTAAACAGTTTAATTTTTTAGTTTCTTTGAAAGCATCTTTTTCGATATTTTTTATTGAACAGTCAACAATATGCAGGGATTCCAAGTCCGAATTTCGTAAACACAGAGTATTTTCATAGCAACGATGATTACTGAGAGTGTCAAATTTATTTTCATTTAAATCTAAGTGAATAATGTTTTTTAGTTTTGAAATATCCAAAGCCGTGAATTTAACTTTTCTCATCGTGAGAGATGTTACACTGGCAGGTAAACGATTAAATACTTCTTCTGAAGTCTTGTCTAAATAATTTTGAGACATGTCTAAGTGACTTAAATTAGGAAAATGATTTGCCCAATCGCTGTCAAGAGATTTGATATAAATATTTCGGATGGAAAGACGAGTCAACTGAGGATAATCATACTTAACTTTTAATGTAGAATAATCCTGACATCCGTAATCTTCTGTGTAATATTTATTTCTTGAACAGTAATCATAGTTATATAAGACTCGAGATGAAATTTTAGGATTGTTATCCAAAGTTAGTGATTTCAATACATTCGAACTTCCAAACGAGAATAGATTTTCAGTGTTTAGATTGTTGTTCGATAGGTCCAAATTCTCTAGACTAGGTAAACTATCAAACGTGTTTTCTTGGAAAGATTTTATATTATTATTTCTAAGTGCTAGTGCTTTTACATATGAATTAGAGATGGAATTTGTATTAACAATACTAAGACCCATATTTGAAAAATCTAATACAACGTCACAACTTGTATTTTTTTGATGAACGCTTTCAGCAAATTTTTCAAGTCCAGGATGTGGTAATGCATTTATGTATGCAGAATATGTACAAATACTTATAATGACGTTGGTTATAATTAATCGTTCCATGATTAGATCACTGTTTTGTGCAAAAATGGTGACTTAATAAACAAGCAATTTGAAAAACACAACTCTCAGTGTAACATGCGTTATATCAAAACTACAACGGTGATTGATAGGTTTACTACCTAACTGAATCATTATAGCCCATGTTACTCGTATTTATACTACGCATCTTGCTATTATCACGCAAAAATAATCATAATTAATCAACAGTTATTCATGTGCACATCCGCAAAACGTAGAAATTTGTTAAGATAACATTTGTATTCGTACAATTAACTCAGGAACAGATAAGATTTCACAAAAATCTATAAAATGCGATAATTAATCAGCATTGCCAATGATATTAACTTCCCGAAAAAATTCAAAGAATATGATGACAAAATCTACATATCGAGAATGATATTGCTGCTTGTAAAATCTTTAAAAGATGATATTTTCATTTTAGATATATAATTATTTTTCAAAATTAGTAGCTTCAACGACGTTGCTTCTTTTAATGACAATTTTTCTATATCTTCAATTCTATTGGAACTCAAATCAAGTTCAATGAGAGCGTTCTGATTATTCCAACTTGATAGGAAAGTAATGAAATTATAGCTTAAATCAATCTTTTCCAGTGCTGGTAATTTATCGAATAAAGTTGGTGAAATTGTATTCAAATTATTACTACGCATCGATAGGTATTTAAGTTTCGGCAAATGTGCAAAAGATTGTAATGATTGCCACATTTGTTCATTTTTCATACCGTCGAGTATTAAAGTTGTCAATGATTGTAATTTTTCGATATTTGGCATACTAATCAACGGATTATAACTCAAATTCAAACTCGACAGCGAAGGTAAGTATCCAAATGCTTGACTTGGAATTTTTTGAAAACAGTTGTTTGATAAATCTAATTCCAACAAATTTTGCATATATTTGAAAGCGTTATCTTCAATGTACGTTACTGAGCAATTAGAAAGAGAAAGAACTTTCAAGTTATCCATATCTTCGAAACATATACTACTGCCGTGACATTTGTGGCTGCTGAATCTTGGTAAGTGATTATGATTTAAATTCAAATGTTCGATAGCTTGTAAATCTTCAGTTCTTACCATTGTTAATCCAATTTTTTCAGCAACAAGAGTCTTAATATTTGAAGTAGTATTTTTTAAAAAAACGTTCAACAGATTATCTGCTAATAAGTTTTCTGATACGTCGAGATGCTCCAATTTGGGAAAATTCTTGATCCAATTTTTAGAAAAATGATTTACGTTCACATTTCGCAGAGAAAGATATTTCAGTTCTGGAAAATTGCCGTGGATGTCCAATTTTTGATAATCAGCGTAATCACTCTCATTATTTCGACTTCCATTGTTCTTCACCATGTCAACTACGTCATTTAAGTGATGATTGTTATGATCTAAAAGAAGAACTTTTAAGCTTTTATTTCCACCAAAAGTAAAAAAATTTGACGACTTCAAATTATTCCTCGACAAGTCTAGGTACTCCAGATGTTCTTGATTTTCAAAACTATTTTCTTCCAAATACTCAATCTCGTTATTTTGAAGAATCAAATTTCTTACACAATTAGCGTTGACAAAATTTTGGTTAAGTCTTTTCAATCCAGTATCTGTAAGATTTAGTAATATGTCACAACCGTTTACGTTTTCATTTTTGTGTGGATCAATAGTCACACGAGCAGTTGTATATGGAAAATATAATAATATCCATGTAATTGAAATAATGAAAGCTTTCACAGCCATGTTTGTTAAATTTTTGTTAGATATCAACCACTATAATATAGTTTAATTATGACTATCACTTTAGAAAGAACTTGTCTCTACAAGGAAAAATAATCGACTCGTAAGTTGCAACTGTTGGTAGCCCTTTATATCGACTCTGATTCTGCATGAATAATAATATGCAAAAAGCATTTATATAACGTCGCAGACACTTAATATCGGTACTTCATGATAATTCAACAAACAAAAACTGACACAAAAACTAAGTTGTCTAGACGAAGTCCACTCTTGCTTAATGACAAAGGAGTAAAAAAAAAAGTGACGAATCTTTTTTATGTTTATCCTCATATTTATTATAAACTTGTACTCTTTTTTTATGTAATTGTTATGATCTAAAAGAAGAACTTTTAAGCTTTTATTTCCACCAAAAGTAAAAAAATTTGACGACTTCAAATTATTCCTGCATTCCTATTATTTATACATTTACATTAAGTACATACCTTAAACAATAATTACTATCAAAATAAATAACGTACAGCAATACTCATTTCATACACAAATGTATTACATATATTTCTAACCGTATATATCTTCGTGATAAGTAGATTCGTACGTGTGATTGTACGTTAACTGATTCGTGTAATTGTAATTGTAATTCCACGAGGTAGTCGACGGCCGACTGTGCGGAATAACAACGATATTGGCTTTACAAATGTTATTACAATCGTCAATGTATATCTGAGCGTTGGGGCAGTATTTTTGAATTTCGCCTCTGTCGCTTTGCGCGAATCTGTTGTGTTGCAAGTGAATCGTGCGAAGCGTCAACGAAGTGCTAAGCGACAAATGATAAACGTAGATAAATCTATTACCCCTCAAGTCTAAATGCTGCAAGTTCATTAAATTACGCATCCAATTAGCCGACAAAGTTTCCAACTGATTGTTCGAGAGATCAAGCTCTTGCAGATAGGTGAGCTCCGAAAAAGTGTCGCAATGTACACTGTTGATTTGGTTGCCACCAAGATACAGTTTTTGCACGGTCTTGATGCTGTTGAAAGTTTGCCGCCTAATCTCGGTGATTCGGTTGTTGCGCAAATTCAGAGTCTTGATGAACCAGTTGTCACTCAAATTGGGCACGCAAGTCAATAGGTTGTTATCCAAATGCAGTTGTGTAAGCGAGCGCAGCCTCGTGAAGGTCAACGGATGTATCGTCTCGAGACTGTTGCTCGACAAGTTCAAGCTCACGAGGTTAGTCGAGTCACGAAAAGCGCAGGCCTCTATCTGGGTGATCTTGTTGGCGGAGACGGACAGATATTGGAGGCGAGTCGTGCCGAGGAGCTTGAGAGACGTCTCGCCGCAGTTCTTGTAACAGATCGAACGGATTATGTTGCCGTCGGCTTTTAGGGTTACCAAGTTTCGCGTGATGGACGTGCTTATGCTACTGATGTGATTGTGCTCCACGTAGAGATGAGTCAGACTCGAGGGCACGTTGCGGATGAAGTTACAGTTGTCGATCGCGTTGCTCGACAGGTAGAGGGAGACGAGATTTGGAAAAGATTTTCTCAAACAGAAACTCAAACGGCGGATGTGATTGTGACGGATGTAGAGATTCTGCACGTTGGGGAAACATCCGGCTTTGCTGATTTCTCGATTCAAACTGTCGCCGGGTAGCTGGTTTTCTTCGATCACTAGAGTTTGTAGGTTTTGGAGGCAGTTGCCGAAGTCAAAAAACTCGCAGAGTGCCAATTTGTTGCGCGACAAGTCCAAAAATTGCACGTACGGCACCGAGTCGAAGGAACCTGGTGTTATGCGGAAAATTCCATTTTCTCGAAGGTTTATCGTCACGACGTTCGAACTCTCGATGAAGCCTGGGTAAGGATTTGGCGTCCAGGGTAAACTCAATTTCGGCAAATTTAATATGTATCCATTGTTCGTGTTGTAGTACTTGCGAAATTCAGACTTGTAATGGGAGTCGTATGAGTAATTTGATTCCACATTAATAGAACTCTGAATATTCCGTAGAGGAAATTCAATTGGTTCGGTAAATTGAGCTTCTACTCTTGCATTCACTATGCCGGCGAATATAACTAAACTGGTTATAAACCAAGACATCTTCAAATCTGAAAAAAGTAATGACAATGTCAGAAAAAAATATTTTTTCAAAATAATCAATTAGTTTGTAAATGAAGCAGGCACTTGGAACTTTTAAAAAACTGAGAAAATTACTCTCCACAAACCTAATAAAATATCAAAACTAGTCAAATCGGGAATAACACTCTTCTTCAACGTAATGTTTCTTACAGTTTTTATGCGGCTTGATTATTATTAAAAAGTATATTTTGTACTTTTAATTTAAGAATGACAAAAAAGAATTAAAAAAATTATTCAAATTTCAGTTGCTACTTTATTGCTAGCGATATAAAATAATATAATAAATTGTACTTACATTGTAGGAAGGTGCTTGGCATTGTATGGGGACGACACACTTAAATATGGAAAAAAGCTTTATAATGTCAAGTTCCGAATCCCAACTGTGATATAGATTGACATTGATGAGCTTTTATATAGATCGTCAGGGATGAATTTCATAAGATTTCCCCGCACGTCTATTATATTCGATAAATTTTGGGTTTTCAAGACCGCACGTATTGATGAAATCGACATTGGATGCTTTATCTACGCGATATACGCTCGATGCTGCCCAAGGGTAAACCAAAAGTTATCAAAAGAAGGCAAGGTTTCTTTTTTTTTTGACGTAACTGTATGTGGGATTTCCAAGATCATAAAATTTCCAGAAATTTTTACAAATTTTGACGATTTACACAGGATAGATATGGTTCCTGTATGTTTTTTTTGTCTGTTGATGCGATAAGCAATTTTATCTACGAGTAACATATTTTCGTTGACGGAAATTTAGTAAATAAGCATTATAGCTCGATACAAATATTCATAGGAAATATAAATAGAACTATGATAATGCGTAGTAGAAATCATTATTTGTATAAATTTATTTTACAAATAAACCGAACGTAATTGCGTATTTCTTGTCTTAAAGACGCGCTATAAAATGGAAAAATATAATAAATAAATATTTAGCTGCAGTCAAGTAACATTAAAATTTGGTATCGAAATGTATGTACACTCATGCAATATATTAATTTATCTCACGAAAACACGTACACGTGCCATGAAGAAACTATTTTCCGCGTTCGTATGAATCGGAATAAATAGAATTTTATCGTATATACATATATAAGTTGGTCGAAGATTCCCTTGCGTTGAAAAAAATATCGAAAGAGATAAGACTATGCTTGCCAGATCTGGAACTTGTCTTTGCAAAATTCGGCGCGAAATGAAAAATGCAATTGAATGTAGTAGTTAGTCGGAGTTTCCCTTTTATAATCATAATAGAAATATGCAGATTGCATTTTCCTGCATCAGAAGAGCAGCTTTATCGTATGCAAGCGTGTGGGCAACGGAAGACGATTTCTTCTTTTTTTTTGAAAAATTTATATTGATATATACATTGCTGAATTCAATAAAAAGTATTTATTGATATAGTCAATACAACAATAATCATTTTACATTAATTTGAAATCGTAGTATTTATTTATAAATATCGATGTTTTAAACAAGCTTTTTATTATAATCAATACAATAATGCAACAACACATTTTACATTACATTTTTTTAAAAAGCATTTTTAAATTTATCATGTAAAGTATTATTACAGATTTTATTACAATTTGAATAAAACTATTGGCATAGAGTAGATATACATTATTCGTCAGAAATCGATTTTAAAGTAAATATAGAAAAAAAAATACAAATTGATAATGATTTCAAATCTTATAAATTATTGATCCATCTAATGTAAGTTTCATTCTTCATTCGACTTTCATCCTGATCACACTTTGCATAGCATTCAGTCCTATTCCGAGTTCTATCGCTGCAGTCATTTTGTAAGTGTATAATCGTGTTCGATGAGAATTTCGAAACAATAGATCCACTAATATGTGTTATTGGATTATTTTGCAGATAAATAATACCTAAAGAAGGAGCTGTGTTGAGCGACATTTGCTCTAGGCTTTTGAATCTGTTACCACGAACATCTAATGTGTGAAGATTCCATTGCCACTTCAACCAATCACTCGGTATAAAATCTAAACCGTTATTCGACAAATCCAATTCCGTCAAAGATTCAAGATGTTCGAAGGAGCCAGCTTCGATACTTTGAATATTATTACCACCTAAGTATAGGCATTTGAGCATTCTCATGTTCATAAAATTATCACGTCTTATCATCTGGAGCTTATTGCGTCTCAAGGCCAGGATGGTCAGCTGATTGTTGTTGCACAAGTTTGGCACAGTTCTCAAGTGATTGTCATCGAGAATGAGTTCCCTTAGCGAGAGCAATCGTTCGAACGTGTCGCGCTTAAAATCTTCCAAATTGTTCTGTGCCAAATTCAAGCTCATCAAATCGCGAGCATCTTGAAAGGCGCAGGATTCGATTTCAGTGATTCTGTTTTCAGAAATTGTCAAAGTGGTCAGTTTGTTAACTCCTTCTAATTTCAGCGATGAGCCTTGGCAATTTTGATAACAAATCGAGCGTATGATATTTCCATCCAAGTGCAAGTTCTCTAAGTTTCTCATAATTCGACAGTCCAATCCACTGATGAGGTTCCGTTCGAGATAAAGATGCGTCAGAGTGGGAGGCAGATCGTGAATGAAAGTTTGTGTGTCTATGTTGTTATCGGAGAGGAAAAGATGCGTGAGAATTGGAAACGATCTCCGCAGAGAAAAATTGAGGCCTCGGATCGAGTTTCTACGGAGATAGAGATAACGTAATCTCGGAAAACAATCGGCTTTGCTTATGATTCGGTCAATGTTGTCGATTGGTGGTTTATTATCTTCGATAATTAGCGTTACAAGACTGGGATGTGAGCTTCCAAAATTGAAAAAATCGCAAAACTGTATTCTATTTCGAGATAAATCGAGATAATTCAAGCCTGGACACTGATCGAAAGAACCAGGCACGATTTGAAAAATGTCGTTGGAGGCGAGGTTGATGCAAGTTACAAAAGAGCCATCGATAAATCCGGGGTAAGGATTAGGCGGCGATTCTAATCCTAAACTTTGTAGATTTAATACGACTCGACTGTCCGATACGTGTTCACATTTGCCGAAAGTGATATTTTGTTGACTGTACGTAAATGTTTCGTAATTTATCGATTGCTGCACGCTCCTCAATGGAAAATGAATGGCTCCTGGTTCAAAAAAATGATGTGCCGAGGATGCTCCGATGAAATAGATTAACAAAAGTGTTCTCAACATTATTGAAGGCAACTTGGAATCTCTATAAGAAATAAATTCATGTAAATATCACGGAGTGTATATTCTCATCTATTTATTTGAAATTTAAATAAATTACTTTATCAAAAATTGTATAAAATGCAGCTTGGATAAGAGCAGAGCTTTAAAAAATTATAGCTCCAGGATAAACTAAGTATAAATATAAAATCTATTCATTTTCCTGATTATTACTAAGAACTTCGCGACACTTTATATTTTAACAAAATAACCATCACTCTCTACTTACGTGCAATTATACGGTTTATGAGTGTGTCCCTGGAATATTACGTACAGAATATGCAAATCCAATAACATTCTCTTGCTTATATGTATACTCATTTTAACATTTTTTCCGCCAAGTATAATCACTTGATATGAATTTTTAGACTCATTTTCAATTTAGATCAAAAAATTAAAACGTGATGTATGCCTTGTAAGTGAAGGACACGACAATAAAATTGATAAATAACTGGCTTATTTTATATTTTCAACATTAAGTATTTGTTCACATTTGATCGATATTGAAATTTGCTGAATAAAAAAAATAACACTTAAATTTCCCTCCCGTTTGTTGCATAACTTCTTAAAACGCAATATTTATAACTAGAAATACTTCTTGCAGATTTTGACTTTTCGCTTGTCAGGCTTTTGAATGTTGGTATTATAATCACGGTAGTACAATTTAATTACTTCTACTTATATAGTAAGTACTTATAGAGCCGCCGCTTGATGACTTTGACCTATAAATCTCATCACGAGATATTACGATGAAAACAATTTGCGTAAACTTTATCTATAACCATGGCACTCATTTCATTTCTAATATTCCATTGCAATGTAACTTATTTAAGCTATGAAACATTTAAGATTATTTTTACTATATGTTTATGTTCCATCATTACTTACTTCAATTATTGCCATCTATTTAATACGTCATTTATTATGAATGAAATATAAAAACTGCAAATTCATCTACAAGTAGTTTTAAAGAAATAATTTTTATACTTTAACTTGGATAACATATATCGTCAGAACCGTTATTTAATGTTCTTAGCACATTCCAAAATACTTTGTTTTTTGTGATAAATGACTAACAAACAAAATTTACATGTGTAAATTTAGTGCATATTGATCATTAATATGACATGAAATTTTAATTAAAATTTAAGGGAAGATAGGAATCACACAACAATGTTTGCTGTAATATTTTATTCAATAAGAATTGCATAATACAACTATATGGTTAAATTTTTACAGAAATATATATATAAGTTATAGTTTTTTTAACACAATAGTTGTAAGTAGTTATCGTAGAATATAATCATTTCACCCCTGATATTGTGTTTCGCGACGGCATTTCTCAACAAAATTGAAATTTGCATCAAAATTAATTGTCGCATTGATTGGCAGATCCACCAAAGATGCAGTTTCAATGAATAATACTTGATTGGGCAAGTACACGTTTTTTAATGTTAATGAATTACTCAAAGCTAAATTTCCAAAGTTAATGAAATGATTACCAGCAAGATCTAATTCTTCCAAGTTTAACAGAGGCTTCATCCAATTCTGAGGCAGCACTGTTAATTTATTGTTTGATAAAGTAAGCATTTTCAATTTCTCAAGTCCAACAAACGCTTCTTGATCTATATTTGTTATTTCATTATCGTGTAAAAGCAAGGTTTCTAACAATGGCATTTTTACAAATGTTCCACCAATTATAGTTTTTATTTTATTGCAATTCAACGAAATTGATTCCAATACCATTGGGTTTCCAATTATAGGAAACATGGTAATAGAATTTTTTTCTAAAATCAAAATTTTTAATTTAGATAATTTTTCAAATAACGCGCCTTGAATTATTTCTATAGCGTTGCTAGAAAGATTGAGAAATTGCAATTTGTGCATGATGTCAAAAGAACCTCCTTCAATGCAATTAATATCGTTATCGGATAGATCTAAGTATTCGAGAGAACTAATGTTTGAAAAGGTTTGAGACGATATTTTATTTATTCGATTTGTTGGTGCTGATAAATATTTCAAATTTTCCAAATTCTCAAAGGAAATAGTATGGAGTAATTTATCACGTGAATTTCCAATAAAAATCTGTTTTAAATTATACAAATTTTTTAAAGTTAATGTTTGCAGTTGATTATTAGTTAAATCTAAGTGCTCTAAACTTTCGGGAAGCCAAGCAAAATCATCGCTAGCAAGAAAATTTTCAGAAAGGTACAGATGAGTTAATAAAGGAAATATTTCCTTAGAATTCACGAAGAGATCTACTATTTCATTATTTCTTAAAAAGAGCTTTCTCAAATTTGGTAAAGTCCTACCAATTGTTATTTGAGCCCATACACCAGGAAGTGAAGAATGATCTAAAAGAAGCACCTCTAAATTTTCAAAGTTATTGGCAAACACATTGTCTAAATCAAAATAATTGTAAGACATCTGTAAATATTTCAAATTAGGTACACTATCGAAAGTGTGAGCGTTTACCTCTATAATACCGTTTTCCTTTAGCTCTAAGCATGTTACTATAGGACTCGTTATAAAATTGTTTCCAATGGAACCCAAATTTAAATTGGAAAAATTCATTGCTACCTTTGGATCCGCGCACAGCAAGTCGACATCGGTATTTTCATCTCTCGGTTGAAATTGTCGTTCCGTTTTTTGAGAAGACGCTAGCAGCAGCAATAGTACAAGAGGGATAGCAGGTGACATGCTGACGTTTCTAGAAAACAATTAAAAGAAACTATATGGATATCTCGAGTTTGATAATATTCATGAAAATTAAAATTTATAAGAGAAAGAAGATACTATTGACGTTTAAAAAGCGTACCAACAATTTTTTAATTCTTCAAAATTTCGTGCTGATTTTACTTTATATCCAGTTGAATATGCATACAACTTTAAAATGATTCGCGAGATATTTCGTTGAATGTCTATATAAAATATATTTTACTCGCATAAGATTGTAAAGATCAGCAAAAACTCCAAACACGCTTATGTTGTCGAATATACTATATAAAAATGTTCGTAAACTACAGCTTCATCTTCAATGTCAACAGTAGTGAGCAAGCCTCCGTGTGCACGGTCCCTTTTATAACGGGCTGATAACTTCAGTACAAAGATGTTCTTTGTGTTAGAAAGCAAACAAGTTTACTGCGCTTCCGTCTGTAAAAATATCTTCGTATACATCCCCGGTCTAATCATACGTATCCTGATAGTAAATGTGAATTGCAGTAATGAATCATTATATAAATTTGCATGTAATGTGTCTTTAGATAACAAGTAAACCAGGTATATGTAATTATTTTTTATTGATTTGTAGAATGAATTATTTTAATTACAAATGAAATATGGAAATTAAATATAATTGTATTTTTACCATGATATTGTGGATATATCTTTAACGTCATTCGAACAATCGCATTTACAATTTTCCTCGTTCGATACGTTTTTCCGCGCATCATCATCATCATCATCAAAATCAAACAATTGAATCGTAACATTCGGTTGATTGCGGACTTCGTTAAGCATGGAACCCGTGTACAATTTGTCGATCAAATTATTCTGCATAAACACATATTCCAATTTGGCAAACATATGCACACTTGCAAGACCAAGATCGCTCAAACTTTTCAACCTGTTACCGTCGACATACAGACTGCGCAAATCCCTCAGCCGCTCCAGCCACGAGCTGGGAAAAGTCGCGATTAAATTATTCGACAGTTTGAGAACCTCCAAGCGAGTTAGTTTGTCGAGTGCGCCGTCTTCCACGATTTTAATTTTGTTATCGCTCAAGTCGACGAGCGTGAGATTCTCGATCTGACAGAAGGCGTCGTTGTTCACCGATTGCAAGTAATTTTTAGCCAGATACAAGCGTTGCAGCGACTCGAGATTGCACAACTCCGGTATGGTTTTCAGTAGATTATCCTCGAGCGACAAATATTTCAATTCCTCGAGTTTCTCGAAAGTACCTTTTTGTATGATATTGATCTTGTTGTGCGACAAATCCAAATGCTCGAGGTTGACGGTATCGTCGAAAGCATCGGATTCGACGCTCGTTAACGCGTTGTTGGATACAGAGAACAACTGGAGATTCGTCGCTCCCTCGAGCATAAGTACCGCTTCGTTACAGTAAGACCTGCCGCCGCAAAGTCGCTCGAATTTGTTACCGTCCAGACGTAATCTCGCCACCGTGGATAAGCTACTCACGTTCAAGTTCTCTATGCCGTTGTTCGTCAGATCTAAATCTGTCAATGTGACCGGCACCACGTCGTTGAGAAAGCCGAGCCTAGAGTTTCCCAAATTATTCGAGGATAAATTCAAATACACGAGTTTCGGTGCGAAGGATAACGACGCGATATCTTCGATACCACAATTACGAAGGTGCAAGTGAGAGAGTTCGGGAAAAGTATTAACAAACTCGAGAGTTACACTTTCGCTGGATAAATTTTCATCAAGTATGAGAGTACGTAAATGCGGGTGTTTATCGAGTTTCGAAAAATTCGTGAGTGACAAATGATTCTTCGCCAGATTCAGGTAGAGAAGATGCGGCAGCGAGTTGAAGGAACTCACGGAGACGTAAGCGATGTCGTTGGCCTCGAGATTCAAGCAAGTAATGTACGGACTT
This sequence comes from Galeopsomyia nigrocyanea, assembly GCA_035047105.1. NCBI lineage: Eukaryota > Metazoa > Arthropoda > Insecta > Hymenoptera > Eulophidae > Galeopsomyia > Galeopsomyia nigrocyanea. The sequence continues at coordinate 6,306,392 of JAWWMK010000032.1, read as the reverse complement.
TTGGTGAAATTTGAGTCCAAGCGGCGCAATCCAACGTCGCGCAAATTCAGCGATAAGCCGGATCGCGTATCCTCGCACCTGTCGCCGTCCACGTGATGAGATTCGTGAGGTGCCGTTACCGTCTGATGTGGTTCGCTGATCGCAGCCACGAAATTTTCCAACAGGAAAGTTAGGATGAGAAGACGACTGATTGCTTGTGTCATTGTTGCTCCTGATTGCCTGCAAAATTACAATTTACGTTAGCTTATATTCATATTTTACCTTAATGAAAATATTTTGCTGATTTTTATGTTATTTGAAACTTTTACTTGTAATCTTGAAAAAATTTATATTTTCACTGTAAAATTCAATAATATTTTAATCGCAGATTGCTCGCTTGAATTTTCATCAGCTCTTGCTTCAAGATAATATTGCAATTGTTTAAAAAAATTATTTTCCAAATCGTATGATCTACAGGATAATTTTTTTAAAAAATTTAGGATCGATTTTTTTTACGAAATGCAATTACTTATATGTAAAAAAATCTAGATGCGAAATAGCGAGACACATTTGTTTTTACATGATCATCGATCTATGTGAATTGTCGATGTATATTATTATGGTATATTTAACACGTTCACTGCGGCATGACCCCCAATATGCGTTATATACTTTTTTTGAATTCTATGTCATATTTATTTCAAATTTAAAGGTAATAAGTTGTGCAATGCATCATTTTAAAGGAGAGCAGTATTAGAATATGTTGCACTGAACCGTTTTTTTGCATCATGAATATTCGCAGATGCTCAATTAAAAATACGCCACATTTTTTAACCCGAAAAAATACAGCTTCGCAGCGAACGTGTTAATACTAATAATTTCAAGTAATGTAAGAATGGCAATGCTGATTAGAAAAAGTCATTACTATGTAGTACTTTCATGGATAAAGAAACTTTTATAAAAAATACAACATAAAATGTTTTTTTTTAATTAATATTTAAAATTTTCTCTTATTCCAATTTATAGAGTTTAGTGCACATAAACGTAGCAGCTAAAATTTTTATATTCACGTGAAGCAAAAAAACTTTACTTACATTGAAACGAAGGTGCTAGCTCGAGTATAAGTTGCAGACTGACGAGTCGTGTAAAACAAATTCACTTGCCGTGTCAAATTGTGCGATTCTATTTTCATGAATTTGATTACAAAGCACTTATAAAATGACAGCGCCAAGTGCCATTTTTTAAATTCTATTCATAAAAAAGTATAATCCATTTCCGTAAATCATTAGAGAACTAATAATTATTTATGGTTACAAAAAATATGTAGCTAATGCAAAATCATTTTTATTTCACTGGATATTTATTTTAATTATATGAAAATAGTATATTGATATAATAATAACAATCAATATAATGCAATAGTTATACAATAACAATTTTTCATGTACTAAACTTTTAGAATTGTATTATACATATACATACATGAATATGAATATGAAGTAAAATAGCATGTAGTAATGTATTACTCTTACTCAATTTGAAGAGCATTTTCATTAACCGTAATACGAGCGATCGTACTTGCTATTTCGCTTATTACATTGTTTTACAAAAATTACGTCTTCTCTTAAATCAATTGTCACATTGTCTGGTATAGTAAATAATGCTTGAGCGTTGATATATTCCAATTGCTTAGATAGGTACAAATTTTTCAAGGATGACGATTCGCTTAGTGCTAAATCGCTAAAATTTTTGAAGGAATTTCCAATGAGATCTAATACAGTCAAACTTGTTAATGGTAACATCCAATTGATAGGTAATAATGACAATTGATTGTTTGACAATGTTAACATTTTCAAATTTGTAAGACCTCTAAAAGCTTCTTGATCTAAGTACGACAGTTCATTGTCGTGTAAAAATAATGATTCTAAAAACGGCATTTTCGAAAACGTTCCCCCAACTATACTTCTTATTCTATTACAATTTAACAATAATGTTCTCAAATTGATTTCGTGTCCTACCATCGGAAACATACCTATCAAATTCTTTTCTAAAATCAAAGTACGTAAATTCTGCAGCTGATCGAAAGTACCTGCTTGTAAAACTTCCAAATAATTGTTTGATAGGTTCAAAAACTGCAAATTTGTCATGCTATTGAAGGAACCTCCTCTAATATGTTTGATATTATTGTCTGAAATATCTAAATATGTCAAAGATGTTGCATTTTTGAATGTTGAGCCAGAAATATCTCCTATACTATTTGATTTGACAGACAAATATTTCAAACTCATCAAATTTTCAAAACGGATATTCGACAAATATTTTGAATCTTGATTGTCCAAAAAGAGCTTTCTCAAATTTGTCAAATTTGTCAATGTAAGTGATCTCAAAGAATTTCTAGAAATATCTAAATATTGTATAGACTCGGGAAGCCAGTTAAAATCATTTTTATCAATATTATTTTGACTGAGATATAAATATGTTAATGATGGCAAATTATCCCTGTCAACAGATTTAATAGAACGCAAACCGCTTCTTTCCAAAAATATTTTTTTTAATTTAGGATAAAATCCTTCTATTTTCGAATCATACGATGATTTACAGTTATTTAATATTAGAGTTTCTAATTCCAACAAATTGTCTTTCAGCACAATAAATACATCAAAATTATTATTTGACAAATCTAGATATTTCAAATTAGGTACATTATCAAACGCTTTAGGATATATTGTGTTTATAGAATTCCGATTCAAATCTAAACATGTTATCAATGGACTTGACAAAAAATTTGTGTTGATTTGATGCAAATTAAGGTTTGAAAAACTTATAGATACGTTTAAATCACTGCAAAGAAAGTCTTCCGCAGTATATTCTTCGTACTCAGTTTTTAAATCTTCCAAAATTAAATTTTCATTTAATTCACTTTGAGCTGTAGGTACGAAGAGTAGAAATAAAATTATGGTCGGCATGTCTGAAAAAATAAAAATTTTTTCATATTGTAATAAAAATGTCCTATTTCTCTCGTACTTAAAAAATTTCTTTTCTTTGTAAATGAAAAATTATTTTTATTTAACAGTAAAATACTCCGAAAAAAATAGACAACTCCACTTTTAACAGCAAATCTCGCTAAATTTACATTGCTATTATATGTCATTAATTGATAAATCAAGTCTTACTTCTTATTGAAGTTGCTATGATATATTTCAGAAAATTGTATGCACAAGATGAAGTCCTACATGCACATCAAAAAATGAAATTAATAACTTGCTTTACAAAATATCATAGAATATTGCAATGCTTCGTTTATTTTTAATTACTTTACTTGTTATTCATTTATCATTGGGGATTGTGCAAATATTTACAAATTATTATAAATTCAAACTTATAGAAATAATTTAAACGTACCTGGAAGCTATACAGAATCGTTGGCCAGCAAGTTCGTAAGTAGTATTGACAGACTGCTTCTGCGACAAATATTCAGTAAGATTGCGTGCAATCTTAATTGAAAAGTGCATTAATCTACATAACACATGTACTTATATAGTTGGCCAAGCTGCCATACAATGTACACGTTTGAAGCGTATGTACTTATTGTTAGTACAAGATAGTGCACGTCAAAAGTCAAAGTTTGATTACCCATACGGCGCGACATTTATCAAATCTATACGTATTTTTATATTTTCCATTCTTTGTGGACATTTGATAGCAATTTCTCTCAGCAATTTCACTTTATTTCACAACCAATGGCTTCACTTTCATCATGTACGATTCAAAATAATGCAACACGATGTTAATGTTATTAATTCAAGTTAGAATGCACCGTATTTTCGTATAAACAGACAAAATTATGATATCGACACAATGCTTAGTAATAATCCAACTAAACATGAATATTTTTTGTTGGATTAGTAAAGGTACCACTTACAAATAAATATCTTTTGTATAATTTTGTAATAAAATGTATTTTATAAAAAAATTGTGTCACAGAACTATTTACAACAATTGATTCACTTTCACTCTATGGTAGTGCGATTATCGCGACTACAAGGTAATCGGAAAATATTGATGGTTTTGGCCGATTTAAATATTGATTTTTAACAGTATACGGCCACATTTTCACATAGTCGTATATTTGAAAGTTCATTTTGTCTATAACAATATTAATCAATAACTTTTATACTCCGTCAAAAAAGTTATCAAATTGTAACATCAAAAAAATAAAATACAAATAAACAATTCAGGAATTAGTCCTGTTTAAATTTTTCATAGCCAAATTTGTTGTTTGCAAAACTTTGCGCGACAGTCGCATAGCACCAGAAGCTGGATCTCTGCCGAAATATTTCACCTGTATCTGTTGACCAACTTCCATATCAAGCGCACTCGCATGTGTTACTTGTCTTTGATCTAACTGGGTATTGTGAAGAAGGGCCGGTGGCATACTAGGATATAAAGTGATCATCACTCCTATATCTCTTATTTCGACTATCGTCGCAGTGTAGATTCCTCCAAAATCTAATTTAGGTTCACGATCTTGCTTGAGTATTTCGTCGATGACTTCTCTCGCCTCGTTCATCGCTGTTTGATTTGGCGCAAACAAAACGAACCGCGTATTTTCATCGTGGTTTACCTGTAAAAATTATAATTGATCAGTAAATTGTGACAATCATTGATCAAATAACATTAGAAACTTACATGAACACCTGTTTGAAGAAATATTTTTTTAACGTTGCTTCCACCAACACCTAACAACTTTCCCCTAAGATGTACTGGCACATCAATAACTTCAGTGACGGGCATATTATCTTTTTTCTCGATTCTCGGTTTGGCTATCACTTGATTCATAATATTTAAAATCTTATTTTTAGCCTCGTTTGCTCGGTCAAGACTCTGCATTATGACTTTTAATGGTAATCCTGAAACTTTTATGTCAGCTTGCAATGCTGTCAGACCTTTTCTGGTACCGGCCACTTTGAAATCCATGTCGCCCAAATAATCTTCGAGTCCCTAAGGATAAAACGTAATTAATTGATGAAATTTACATCAAATGATTTTGAAAAAATTGCAATCCATAAACTAATCGCGTTTGCTTACAAGTATGTCCGTGAGAATTCTGTAATCATCCAATTTATTCATGTCTTTTTCGTATTTTGTAATTAATCCTACAGCAACACCAGCAGCAGCTGCAGATATCGGAATACCGGCATCCATCAAAGCTAAACTACCGCCACATACAGACGCCATTGATGACGATCCTGAAATAGAAATGATATAAATTTTACAATTTGGAATCATTGGGAATACTTTGAAATTCTTTCTGTAGTATACCATTTGATTCTAAAACTTCACTTGTCAATCTAATTGCGAATGGATAATCTTTTGGCAAGACAGATCGTAATCCCCTTTCAGCCAAAGCTCCATGACCCATTTCTCTTCTGCCTGTAGAACCAGTCCTTCCAGTTTCGTTGGTAGCATAAGGCGGAAACTCATAGTGTAGAAAGAAGTTCTTTTCTTTTATACCATTAGCTAACGATGATATTGTGTCCATTTTCAAAGCACTGTCTGGTGAATCTAATGTTACAGTACAGAGAACTTGAGTTTGGCCCCTTTGAAATAGTGCAGAGCCATGAAGAGGTTTGAATAAATCTACTTGACATGAAATATCTCTGAGTTCATCCAATTTTCTCCCATCACATCTAATAAAAGAAATTGCATAAGTGTAAATATGTTTATCACAAGTTTTTTAACAATAACTTTTCAAAAATTTACCTCCGGTCCATTTCAAATATGAGAGACCTGAAGACTTCTTTGCTACAATCTGAAAAAGCTTCAGAAGTTAAGGTAACATCTAAATCTGAATAATTTGATTTCATAGTAGTTAATACATCGTTCCTAAGATTACTGATAGCATTATCCCTGGATAATTTATCGTGTTTATGATCAGAAAATATTTCACGAAGTTTCATTTCAGACAAAGTTTGTACTGATTCTTTAATCTCGTCTGAAAGCTCGGATGGAGGCTCTACTGTTCTTTTTGCTTTGCCAGATGTTTTTCTAAGGGTCTCAATCGCTTGAATTATAGATTGGCACTCTTTCACTCCAGCTTTTAGAGCTTTCTTTATATCTTGATCCACTATATTATCAGCCGATCCTTCCAACATAACAATCAAATTTTGTGGTGCAGCTGTGATAACAAGATTTAAGGAACTTTTTTGTATTTCACGACGAGTAGGATTTATTATTACTTCATTGTCTAAGAAACCAACTCTCACAGCGCCAATGGGACCGTTCCATGGAATATCTGATACTGCTAATGCAGCTGAAGCTCCATTGATAGAAAGCACATCTGAGTCATTGGTTCCATCTAAGGCTAACATGTTACAAATTACTTGTGTCTCATAGTTATACTTCTTTGGAAATAAAGGCCTCAAAGATCTATCTATCAATCTACTTGTTAAAACTTCATGCTCAGTCTGGCCAAGTTCTCTTCTTAAAAAATTAGTCGGAATGCGCCCAGCTGCTGCAGCTTTTTGTTTGTAGTCTACGATCAGAGGTACAAAAGATGCCGTACCAGAAGCATGAGATCTACTGACTGTTGTGACCATTACGGATGTTTCTCCTAGAGTTGCTACTGCACAGCCATCAGCTAAGCGAGCCAATTTTCCTGTTGCAAATTTTATGTGATGTCTGGAATAACAATAAGTAACATTAACATCAGTGAATTTAAGACTTTTATTTTTGGGATTCAAATTCTTTCAAATAAATTGTAAGATTTCAACGAGACAGTCAATTTTAAGTAAAAATACAGCCGAGTGCAGGGTTTTACAATTATATGGCATATTTAACTCAATTTCATAAGCATTGAAAATTATTTTCACACTATTTCAAAATAAGTGCAGTAATTTTTTGTTACATAAAGTAATTTCAATTTGTCAAAACATTATTGACTAAAGTTTCGTAAATATGGCCAGTAATAAAAAACCTCAATAAATGTAACGTTTAATAAATATTGATACCTAATAAATAACGAATAAGTAACGTAAATAGACAGAGTAAATAATAATAAATACGTGGAGGTTAAAGAAAATGATAAAAGCACAAATACCCATTGGAAAGTGTTGCTACAATTTCGGAGCTCGACGGAGAACTTGAATCAGATTGAAAGCTTGCTTGTGAACTGTAATTAATTTTATGTCTTTGTTTATTGTACAGAGAAACGAATGAATTTCGTTTCAATAATCTAATCGTAGCCATGCTTGCTTCTTTAAAAACTATCTCCAATCCAACCACGAATCCAACCGGTGTGTCACAGACGTCACAGTTCGGGTCTGCGAATGCATGCCTTGCAGATATAAATAGTTAGCGGGCACTTTTAATAAATATTAACTTGCAATATATCAAAAAGTTGCTCCCAAAATGCTCCCTACAAATATGAAATTGCTCCCAAAATAAACTTTTTTTTTCCGAAGTTATAAACAATTTTCCAACTTTCACTTTTGGCACCCATATATCGGACTTTACAGGCTCAAATTAGAAGATATCGGCACGTATGACGAATCAAATTACTCGTCATAAAATGCTCCCAAATGTGTATTAATTTGTTTTTAACAATGATGTTCAGTTTTTGCAAGAAGTTCGAAAAGCCAATAGACTCCCCGGGCCGCTCGAAACCGCCGCGTCTCGACGCGTCGTACCCAGCTGAGCCACGTATATTACTCGAGTGCGCACGTAAACTACATGTAGTAACACACTGGCGCAGCGGCGGCAAATCAATTGGGAACCATCATTTTTCAATTTATTTAATTAAACTCATCCACATATGCAAGTAGTTGAGTTATTCGTGAAATAAAAAT